>KE505209.1:301912-333568 GCA_000441515.1 Elaeis oleifera | reverse complement strand
GAGAAATAGAAAAAGAAAAAATGGAAAAAAAGAAAAGAAGGATTTCATGAGATCCTTGATTATTCTCAAAAGGAGGATAACAATGAAGAATTATTACGAAGAAGAAGAAAAAAAGAAAAGAAAGAAAAAAGAAAAAAAGAAAAGAGAAAAAGAAAAAGAAGAAAAAAGATTTTTAAAGTTTAGATTTCTTTTTTTTTTTAAATTTTAAAGTTTAGATCTTCAAATTTCAATACCCAAAAAAGAAGAATTTTTCTCCATTTCTAAAGTTTAAATCTCTCACGAGCCATAAGTTGGAGGCACGCTCATCAATCGATTTATGATCGATATCTCATAAGACCGTCGTTTATTACTATATTGATATATTGTTACTCTATCTTGAGCTCGAAGATGTTGCTACCATTGGTAGCAGTGGTGGCCGACGAGCAACATTGTTGGATCTGCTATTGGGAGACTTGGGGGGTGTGTGAGGAGAGAATTGAAGGATAAGCGGAAGGAGAGATAGAAAGGTTTAAAAATGGTTAAAGATAAAA
This sequence comes from Elaeis oleifera, assembly GCA_000441515.1. Taxonomy (NCBI): domain Eukaryota; kingdom Viridiplantae; phylum Streptophyta; class Magnoliopsida; order Arecales; family Arecaceae; genus Elaeis; species Elaeis oleifera. The sequence continues at coordinate 333,038 of KE505209.1, read as the reverse complement.
GTAGTAAGAAATGATGGATTTATAAAGGGGCTTCACAGAATTGGGATCATTGATCTTCACAAGATTTGTCTGATAACTTATAATCCATGCTATGCACAAAATATAATTTTTATTATGATAATTATTTTTGAAATACATATAGAATAGATATAATAGAATAGATAAATAAATAAATAATTCTATATAATAAATAGATAAATAAATAAATATTTTTTAAAAAATTATATCTCATGTATCGCATGGGGTTATAAGCTAGTTATATTTGATAGCTATTACCCTCTACAATCTCAGATAGATTATAGGTAGGAGTGGCAATCGGGTCGGGTCGGATCGAATCATAAACGGGTCGGGTCATAAACGGGTCGGGTCAGAAAATCGTCAATCCAAACCCGATCTGTTTATTAAATGGGTCAAAAATTCAAATCTGAACCTGATTTGTTTATTAAACAGGTAACCTGATCCGATCCATTTAACCCGTTTATTAAATAGGTCAAATTAGGTTAAACGGGTTAAACAGATTAAATAGGTCGAGTTAAATGGGTCAGAAACAGGTTAAACAGATTTTAACAGGTTAAACGGATCTTAAATGGGTTAAATAGATTAAACAGGTCGGGTTAAATGGGTCAGAAATAGGTTAAACAGGTTAAATGAGTTATCTGACTCAACCCGATCTGAATATTAAACGGGTCAGATATCTAAAATCCATATCTGACCCAATTATTAAACGGGTTAAACGGGTCAATCCGTTTATAACCCAAATCCGTTTAGCCTAAATCCAAACCTATTTATGGCGGGTCGAATACGAGTCGGGTTGGTGGGTCGGATCATATTTTGCCAGCCCTAATTATAGGTTAGATTTTGTTGCCATGATCTTCCCTTAGGTGGGATTGCTAGCTGGATTGGTATTGATATTGGGAACCTTGATGCCAAGGTCAAATCATCTAGTCCTAGGAGAAAAAGTTGCTTTAGTTCCTGTTGGATGATTAGATTGAAAATTCTATGGGATTCGTGGGTTGGGCGAGTACAATCAGCAAATCATAGGATTATAGGCCGAGCTAAGCCTATATTCATAAATACCCAGGAAAACTTTGAAGTGGACTGGCCCGAATCCTATATGGAGTAAAAAAAGGCCTTAGCTTTATAGGATTTGGGCTGGCTCACTCCAATGTTACTCTTAGTTATTTATGAATATAGAACTAGCCTGACCTATAATCCTATGATTTTGTTGGTTGTACTAGCCCCACCTATGAATTCCATAGAATTTTCAGCTCAATAATCCAAACATGCCCTTAGTTTCACTATATCCAACTATCTTTTGAAAAGAGAAGAAAATTTATTTTATAATCGCAAAAGTTATACTGATGTGCTTGTGTATGCCTTTTAATTCTTTTTGTAACTCCTGCTTTTCATCATTTTACTGATAATAATGTTGCATATTTGCAATTTTTTCAGGTTGTCAGCGAACAGAAGGTTTTCCTCCATATATTTTGACTTTATTTACGTTCTTGAGTTGGCATTGTAATAAACTTCTCTTACATATTGATACGTGTGTTGATTTTAAAAGAAGCTGAACTCTGTTTTATGAATTATCTATATTATTATTACCACGTGCAGAACCAGAAATATGAGGTCAGAAGAGGTCAAAAGGAAGAAGCTGAAACTTTCTGTAGCGAAGATAATGTGGCAAAAGAATCTGATCCTAGTTCATCACCTGTTTCTTTGGTGGCAGACATGATCATAAATCAATCATGGAACATCATGATCAAGATGTTAAGGGAGTTTCTGACAATGATGGTCTAGAAGATCTTTGGAAAGATATGTCGCTGGCTATAGAATATTCAAGGGTATTAACTTTATGTTTTTTGCAAAAATCTTTCTAGTTAGCTTACCCATGTTGATGCTGACCCCAAATAGTGGGGATAAGGCTGGATGATTATGTTATTGGCTATAGAATATTCAAATATTGTGTATTTGTGGGTGTTTCGATATTGTTTGTATGTGTTATAATGCAAATTTCTTGGATGGATGACTAACTCCACACTCTGTCTTGTTCATGAACCTGCAAAAGGAAAGAAAACAAGAAAAACAAGAAATGAAAGCAGTGTATAACAGGTTGGCCTCCAAATTATGGATCCTGGATCTTTCTTTTTGAAGCTTTAGGAGTATCTAGTAGTTAACTAGCAAAATACTCTTCAATAGGAAACAAGTGGTCAAGTTGACTCGAGTGGAAAGCATAGGGGATATATCATAGCCGCTAAACTGGTGAATGTGATAGTTGAAGTGAGAAAATGTGAAGATGCATAAATTGTGATTTTTGTGAATGGCACAGGGTTTCAATATGCTTTGGGAGACTTCAAAGATGATGTTCTCATCCTGTAAAAATCTGACAAGGTCATCAAGCTGATTTGTGAATCCTTACCCTAAAACAATAGGGAGATAATCATTGCAATGCCTTATGAATTGAATTATTTGAAGAGATAGACATCTGTGTACTAGGCAACTTGGAGAGAATGAGGAAGCAAAGGGAATAGTTTTTTTTAATTAGTTCTTGTTTGCTTTCCTTCTTAACATGAAAATTATGGACTCTATATGTCCATTTTGACCCAAGCAGGCCCTATCAGTTACATGGACTTTGAGCCTAGTAAACTTGCCTATTGTTATATGATGCTCTCAAGGGTCAAAGTAGCTTATAAAGCAAATGTATTCCTGCCATTGTCCTAGAAACAGGTTCGGATTATAAAATAGCCAAGCTAAAATTTAAGCTCCCAGGACTGCACAAGTAGGTTAAGATTCGAAATTTGACATAAGGACTGTTAGATGCCAAACTAACTGATATTAATCGGACTTACTGGCTACTGCATCTTTTGTGACCCTTATACCCAAGCAATGTGTGATTAGGTAGACCAATATCACTGCAAGCTTCTTAGATTTCAGCATATTGTATCATAATGCCCTCCATATGATCATACAACCATTTGCATTTAGGTCTGTCTGCTGTAACTTAGGTAAAAGTAACATCCTCTGATGCATAACCAATTCGTGTTATAGCAGCTGGCATCTGGAGTTCCACCTAATGCTGAACAAGTTATTTCTCTAAGAAAATCTTTTATAGAACATGAGTAGTACTACTTATTTATGTCTCTCAAAAAATTATATCTCTTTTTGACAAATAGCTAATCTTGACTGTCTGGTTGATTCTTTTCTCCAATCTAATTACTCTGCCGCACTGGTTTGCAGATCTGATTAAATTTTTCACAAGCTGTGGCAATAATAGTGTGCCCTCAGCAGGCTGTGTGAATGCAAACTTGTGACTTGCTCTTTGCCTTGTGCACTTGGACAACCTATGCACTTAGATGCAGGTCAAGTTGGTGAGCATGTGTGTAGTCTCATGTGGGATTGTGATCCCTACATGTTGAACTTGTTCCTAGCATGTGCTGAAAAAAATGTGCTTCCATGGTACATGCAATGATCATAATGATAATGAAAACACGAGTTGTCTTGAAAATGTGATTCAACCAAAAATCTCACATGTTGACCAGTCAACATCTAGTGACACAACAATGTTGATGTGGACCTGTTGCTTAACTAATAGAGGAAGATAGATAGAAAATATAGTCACCTAGCAGCTACATGATTAAGTTACCCAAACTTATTCTTGCTGTGATTGGTTTAATACACCAGAAAGTGGAAGCTTAGTTATCCCTCAATTGCTTGATGGAACTGTGTTCCTGCAATGTTCTTGTGGATCATAGGTATCTTGTACTTGGTCAGACATCTCGGACTAACATAAGATAGCCGGACAAGCATGGTGTAGAAAAATGTCAATTCACCAATGCCACAAAGTATCTAATGAATTAAACTATTATAGTGTTAAGGCATGATATCCAATACAAACAACATAAAGAAGAAGAATAGGGAGAGGGCCATAGGGTGAAAGATGGAAACATAGAGAATAGAAGAGTATATAGAGAAAGAGAGAATTAGAGAAGAATAGGATAACAGAATTATCGAGGATTTTCAAACCACAATGGTTAATGTATTGGCTAGAAGTAATGCTTGTGTGATCCATATATGAAGATTACAGTAATGCTGTATCCTACTTTTAATAGGTTTAGGTTACATGTTTGTGACTTGAGTAATCCATAATGGAAAAGCTGAGCTCTAAAAAATGCAGATCTGCCTAGGAAGCAGATGCCAGAGCAAGAATTTGGACGTTCCAAAGCAGGTGCAATGGTCTGGGTGGAAGATTTTCATTACTAGGGCTTGATCATGGAACTCAATTAATCAGATGTGTGGCTTCCACCTTTTTAATGAGAAACCACTTGCCCTCTTGCCAATTATATCCAATAATAAAAATCAGAAGGTGCAGATCTATATGAAGATATTAACCTAAATGCCCATTGTGTTTTTTTTTTTTGGTGTGTGTGTGTGTGTGTGTTGTTGGGGTGGGTGGGTTGGGGAGGGGGTGAGAGTGGCATTTGCTATATTTAAACTATCCCCAGTGTTTTGCAATCTCATTTCTTTCATTTACTGTTATACTGCACTATTAAGTACTATATAGACAAAAATGATGCTAAGATCTTAATTTTGTGAAAGCTGTAGACAGAATGAAATCTTTTCAGAAGGGTGTATAAATATACAAAGTTTCTGACTTTTCATGAGCGATTGCTGGATTTAAAAGGACACTTTCTGAAAACAATAATTTCAAGCTCATCCTTGCTGCATGAGCTGTATAGAAACGTGTGATGCTTTATATGTAGAGGCGTGCATACATGCACAATAACAGGAGTAGATTTGTTCTGTCTGTGTCTCTATATGTTTGAAGTTCTTGCAGTGATCAATATGTTGGTTGCCTACTGTAGCATTATTCTTTCTTCTAAATGCAATATGGTCATGATGCAATGTTTGTGCTGGTTGTAGGGTGTTACATCATTGGATGGATCAGAACCTGTACAGGAAGTGCAACAATGTAACCATTCCTTTTGCTTGAGGATGACTTGGGTCTTGTATGCCGGATTTGTGGAGTAATTGAGAAAAGCATTGAGACCATTTTTGATTACCAATGGATGAAGGTACTGGGATACCATAATTACTGTAATTTGAGTTATAGCGCTGATTTTTCTTTTCTTGATAAGTACAAGTGATAAGTACAGGTGTTATTTATTTGGTTATTTCTAGTCTTAATCATCTTAGTCCTACGATACTCGATTGTTTTGCTGAAACAAGTGATACAATTCTTCTCAAAAAAGGAAAAAAAAGAAACAATGGATACAATGTATTTTCCCTCTAACTTTGTCCTGTTGGTTATAAATTATAACTTTCCATTTAATTGTTGAAAAATCATGTAAGAAAATGAATCAGAGAAAAACATTCATATAGAATATGAACCTCACAGACCAGCTGCACTTGATGCGTGGGCCAACAAAAATTGGGGGCAGGTATGATTCATGCACTTAGTTGTTTGAATCTGCCCACTTACGTAAATAAAAATTTTATGAATCTGGTTGCCTCATTCTTCCTGGGAATCATCATCTGTATCTGTTAATTATGGCAGGATCCTTTCTGCCTCCTCTTGTACATGAAAAACAGAACCGAACTTATATTAGGGCATTCCAAACTGGAATAACCTTACATATCTTTTCCCTGGTTTAATGTATTGCTTAGTAAAGCAAACAACATAGAGGATCCCTTTCTTTGTTAGATGTGCTAGATTAAAAACTTCATTTAGATTTGTTAGAATGCATGCAAAGGGGTTATCTTATGATGGCAGAAAATTTCATATTGGTGCACTTTATGGTATTAGTTGATGAGTTCTGATTTATTGAAACCTATAATGAGCTTGAAAGAAATTGTACCATATATAGAACTCTATTGCACTATGTATAGAACTCTACCAACTCCTTTTCAGCATCTTTTCGATCTAATAGCTAAGATAAGAAAGTCTGTTTAGTATTCTGTTCCTCCTAATTTTTGTCTGATTTCATTTTGCTAAAGTACTCCACTTTCCTCTTTTTCGTGATTTGAATGTCAGTCTTCATTTTTGGCTACTTACAATTGACTGTGGGTATTCTTTCTGTTCTGATATTAGGGTTCAAGTTAAGCCATGACAATTGTGGTGCATCTTGAGTGGACATGACTCTCTCTTTGAATGTGACTTTCTAGCCAAGGCTACTTTAGGATTGAATGAGGCCATAAGTGAAATCTAGAAGGCCACTTAGAACCTTCTTCATTTGCCATGCATTTCAAGTTCATGAATCATAAAGCAACCTGCCAAAATTCTTCTTAGAGTTTATAAGAGTCAAGTGAAGATGATTATTAATCAAACAGCATAATTTGAAATTGGGATCTACATTGATGTCTAGACATGCGTCATAATCAAATGATCCAAATGCTTTTGAACCATTTCCTTCCAGAATACCTGTGGAAGAAGGGATGGCACTACAGTATGTTCTCAGTTTTCCTATTTGTCATTCTTTGAACCATGGCGAGCAATATAACCAGTTGATCTATGAGAAGGTTAGGTTTATTTTGCAATCAAATTTACTTTTCTGTGTTGTATGATCAGGGACCTCGGGCAATTAGGATGAGCTTGTCTGGGTCAAAAAATCTAAAGATGTAGATGGACTTAAATATTCTGAATCTAAGATCTCTGAACATGAACTTATAGCTGCTGATATTTCTATTCATCCAAGACATACAAAACAAATGAAGCCCCATCAAATGGAAGGTTTTAGTTTCTTGGTCAAAAACTTGGTGACAGAGAAACCGGGGGGCTGCATATTAGCACATGCTCCAGGATCTGGTAAGACATTTGTGCTCATTAGCTTTATTCAGAGCTTCTTGGCAAAGTATCCCTTTGCAAGACCGTTGGTTGTTCTTCCCAAGGGGATTTTAGAAACATGGAAGAAGGAATTTAAGCACTGGCAAGTGGAAGATATCCTTCTGTATGATTTCTACTCCTTGAAGGCCGATAGTAGATCTCAGCAGCTGGATGTTTTGAAAAGTTGGGAAGGGAATAGGAGCATCCTGTTTTGGGTTATAAGCAGTTTGCAAATATTGTTTGTGGTGGTGTTGTTGACAGTATAGCGGCTGCATGCCAGGAAAAACTGCTGAAGGTACCAAGCCTTCTGATTCTGGATGAAGGCCACACTCCTAGAAATGAAAATACCGATGTGCTGCACTCGCTTGCAAAAGTTCAGACACCACGTAAAGTAGTACTATCAGGAACCTTATTCCAGAATCATGTAAGAGAGGTTTTTAATATATTGAACCTTGTATGCCCAAAGTTCCTGAAGATGGAGTCTTCTCGTGCTCTTGTTAAGCGCATCTTGAGCAGGGTAAAATATCAGGTAATAGGAGGTTGTCTAGGAATGGTACTGATAATTGTTCTATGATTTGATTGAGGAAACTCTGCAGAATGATGACAGCTATAAGAGGAGAGTTACAGTAATACAGGACCTCCGTGAGTTAACAAAGAATGTGCTTCATTACTATAAAGGTGATTTCTTGGAGGAACTTCCTGGGCTTGTTGACTTTACTGTACTTTTGAATCTCAGTTCCAAGCAGAAAGAAATTGTCAGAGAGTTGGGAAAATTTGAAAAGTTCAAGCGAAGTTCTGTGGGAAGTGCCATCTATATCCACCCAAAGCTCAAGGATATTTCAGAAAATGCTGCGGGAGACAGAGATAGCATTTTCAGTGATGAGAAGTTTGAGAATATCTTAGATTCAATGAATGTAAGAGATGGTGTGAAAACAAAATTTTTCCTCAATTTATTGTCTCTGTCTGAGTCTGCTGGAGAGAAGCTATTAGTGTTTAGCCATTACCTTCTCTCATTGAAGTTTTTGGAGAGGTTGGTAATTAATATGAAAGGTTGGCGTTCGGGGAAGGAGATTTTTATGATCTCTGGCGATTCAAGTTCTGAGCATCGAGAGTGGTCCATGGACCAATTTAACAAATCCACTGATGCCAAAGTTTTCTTGGTTCAATCAAGACCTGTGGGGAGGGCATATCTCTTGTAGGTGCATCACGGATTGTGATTTTGGATGTTCACCTGAACCCTTCAGTTACCCGTCAAGCAATTAGCCGTGCATTTCGACCTGGCCAAAAGAGAAAAGTATACACTTACAGATTAGTGGCTGCTGATTCCCCAGAGGAAGAAGATCATAGTATGTCCTTCAGGAAAGAGCTGATGTCCAAGATGTGGTTTGAGTGGGATGAATATTGTGAACATCAAGAATTTGAGTTAGAAACGGTTGACATTTCAAACAGTCAGGATATGTTTCTAGAAAGCCCCAATTTGAGAGAAGATGTGAAGCTGTTGTATAGAAGGTCTGTGATTATTAACAATGCGTGTTTCCGTAATCTATCAGCTAGTATGCAAGGTTTGCTTTTCCCGATAAATAATTTTGTTGTTACAGGTGAATCCCCATGACTTATTCACAGGACTTTTGACTTCTGATATCTTAGCTGACTGATGCAACTGACTTGTTACAGTATGGATCACAATCTTTAAAGGTTTTTTTTTTTTTTTTTTTTTTCTGTTGCTGCATTTTTTGTTGCCCTCACTTTTGTCTATATATTTTTAGCTAGCATTCTTTTCTCCTTCTGCAGGGACTGATGAAAATTGGCAGCTGCACTTTATGTTTTGTGACTATAGATGCTTTTTGAAGCTGTTGGGGGCTGATCAAATGAATGCAGATGGTGAATGTTGTCAACACTGTGTATCTGTATAGCTTTTTGGTTGTTAATCATTCTGCAAACCATACATGTGCTACTTCATATTATGTGCCCAGTTTGATGAGTTTGCCATCTAAAGGTATAGAGAGACTTCGATATGACAGCTTCATTCAACCTTCTGCTGTAAATAATGCATGAATTTTTCCATGTTGAAAGATACAGCCCGTGCTGTGGTTTCTCGTCGCACGCTTATAGATATCTAAGGAAATTTCTAGTAGTTTATTGAAATGTTGCAGTAAATCTAAATACAATCTGAATACTTTTGAGTGCATGTTATTCTTTGGTAATTCTGTTCAATTGTAATTGTGCTGCATCAAAAATGTCTGACACATAGTGCATCTCTACAGCCGCTTAACTGTTGTTCCTTTCTGAAACATGTATGTGATGTATGGTGTATGTGCATTGCCTGTGAATTGCCATCCAATAAATCCAAAATTGATTCCTTCGGACATGACAATAGGATAAATACATCCATAGTGTCTTAAATGGACATCTTGTACTCGAAAGCCAGCAGGCCACCTCGTCAATCTTCCAAGACCTCAAAAACTCACTTTTCACCCATGAATGATTCATATCAATAGATCAGTTCAATCTGGAACTTGAGATAGCAGGTGTAGGCCAGAAAGTGATACAATAGATGGTGGTTAATGAAGTCGAGACTACCAAATTTTGAGGAGCCGGTATCAAGTTATGTCTCCTTTGTTTGGTGCTGGGAGAGGATGACAGAAAGGATTTGGCTCTATCGCTTTGGATGTAGGTCTTGCACGCAACTTCTTGGTCCTGACTATACAAACTGCCGCACCTCTACATTGGAGAGATCATTCAAACATCTTGGAAGGGGAAGAGACCAAATGTAGGAGGTCCCTAGCGTTGGACCGATCAGACGGTTGTTTCTATTCGATAGAAGCATCTATCTTATTTGATACAGGTCTCGCACTCTACCGTAGTATTCTCTTAGTTAGGAAAGTAAAGCAGGCCTAGGTTCACTCATGGCTTTTCATTTAGTCTATCTGGTGCTATCAACAAGCTCTAATTTCTTTATTCTTTTAGTATTACAGACAAGTCAATCCTATACATGCTAGGTTTGTTCTAACCACACTTTGATGCATGGTTGCATATCAATTTTTGTGCTTGCAAGATCTGGCATATATCTTGATTTGGCACAACACTTGTGATAGAGAAGTAAATCACTATCATGTGAAGCCATAGTACACAGCTACAAATGTAACCCTTATTTGCAGTACATGAAACATTCCATCAACACATAAACCATGGGAAAGAATTAGATCAAGATCCTTCATCCATAGCATGCCACATTGGATTAGAAAGGTGAGATGCTTGGTTTCACCTGAGGGACCTATAACCATCACGGGTTCTTGAAATCTTATTATCACACTAGGGCTAAAGCCATTCCAACAGCATACAAAAGGATGATACTCAAATAATAGTGTTACATATTCTCTTCTTTAACAGATTACACATTACACAAAATTATGCTTCTATCTTTACAACATGCTACCCTGTATATTCCACCAACTCGCTTTATCTCACTTCTATATTACAGCGTATATCAACCTAAAGTTCTTTGTTCTATAACAATTGCAAGCGGTATCGAACGGCAGCTTCATGGTTCTTTCTTCTATAACAATTGCAAGCAGTATCGAACAGCAGCTTCATGCATATTATTCCAACGTCATAAATTTGAACACCCACCACTGCAACAATGGGCGCTTCAAGCAACAAAATCATGCTGTAGATTTGATGAGCCGAATCTGTGCTGCCGATCCTCCATATTCATGAACTCATAATCAGCCGTATCAGCTCCAATTGGAGCAGCTGCACCATAAATATCTTCCCCCTCACTGTAAGAAAGCGGTGCTGATTGTTTGATATAGGAACGCTTCCATCGCAGTGTTGTAGGCCCAATGTGAGTGAGAACCCAGTGTTCCCATACCGACCAACCTCAGCCATCTGATATGCCATATACCTCCCACTCCCATCCGAGTGGGTAAGAGTGTCTTGCAGAAGGCTACCATCATCGCTAGTTGGTCTTTGCTCATTCAGTTTAAGATTCATATAAGCATTATTAGAATTTGTTTCATGTTGAAAGCTGGCAGAAGCCCACCTGTATCCATGGTGTGGATGGCTTTGGACTTTGAGTCATTAAGTTGGTTTGTCTGGCTTCTTTCTGCTGAGAAGTTTTGTAAGTCCTCCCGGTCCTCCGAGGATTGGATCTCATCCTTACATTTGGGCGGATTCTCTGATGAAGAGTTTGAGTCAATCTCAGTGCCACCAAACTCTTCTTTGTACATGTCCTCAATCATTGGCTTCCAAAGCCGAACTCGTGCATTAATGAACCAGTTTGAAACCTAGACAAAGGGAGTGCAGATGATAAACAACGAGGAGATAATAAAATAAATGGCACCTGATTGTCATGGATTGAACAGGGTCAGGCTCTAAATATTGTACTTGCAACATAATATTATGGTGAGCCATGTGTAGGATGGGTAAAAAGTGATTTAAGTATGTTTGATAGTGCGCATTATATAGGTAGTGGGACCCAACATAAGATCACACAATAGGGAATCGGGTTTAGACACGTATCCAATTGTATGACTCACTTAGAGAAAATGGAAATATATGGATACATAGGATAGCATACAATTTTGATCAAATAATATCATATTCAAGGTTCTCAATCGTGTACCAGACCGTATACCGTTACTCAAGGTTTTATATCCCGATGGGATGGGGGGCATCCTAGCCATCCCATCCCCTTCTTATGAGAAAACAAGACCAGGATGGGTTCGTAACTCCAAAAACCCATATGGAGGGAGAAGAAAGAGGAAAGAAGGAAAGAAAAGAAATATGAAGAAAGAGAGAAAATGAGGAAAGAAGAAGAAAATAGAAAAAAAAGGGAGAAGAAAAGAAAAAAAGGAAAGGAAAGAAAGAAAGGTAGAAGAAAAGAAAGAAAAGGAGGAAAGAAGAAAAAAAAGAGAAAAACAAGAAAGAAACGAATGAAGAAGGGAAAATAGATGGAGGATATTCACCAGGATGCATGATCGGGCTTGCTGTCAGAACAAGACGGGACAGGATAGCATGGTATCCCATTCCATAGAGAAATCGGGATACCTCCATCCCATAGGATTTAAAACCTTGCTGTTGCCATCTAGTTATAGTGCGGTATGCTCGCTATAGGATCAGTTTGGCATACGTGTGCACCACCTATACCACATACCGTTTAGCAATGTATAGTGCAGTTTGCTTGATATGCACCAGCATGGCATACCATGATAATATTTGTATCTTATAATTAAAAGACATTTTCTTATCTTCTAATGTCATGATGGACGGTCTCTCGTTATTGTTAGAGTCCAGCTCTCTACAAATCCCTAAAAGCCACAAAAAAATTCATAAGCATCCAGTGTCTAACACATCCAGTTGGGATATGTATCCGACTCAAGTTTTTGCAGTTGGATGCGAGTGTCTAGGTAACAATGGTATTAAGTGCACAGAGAGCTAATATATATTGGTGCATAGAGGAGCTGTGATCACAGACATAGTTGTGTAAGGATCATGAAGCGGAAGTTGGAAGGCAATCAACATAATATATGATGAAGGTAGAGGTGCAGATAGGCAGAATAAGGGACTAACAGTAGAACTGTAGAAGTATGACAGTTTTACTTGCTCTCTAATTAACCTACATAATCAGACATGCCTTTGATCATTAAACGGGGCAAACATCCTAACCAAGCCCAAAGATAATCCTTTAAAGTTCTCGATAATATAAATAGTGAGAAGCAAACCTGACTCCTTGTCAAGCCTGTCTGTCTTGCAAGCATCAGCTTCTCAGAATCCTTTGGGTAACTGGCAAAAGATTAGGTAAAAACAGTTATAATGAAGAAATATACACAGTAACATCATCGAAGTTACAGGAGGAGGTAGTTGAAGTTTACGGATGAAGGAAGTGCTCAAACAGCCAAGCACGGAGAATTGATACAGATGACTCAGGTAACCCCCGCTGTGGCCTCCAAGAATGTTGTTGCATCATACCAACTGCTGCATGGCCCTCTGTTGCCTTAGCTGCTGGTCTATGTAACGGAGGCGAGCAATTCCACCTCCCTGGCTAATTGAACTGTCTTGTTCTCCAAGGCTTTTCCGTGTAGCTCGAATCTGACCACCAATGGCATCTCTGAGGCAGCGGAAGTGCTGAGAGATTGTCTGAAGGGCAAGTGCAGTATAAGGTTTAGCAGCTCCAAAACCTGCAATTATGTCAAATGATGACACTACAATCTGCATTTGATGGTAATATTGTTTGTATCTGCTATCGACCTGCAATGACAGACAAAAGAAGTGCAACTTAATCCACAGATAAAGAGCAAGAACATTTATCATGCAATAAAATTAGTAAAGCACACAAATCCTCATCGATCCAATTGACAACATATTGTTGGCAGTAGTCTTCTTGGCAGAATTCAGGATGTTTCAAGCCCTTTGTCCAAAACCTTTCAGGTTTATGAAGTTTCATATGTGAATCTAACTGAATATTGATCAATGCATCTTTTCTGCATTGATAAATCATAAATAGTAAACACTTTCTTCAGTTGGACCCAAAAATCAACGCAAGATGAAATTGTGAACATGGTTCAAGTTAAATACTTATCCTTAAAAATTGTACATAATCTTCTGCTTTGTTTTCAGAGATAAGTTCAGTTATTGCCATCCTCTCCTTTGAACCAGCAATGAAATTTTATTAAAGAACTCATAACCCAGATCCATTAAGAAATTCACAGTGAAAGAAGGTATGCTTCTGATTCCTCGGCATGGATGGTTATACAATGTAGCAAATAATCCAAGGGTGTCACAAAACAAAGATAATCTCCCTCAGAGATTAGCAACAGCGACTCAACATCAGTGACTGCATCCTTATAGTACTCAAGAATCAAGATGATCAGAAAGAAGTTTGAAGCTTTTTATGATGCAGTAGCTGAGATGAAGGTACATGCAGGAGTAATCATTACATACTTGAAAGGCAATCAGCATCAATGAGATAAAGGGGCATACAGTAGTCTTTCATCAGAGATTAGGGACATCTTCTCAAATCTCAACATCAATGTGCGTCTATAATGTTCAACACAATCAGAAAGAAAAAAATGAAGCTTTTGATGATAGAACAGATCAGATAGAGGCAGAAGCAGAAGTATACAATATATAGTTGAAACAGATTCCCTATGTAAAAGGTGATTATGATGATAGAATAAATGAGATAAAGGTATAAGCAGAAGTATCCAATGTATACTTGAAATGGACCCTCTACATAAGAGGTGACGAAAGTGATCAATAGATAGTAGAACAAACCGAGACAAGATACAGCTTTTCTCTGCCCATGGTCCATATCAAGGATTAATGAAATAACAATGCTATCCTTATCAAATGTTTTCTCGTAATATATATTACCTCCTTTCTGATGCTTCAGCACATTTCAATAATCTCCCTTTTGAATGCTTGCTTCAGAAATTTCATGCATGAACATTTTTTCAGTAAGTGCTCTATCACTTTGCCTTCTACTGATGCAACCTCTTAAGCTTCCTCTAATTACTCATTTCAGATATTGTCCTTAGGCTTTTCTAACACAAGCATTTCAAACAGTAGAAATATGGCATAGCCATCCATGATAATGCACTTCAAATTTTTCCCTCAATTTGATTGGTAAGAATCAGTCAATAACATCATCAACATACAAATCATGACTAACTGTACTAGCAATGTCTGGTCCACTGTCCATTCATTTCTCTACACAACAGACTCAAGGTAAAGTTTTGTTTATAGGTATTTAAAGCACATCAATCTGGAACCTTGATTGAAGGCTCATAACAGAGTCAGATCCTATACTGGGACCATCCTTACCATGTCAGTACACCTGGCATGGAGACAGGTTCAACGTACCAACACTCGGTATGCTCCCCAAACTGCATGCTGGTTCACACCAACATGGTGTTGGTACGGTCGGTACGCTCCGATACCAATAGGTCGGCAAATCATGGCTCATAATCACTTGTTCTTTCTCACTAGTACTACAGTCTATGTATACTTTTTACATAGTTTCATTTCTCAAACCCTTAACCTTGAACTTCCCCATCATAATTCTGATGTAGAAAATCCATGTTAATACTCATTAATTAGACCATTCACAAATAACCATCACAGATGCTGCTAAAAGTCCCACATGAAAACAGTGCAGAGTTGATGTCAGTTCACTCTTGTGCAAAACACAACTTTGAAACAAATCCAAGTTCAATATTCATAAATGCTGGGGCTTCCCTTCTTTTAACATATAAGACAGCTGTACATAGGAATTTTGATGAACAAGAATTTATTAAGGTGACCCTCAATATTTGGGACATGGCCTGATAGTTATGGTTATGGTTATCATTCAAAAATGATGTAAGCTCATAGTTTCTTTGTAAATATCAAAAGGAAACTTAACTATGGGAAGCATTACAATACAAAGGTAAGTTTAAAGCCCAATTTTAGATGCATGCTTCTCACATGCTATAGACTCACTTGTCTCACCAGAACTACTGCTAAAATTGTCAACACTGACCATCTATTCAGCATATTCTTGTTTATGTCCAGAACATAAATAGCCAAATCACCAGGTGGTGCACTTATGCTCTCCCCAAGTTGGCAACAAGTGGGCCCAGCTCATCGTTTTTCTCTTTTGATCTTTCCATCAAATGCAGATGCCTGATAATTATAAAGCCACTCTTTTTCCAAATCCTTGTCTCCGGTCTTGACACCCTCTTCAATAACTTCACATAGTCATGTAAAGCCAAATCTTTTTCATTTTTGCTTCCTTCAATGCTCTTTCCAGCTACTAATTCTTAATATCTAATTAATTTGCATTCTTTAATGTGTCAAAAGAAATAAAAAAGGAAAAAATTCATAGTGTAGCTCAGGAGTTTTTCCTCATTATTGGTGTGGTTTTTGCAATGCTTTTTTTTTTTGTAAATAAGTGTTCTAAAAGTGGTAATGATTTTTGATGGTCAAGGAAACAATCAATGCAAGTTTTAGTTAGTCACTACTCACTAGGCAGATTATGTAAAGAAAATGTTAAAATTCAAAAAAGAATAAAATAATTTGGAAGGTACAAATAGATTAAGAAGTCTAAATGGTAAATACTCTTACATGTACCTAAGGACCTGTTTTTGGTGCATGTTTTTATTAGTAAACTGACATTCCCTACCCATGGCAACTCTAAATGATAAACAATACCAAATATATGGTGTTAGGGCACCAACAGATGAGGGGGGGTTAACTGCCTGCTTTAGCTTCGCATAATAACAGCTCAGCTAATACTTGCTGAGACAGCAAGATCACCAAGGCCCCGGTGGCTTGGGGAGCAAATTGCTTGGGTGCTTGGTATGTGAACAGGCTGCACAAAGGGACCCCAAAACTGACTTGGCCCTAGGCAAAGTGGCTGGAAGCCTGGAATCCTGCCCATCAAGGCAGCTGAGACAAATACCTTTAAAATGCTTATTTATCAAAAGAATATACTACAATAGCCAGGTAGTTCTCATGGTTCCAACTTCTCATTGATCACTACTAAAAAATGAACCAAAATTTTTAGTCATATTCCCTTCATTTGGCTTTAGTTTGTCCCTTGTCCTCACACTATCTATAGCCCTACACTTTTTCATCCATCCCACAAATATCATGCGCCTCTCACAATTTTATTTATCGTGATCCAGCAAGGGCAAAAACAAACCAAGCAATATCCTTAAAGGGTAGCTTTGAAAATTTACATTCCAACAAGAAGTCACTACATGGTAACGTGGTAGTGGTTCCTCTCCCTTCAATTAAGACTTACATTCCTACCACATATTATCTAGCATAGTCCAACAAGAACAACCACCACCAAAAAAGAAAAAGACCAACTCCAATCAAAAGAGAAGCCACTCAAACCTTTTGGTTGAGTACCCTTTAAGATGTTATAAATAGAATGTAAGTCAAAAAATAACGCTGCCCTCAACTTTAAACCGAGTCTTTTTCTAGAAAACTAATTCTTTTGGTAGAAAGCAAGATTCACCGCCTCGGTACGGGACCCTATACTGGTACCATCCTATTATCGTGTTGGTACGTGGTTTAGTATGCTACTAGATAGCGTATTGAGTATTGGTATGGTATGAGACAGCATACCGGTACAATATACCTAGTATCGGGCAGTATGGCAAACCATGATAGAGAGAATTAAAATTATTTCACAAAGTGTGGGTCATATTGGTATTTTGGTTAAGTTAACCAAGTTGTACCTATAAACCATTTCTCCTCGGAAACTTAATTTTTTTACAAACTATTAAGTTAGGTTTATATTTCTTTCCCACTTTTTGTTCTTGTTTTTTTTTTCCTACGATTTAGAATACTAATTTAAACATCTTTATATGTGATCCATTTTTTTTAATTTAATACTAGAAATGAGGATACATGCAGTGGACATGATTAAGGATTTCTCCAAGGAAATTATTTTATATCAAGTTAGGTTTCATTTTCCTATCCCTTATCTATCAGTAAATTTCATAACTTAAAAATTTGTTAATTTAGGTTTCTTGATGCATGTTTCATTTTCTTTAACATTCAATACTATAAATAAACACAAGCAATGCACATGATTAAGGAAAAAAACAAATATGTGGGAGCAAGGCATGAATTTTTCTTTATTTAAAAAAATTTATGCCAACCTATATTTTCTATGTTCAATGTGTAAGGGGATACTAAGCATTTCTATCATAATAAGCGCAAAGATACACGCACACATGCACGCACAAAGAAAGTGTAATGAATATACTTTTAATCTTCTTTGAAGGATCAAAAATCATTAGTGATGCATAATAAAACTAAGACTTAATTACTTTAAAACCTTAGACTTTTTGGAGTTTCCTTTTTATCCTGAACTTCGATTCATTATAATCTGGTTCTCAAACTTTTATAATGTTGCAATTTCTCCCCGAGTGCTATTTCCATTTGATGACCGTGATGAAATGTCATGTGCTATCATGTGACATAGTAGAAGTTGATGTAGTATAGAATTAGTTGACGTAGAATCCTAAACTTCTTCTTCCCCACTTCTTCTTCTAGCTATGGTTTTTACTTCCATTTCATTATTTTCCTTATAGCAAAACCCACTTGAGAAGAAGAAGATGGGAGAACAAACATGGAGGATTAGGATTGGTTGTTCTCATCTTCTTCTCGGCTTCTTTAAAATTTAGATTCTCCAAGATTAGCTTTGTGAGTTTATAAGATTAGCTATAGATCAAACGAACCAATAATTCGAATCATTACAAACCCAAAACCCTATCAATCACATAATTTTCTAAGTAAATATAAATAACAAAAAAAAGAGACAACCAAGATCTTTGTGATCTTAAAGTTCAAATTTTTCAACACTTGATAAAAAGATGGTGATGGAAGCAGTCTTGATGGTGGTTGTGGCCTCTATGGAGCCAGATTTAGAGATGATGATGGTATAAATAGAGGTACCAATGGTGTAGGAAGTGGAGTTTTAGAAGAGATAGCCGTGGAGAAAAGTAATGAAATTGGAAGTAGAAGAAACAGGAAGATGTTTAGGATTTTACATCAGCTTTCATTACGTATCATATGATAGCACGTGACATTCCGTCACGGTCGTCAGACGAAAATAGCACTTGGAGAGAAATTGCAACATTATAAAAGTTTGAGGATCTGATTACAACAAATGAAAGTTCAGAATAAAAAATGAAAACCCTTAAAAAGTCTAAGATTTTTAAAATAATTATAAAACTAACTTCCCTACTTAACATAAGGGCACAGAAGTCATTGTAGATATATAAGTATATTGCTCAAGATATTAAAGTAATCATTAGTCAATAAAATATTAAATTTATGGAAAAGCTAGAGATCATGTGCCAGATCATCACTAAATCCTTCGGTCTAATTTGGAAGTCAGTGATTGACTAATTTGGAAGTTAGTGATTGACTGAGTGGTAGGTGGGGCCCCACTAACACCACTGACCTACCCCTATACCACACCAATATCTAACTGCCACATCAACCTCATGAAATAAGCAGCAATATGAGGGGTGATCTGTAGTAGTACTCTAATCTAAATTTTATGTTGGAAATTTTATACAATTCAACTTTCTCCTTAACAAGTATTTTTGAAATTTTATCAAAAATTATCTTTGAAAGATTAATTGGGGTAACCTAATGTGTGAAATATGTGCCTCAACTAGCCTTTACAAGTGTGAACTCTTTGACATTATATATCAGTTGAATTTCTTGTAGGGCCTTTCCACATTGATTACCATTTGGATCTTGGCATACTAATAAGATTACGTCAGGTACTTGAGACTTCTAAGGCCCTCTCTAGCTACCTCTTTTCTTGTATTGTGATATTTGATCGCTTCCTTCACATACCAACCATGATACGTATACCTTTGCATACCTTTGCATGTCTAAGCTCATTTATGCTCAGGAGAGAACAGATACAGAGTAAATAATGGGCAGAGTAAATAATAGGCATCAGATAAACATAACTCCGTACCCATAAAAATATAAACAGAGCTAAACCCCATCTGAAAAATCTTTACTTGGTTTCCAGAAAAGATTACAGTTAACATATAATAATAGTAAAATTTCCATTGCTGATCAAGGATTGACATTATGGCATTCTTATAGACAAACAACAAAAAATCCCTGTAGAAGAACTTAAATATCACCAGCAGACCAGCACATTCATTCTAGTGGAACGTGAAATGAAAGTAAACTAATATTTAATGTAGCATATAACAGGAAACTTGCTTCTGGCACCCAACTGACATTCTCTTTTTCTATTTTGCTGTAGGTTGAAATAGCCTGCTAAAACAATGAAGTCAAAACTAAGGAGTCCTTTAGTGAGAACAATAGATCATGTCATGGTAGATTTCCTAAGATATTAGGATTAAACCTTAATATCATGAAAGTCTACCTGAAGTAATGTACCCACTTTGGAAGCTTCTTACCTCATAAGTACTTCCTTATCTGAAGTGCTTCTTAAAGTATCTACTTCTCCCATATTTGCAATCCTACCAACTACAGATTTTGGCAACTAAGGATCGAACTAAATACACATTGCTATGGTCAGTAAGTACAGAGATGGATGGTTATCATGTCATGGTAGATTTCCTAAGATATTAGGATTAAACCTTAATATCATGAAAAGTCTACCTGAAGTAATGTACCCACTTTGGAAGCTTCTTACCTCATAAGTACTTCCTTATTTGAAGTGCTTCTTAAAGTATCTACTTCTCCCATATTTGCAGCCCTACCAACTACAGATTTTGGCAACTAAGGATCGAACTAAATACACATTGCTATGGTTAGTACGCACCGAGATGGATGGTTTTCAGCATCCTGATACTCATATTGGTGCCAATTTTATGTTGGAACTGTATGGCACTGACAGGACTATCATTAAAGTTTCAGGTCCCAGCGCGTCGTCTCGCGGGACACCAGGATGGGATGCCATTCTATATATTGAGACAGGGCCATCACACCAACATCCCGATCAGCACATCTTCCATCCCAAGTGTCGGGAAAGGGCAGGATAGCGACGCATCCCATTCCATAAGAAAACTGAGGTAGCGGCGCATCCCATTCCATAAGAAATTAGGACAGCCCCATCCCATGGATTTAAACCATGATCATCATGTTCTGATTGTTTTAAATATGTAATACAACGTATGTGGACCCCTCTTGAGATTAATCCTTGCTCCACCTCTGCCTAGACACTTCATTTTTAAGCTGTATGGGGTGTTAATGTTTTGACATTTGATCACCACACAATAAACATGTATGGCTAGATTTGCCACTTTGAAGTCTCTTGCTGATGTTGGCATTACGGCACTAGGGATGGGTGCAGGACCCTGAAATGCAATTCTGGCCTTCATCCCGACCATCCCGTCTTCATCCCATTTGGATCGGGGCCGATACGGCCCTCTTGGCCATGCCCTAACTTATTCTTTCAAATGCCGATGATGATTCGAAGTTCGAATAGCTCATTCGTCGCCCGAGGAGGGGAGAATGAAGGATAGGGAGTACTGACCTTTTCGTGCGTCGGCATCAGCATCGTCTCTAGAGGGAGCATGGCGTCTGCCCTTCGATTCCGATTTTCGAGCCAAGTACATCTGTGGGAGGATAGCTTGAGAAGGAGAACGGAGGAGAGAGGAGGGAGGCCATCGGATTTCCAATGCGGAGCGCGGGAGCCAATCGGGACTCAGGAGGGAGGAGAGAGACTGCAAGGGAAGGAAGAGGGTTCAGGATCTTCGGGCGAGAAATTATTCACGCATCAAGTCCAAGTGAACCAGGACAAATCTTGGAGCATATGCATGGTGGATAGCGCGCAATCAGGAATTGGTGAAATACAAGGGGTAGCGTGGCATGTTATCCACCATGGGAATTGACGCAGTCCAATTGCACCTAGTGCACGCACCAAGTCCAAGTGAACCTGGCTAAATCCTGAAGCATATGCACAATCGATAGCGTGCAATTGGGAATTGATGAAATACAAGGGGTCACGTGGCATGTTATCCACTGTGGGATTTGATGCGGTCCAATTGCACCTGGTGCATGCCATCCACTGTGGGATTTGACTCGGTCCAGTTGCACCTCGTGCATGCAATCATGATATGGATTTCTCTCGTGGGTTGCACGATGCGATCCATTCGATCTCGTCCGTTCGATCGCATCCACAAGATATAGCTCTCAAAATATTCCAAGTCCGTGATTTCTTTTGGCCTGAGCATCATACTCATAGGCCCCACACAGTTGCTCCGATCGACGCCCGTGACTTCATTTGACACTCATCTATTCACGCATGATCAGATACTGCTTAGGCCAGAATTCCTATCCTATATATTCCTTTAAATCAGACAAATCATATTCATTTGTGTCTTATCTTAGAAGTTCAAATATTTAAATAATAAATACATCAGTAAAATTTCAAGATAAATTCAAAAAATAATATATATATATAAAGACGTCCCAAGCATGTATCGGGATGTTCGATCGGGACAGCCATTGAGATGGGGCAAGATGCGGGATGCCCCCATCCTATGGTATTTAAAATCTTGGACATGATGAACATCCACCATCCTAAGCGTCGATGTGTGGGGTATCCCATTTTATGAAAAAATTGAATGGCCTGATTCCATAGCATTTTAAAGTTAAACCTAGCATACATACATAGATACACATACGACATAGAGCTATCAATGGACCGGGTCCAGATCCGAGACCCGCGGATATTTATCCGACGGATCTGGGTCTGGTATTAGTAGTGGACCCATTTACCCAGACCCGGATCCGGATCCGATAAACCATCATGTAAACGGATAGGGTCTGGATATTTAATACGCAGACCCGATAGATCCGGGACCCGAATAATATATATATATATATATTATAATTGTATGTTATGTTTTGGATGCTTTAATTGGAGTTTTACTTGTTGAATTTGAATAAATTTATATTTTATTGTATGATCATATGATTGTATAATTTTAGGTATTTTCTAGGTTATTGTATAATTCTTAGATTTTTTTTGTAGACTTTAAATATGAGTTTCGGATCTCGAAACCGGATCCGGATACCTGGGACCCATTAGGGTCTGGATCTGGTACTTCAAGGCTAGACTCGTTGGGTATTCGGATCCAGATCCGGTACCAATAACTAAAATCGGGTCTGGATATGGATATCCAGGTTCTGACCCAAACCGACCCGTTGACAGGTCTAATATGACATACATACACGTGCACATTATAAATATGTCTATGTATGTACGTACACATCTGAATGCATACATATATCATGTCCATTATGTGCCATATCCTTGTGCTTATATTTTTGGAGCCCATGTTGCCAAACACTTGAGGACACATCCACTTGGCAATAATGCCAAGGATCTAGATAACATTGCTTCCCACGTGCATATGCAATTTGTCCATCTTGCAGCTGCCTAATACACTTTTGAAAGTCAAGGGCCTGGAACTCGAGCAAAAAACCTAGAAAGGCATCTTGATGACTCCACACTATTTATGTAGCATTACCAATACTCCAGTCATATCAACCATCACATCACCAGCATAAGTTTTAAAAATCTGATTCACAATACATTATTGACAATCTCATCTTACCCTTCAGAAGTGGTCTATAGCCAAAAGTAAAAGTGGCTGAATTGACATATGGGTAATACTATTTTTTAATGATCATGATCAATCATCATAACTTTGAAACTAAGATTCTATGATAATTCAGAATTTTGTAGATCTCACACACTTCATTTGATGTCTTAACAAAAATGATCCTCATACATTAACAGAATTGAAAGCGAAACCTAGATTAGATAGATGCATAGGGCATAATATACAGTAATTTTGGCTATACCAACCTAGATTTGTCTAAATCCACCTTAAGTTCTAAACCGTAAAATTTGAACATCACTTCCCAAATAAAAGTTCTTTGCTTAATCCCATCATACCAAGAAGCCGGTTTATGAGATAGCGGATGACTCCACTCCTACTATGACAAGAAGTGAATGACGTGGACCAACTACTGTGAAGTAACAGTAAGGAAGTGTCATTTTCAAAAAAATGTTAGAATTACAGATAACCCAAGAAGCATTATTAAAACAATTGAAATCTAATTACCTATATTTGAAATTTTCTCCTTGTAAGCAAAACATACTGTTTGTGTTCATAAAAGTGCATATGAATTTGATTTTCTTTTTTAGAAATTTATAATAAGTGGATTTGGATGCTATGGTAAACAATTGATACCAGTGGTAATTGAACACAAAAATTGTTTCATGTAATTAGTGGAGGCAGCTGGGTATTGAGAAAACATATAGCACCTAAGGCATTTAAGCCATAAAATAGCATACCATTCCATGTCATGTAGTTTTAAGCAAAAGGAGAAAAATACAACAAAGAAAAATCTCACAGTCAATATGCCAAAGTTACAAATTTTCTTTTCTTTTCTTTCAACCTATCTTTCATGCCCTTTTAATTAAGAATAGTATCTCTTTGTTACTAAGCTTTATCTCAAGCCTCTAATATGCGGCTTAATGGTAACAATTATAGGTAAAACAATGAATGAAAATTAACCATAATATATAAAAATCTAGTAAAGGCACATGTTTTGTCTTTATAAAGAAATGGTATTTCATTGCTTCTCTCATTATTAGAAAAGTAATTTAAAAGGTATCAATGGAAAAGAATTCTGAGCACATTCATTTGGCCAATAAATAAAATTAAAGCAGCTTATACAAGTGTCAAAACATCTGTTTTCTTTTCTGATATATAACAATTTTGATATTTTACTTTATTCTCAAAAAAACTTTGACTTTTAGTTGAGGGTGGGTGAGATACAAGCTTGGATGCCAATGTAACAATGCCCAGGTTTACTCCCTCATAGGAAGAAATCCATCTCCTTTGTAATAATCAAACTGAATTTATAATTAAATCCTTGTTCGTAGATTTGATCTCTTTCTACTCATCATAAAGCATAGCAATAAATAATTATTTTTTGAAAGAAGAATGGTATGGATCCACAAATTTTTATCACAAATGCATCCACCATGATTATATAGGTATAACATATGGGTATATGTCCTACAAATTCCTTGGATCGGATGACTGACTGCACATTTCCACTCTCTGCTCATGAAAAGAAACTCTTATCTTTAGGAAACGCATTATCATTGCTCATCTCTTGCCCTAAGGGACTGAAACAAGTGAACCAGCCAAAGATTGGAATCTATTTTAGAAAGTTATAAATGATAAAAAATCTTTTAATTATACTCACAGGTCACAGCCATCCTTGTATCCTCTAGGGTGGCATATTGCAGAGTTCCCAACACTAGTTACATATAGACCGCCATCTCCTAATAAGTTAAATATAATTCCCCTATTCTAATATTCTTATCTGAAAATTGCTTTCGAAATTTAAAATAGATTTATGAATCTAGTAGAAATCAAGATATCAATTGTATTCTATTTTTGATAAGAAAATTCCTGAATATTTTTCAAATCAACCAAGAAATACAAAATCTCTAAGAGGAAAATTGATATTTTGACTTGATGTTAAATCCACAGACTATGACATCACTTAAAGGATTTCAGAAAAAAGACAAAAATAATTTAATCATGAACTTTAATAACAAAATGAAATAAAATTTCACTTACCTTCATTTTATGGATTTAGTTTTTTTTAATAGCTTGTCTATAATTTTCAATGATGTTGTTATCTCTAATAAGCTATCAGTTAATTAAGAGGCAAAAACAAGACACTGGGAAATTCTAAGATAAAGCAATGTTAATTAACTTTGCATGGAATATAAGCAATAAATAATATTGTTCTAAATGATTGCCACCGTGGCCATCTATGCACCTACCACAACAAGGCACCGAGACAGCCACCTAGTGCCTACCACAATATTTTGCAACCAATTTGAGCATGGAGCATGAAACTGATTTATGAGTATGATTCTTCTCAAGTTGATAGCTTTCATTAACTTACTAAATCTTGTTGGATATGTTTCGATTTTTTTTGGATATAGCTATTTTCATCACTATGTTTATTAAGTTGCCTTGACTTTTGCAACCCACCTCACACCTACCTAGTCTCCTGGCTGCCCATGTGCAGCCTAAAATCTTCCTAAACAATGGAAATAGTAATTTTAAATTAATACTTAGCAGTATAACTAACATAAGCTTAATTCACTATTCTATTTTTATGAACTAATTTTTTTTAAAAAATATATAGATCCACTTGTAAACCCATAAATTCATAAACATCATTCTACTGCCTTTATCCAAAGTATGAACCTTAATCTATTATGTGGTTTACTTCCAAAATATATTGGGAAAAATGCAAACCTTAGGAAGTTACCAAACCCTTCTGTACTGTTAAAAATTCAAATCTATAGCTGCCCTGGTAAAAAACTTTGATGCAAAAACCAACTAAAGTATCAAACTTATAAGGTTTATGCAATAACTGATACCTAAAGTTAAAATGAGTTTGCCATTGTATTATAACCTCAAAGCACATTTCCAAACTGGATATCTGGATTTTGGTCAATTTTAAGTAAATTGTAGGTAAAGTTTAGTTGGTGAAAAAGAGTTTTGGCATAATTCAAGGAGGAAACAAAAATGTCTATCACAGTTGTCTTTAGTCATCAACTTTGCAAGGAGTTACCATGTGACGAGGCCCACACCTCTTTATAGTTTTGAAATGCTAGCAAGCAGTAAGTTGATAGGGTTTATCAAAGAAAAATGATTCATGAAGTTGGTTAAAGCTAGTTGAGATAAGATTTCATGCTTCCGTTTATGTTTAAATTTGAACCCACATCACCATGTACCATCAACTTGTCAAATCACAGTATAGGATTTAAATAGATTTAATGATTACCATGCATGAGGACTGAGACCATGGAACAAATTAGGGTGCGATTCAACATGGTAGTAACCAAAACATTCACATTTTCTGATATGGTATGTGTAATCACTTTTAATTAAAACTTCTATAAGATATCTAATTCTTATTATACCATTTCTTGAAGTCCACTTCAACAGACCGCTAAAGAAGCACTCCACATTTACTAGCTTCCAATACCTGATGCATTTTCCAGAAACCGTGCAAACTGCTTCATCGAAGGTTTTCAAAATGTTGGACACCATCCTTTACTTGTTAGATGGATCAGGAAATCACAAGAATGATCGCTAACATATGATATGCAATATTCAAGTCCAGAGCAGGACATGGTGATACGCAAAAAACTATATGGTGATAAACAAAAACTACATTTATCACATGAAGGTGAAGATTAGCTCTGTAATGTTTCCAACAAGTCAAGAAACCATAACCATAATCATCAATCCTTGTCCTAACCATTTGGCATTAGATTTGTTCATCCTCACTCAACAAATATTCCTACCTAGGCCCTTACGTCAAGCTTTTCCATATTCTTTCGTGAAACCACCATCAATGTCACCTTAGGTCTTCTCATTTTTTACGTCCTTCAACACAAATTATAGTACCACCATACTGGATCCATCTCATACCTTAATTTCAGATGTCCATACTCCATACCATCTCAATCAATGCTCCATCACTTTGTACTTAATTAATCAACACTCTAAGGTACTCTAATATATTCATTTCTCACTTTCTTCTACCTTGTTTCAGCATATATTAGTGGAACACTCAGTTTGTACAATATGCAAGTACAGTTACATGGAAATTCACTAATGAATTGTAATGATGCCATGAAGATGTTACATAATTCTCATATCTTAAAGCACAGTCTCAAATTTCCTCAATAACACTTTTTTATAATGAAAACATAATACCGTGCTGGTTCATCATATTTTGTCTAATACCTACGGTCATTATTTAGCATGTTGGAAAGAGAAGAAGATAAGGATTTTCAACCAAAAAAAACACAATATTATCGTTGAAGCTTGCGTTATCCAATACATACATTCTGATTTTAAAGAGAATAGGTTCATCCATCCTTGTATTCATAAGAAAAGTAATAAAGCAAGGCCAATTTTGAGTTTCAATTCTAAAGGAGGCCAAAGATCCATTTAGGCAATAATAAAATGGAGGAATCCAAAAAGTTTTAGGGTGGAAAGCAGAAATACCAATTTTGCAAGACTCCCGACCTACGTGCCAACAAGGCAGTGGCAGTACATGACAAAACTATGGAAAATCAATAGGTGAGCTTCTTAAAGTGGTAAATTGTTAATGTTGCATTGATATATCTAAAGCAAGAACTGTCTCATCAAGTGTGAGAATTTTGATTGATCACATAAGGCGATCAGCTCAGGGGTTAGTAGGTGGCCTCACCTGATGTGGCTACGGAACAGATGTATTGGGTCTATCAAATAAATTTCCGCTTTCCTTCAGAGAAATCAATATAAGAGTCAACAAAAACCATGAAAAAAAATCTCTCAAAAGTTTTCATTTGTGCCTCTACACTCGTTAAACATATATTAAAAAAAAAATAGAGTAGTTGATTCCAATGGAGTATGTATGGCGACTTGTAGTGATCAGGCAATAAGATTGCCAATTTATCTACTTATGAACATAGACATATCTCTTAAGCAAACACATATACATATATATGAAACTGCACATAAAGCAGCAAATATACCGCCAATAAAGACTTGAATGATGAAGATACTTCCAGAAAGTTAATGCAAGTTACTCATCATGGCAATTGCTGAACAGTCTAATACAAAAAAAGAACAAGTGCTAAACAGATGGACATATATATTCATGCTAAATTCCAGTTTTACTTGGAAACATGCAACTATATCCAAATAAACTTAGATTACACAACAGAATGAGAAATTACAACTATTCTGTTAATTTAAACATATATAAAAAAAAACTCAAATACTAATCATTGGGAGAAATAACTAGCAAAATTTTAGTGGCGTTGCTGCTGGTAAAGCCTACAGTTTTTTCGTTCCTACATATCAAGGAATTTCAACTAAGGAACTTTGTATTGGAAAAATGAATATATGCGCACCTCATCCAACATAGCCAACAGTTTCGTGACCTTGTTCTGAAGGTCCTGTCTTTCAGAGGGTGAGAGCTCACTAGAAGAGTTGGCAGTGGACTCTTGAGGGTTCGAGGGCATCCCTTCACTCTTTGATGCCCCATCAGTATCCTTACAACCAGTGGTACCAGCAGAAGAATGGACACTTTGGCCGTTATCTGCCTTGTGCTTCAAAGCCTTCCGGACATTAACAACTTCAACAAGTAACTCTTGTGCTGCCTTGAGATACTTAGAATTTGGAACGGAACTTGTATGACTAGAAACTCCATAAGGAGAGAGGTTAGCATGCATATTTTTGTTTCCAGAGTCATCATCTCTACATGAGCCACCATTACCTAAATTTGACTGGTGTGGCCCAAAGAGAGATATGTCTGAGCTAGTAGGCCTGTATTGAAATGAAGGAACCAGAATTTCTGTGCTAAGGCTAAGTGACAGTCCTTGGTTTTGCATGGTGGAAACATTTGACTGCTGCAA
This sequence comes from Elaeis oleifera, assembly GCA_000441515.1. NCBI lineage: Eukaryota > Viridiplantae > Streptophyta > Magnoliopsida > Arecales > Arecaceae > Elaeis > Elaeis oleifera. The sequence continues at coordinate 304,188 of KE505209.1, read as the reverse complement.
AGACAAGTTCTGTCCATTTAAGGTGCCCAACTGTGTTTGCAGACCCATCTGGCATTCATTACTAAGAGAATTGCGAACAAGATTTCCTGAACCACTTATTGGCCCACCAATTGTTTGCATGAATGACATCTCAATTCTCCCATCCCTCCAAGCATTATAAGCATTTTTGCCAAGATGAGAAGACACCATGTGAGGACCTTCCACAGATGAGCCTTGTGAAATCATAGCAGTGGGAACAGGGAGCTCGACAGAGTTCTGCTGTGATTGAGCATCGCCTGTCAAAGCATCTGAATATGGACTAGAAGATGGATAGTTAAGATATAGCATGTTGCCAGTAATTGATGGCTCAGGATATGGAGTATGACCTGGATCCCTTAGACACAGGTTTGGCATGGCATCTCTTTGATTGGTAGAGCTGGTGTAGAAAGTAGCCATTTCTCTCTCCCTCGATTTCAAGCAGTTCGAGATCTTCAGAAATAGCAGGAGATGAAGAATAAATCATTACAATATTGGGTACAGTAGTAGGCTAGCTGCCTGTCATGAGGAGTCAGGAAGGCTCCCAACTGTATTACTTTTCAGAATACAGAAAGCTCGAGTCCTCTGTGAAGAAATGAGTTCAAAGCAAGAAATTGTTCACAGGAAAACAGGAGGTCAGCAGGTACCAGAACAAGGGCATATACAAAGACTAACTAATAAATCATTAAACATAGGGAAAATTAGCATAGATTTTGAAAGAGAAAGTAGTGGGCATTTATTATACATATAAAATGGTTTATTGATTTGATTTTCGTTTGTAACCAAGAATGTCTTGAGAACAACATGAAAAGAAGAAAAGGGGTGAAATTGGATCATAAACTGGCATCCGGCAGCCATTCCTCATACTTTTAAGCTTAGTAACTGCTCTGGCAAGGATGATTTCCGAACCACTCAATTAAAATAATCAGGAAAAAAAAAAAGGGATACACAAAGAAACTACAGAAACAAATTAAGGACGTATGAGGATCAATAAGGTGATACACAAACAAATAATAGAATGATTGAACACCATAGCCTCTGGCCTTTACCTTGATACAATGATCGGAATAGTAATCAGCAGCAAACTGTTCATAGTTGTTCCACCTGTTCAGCCATGAAAGAACCACGCTCACGACCAACCTGGATAAACAATCAAACAAATAAACCAAGTTTCTTTCCTTTTAAGGCTATATGCTTGAACAATATCCAAAAGTAAGGCAAGCAACATACTTCTACTGAAAGATATCAGAATCTCAATTCCCACAATTTCAGCTCAAAGCACACCATAATTTATGCCAACCAACAGAAAAGCAGAAATAAATAACAGAAGAACCAGCACCAAAAGAGCCCAAATAATTCTACTTTTTCTCCCACCGTTTTAGCATCTCTTAAGCAAGGGCTTTCACCTATAAACCCAAACCCATCTCAAAAGCTCCATTCCTTTACCTGGTCAACACAACCAAGAGTCCCAAAAATTCCAAACCCCATACCCAAAAACAGAAGAAACAAAGAAACAAAGAGAGAAAGAAATGCTTTCCCCAACTCAAAAGCAGGGCAGCCAAAGACCAAAATTAAGCAAAATAGGAAAACAGAACACCAACCACATCTCTAGAAAAGCTCATTAAACCCAAGAAAGTGGAGAGCACCCAAGAAGGAAAAAAAAACAACAGAACCAATCTCCAGTCAATTATTCCTTGCAAAGAAAAACCAAATTTTCAGGGAGAAAGTTTGTTGCACCACCAGATACAAAAGAATAATTAGACTAAATAAATTGTATATTAAGAGCAAGAGACAAAAAGGAGCAGCAGAAGAAGAGGAAATAAATGAGATGGTGATTTGTACAAAGAAAAAAGTGTAGATATAGAATTATACATGTGCCTCTAGGTGGGTACGAATAACATTAATAACTGAGAAAGACTGTGAGAGACAGAAAGGGAGGAGGGTGGAGACTTTGTTTAGAGTGAAGCCGCTGGAGGAGGGCTGCTGTGCACCTTATGGGGAGCAGGAAAGCACGAATTCGCAGCCGATCCGCGGTGGGAAGTTCTCCCAATACGGAGACAAACCGATCCCAAGGATTCAAATCACCACCCAGCCCCCTTGCGATTTCTTTCCTTCCTTTGCTCCTCCTCCTATATAATATTACTCATCTCCATTACCACCACCCAGACTAATATAATAAGTGCAGTAATGATTCTTTTTTAAAATTCTTCCCCTCCCTCTCTCTCTCTCTCTCTCTCTCTCTCTCACTACACACACACACA
>KE505209.1:246218-256542 GCA_000441515.1 Elaeis oleifera | reverse complement strand
TGTGTGTGTGTGTTCTATATGTATATATATGTATATCTATATGTATATATATGTATATGTATATGTATATCTATATCTATATATATATGTATATATATATATATAAATATATGTATATATATATATGCGTATATATATATATGTGTGTGTGTGTATCAACATTATTCTAACTTTCAAAACATGCCATGTAACAATAAATTTGATAACTTCTCTTAGTCTTCAGTGACTATGGCCATGATCAACCCATGACAAGATCCAAAAGAGACTAGCCTTTGAATATAGAATACGATCTATCAGTGTGTACCAGTGATCAATCCTATTGACTAGACTCAGAAGAAAACTACCTCTGATTCGTACGACCACGATTAACCCCAAATAAGGTAAAGAGATTAATCTTGAAAATAAGCATATGATGCATCAATGTGTACCAGTGATTGACCCTGATTAGCTAGGCTTAGAAGGACTAATATTACTAGTGATTAGCTCCGACTGACTAAATTCGATAGAAACTAAATTTTGACATATAGTCAATGATCAATCCCATTGATTAGACTTAGATTATAATCCAACTAAAGAGTCTTTTCATAACTTCACCATAACCAAATAATAATACTTATTTCACAATGATGTCAAATCAAATTTTTACATCTCATTTTTAGAAATAAGAGGATAATTTTATTCAAAATTTATGCAAGGATAAACATATATGATCTTATTTCTAAAGATCATGCAACATTAAAGCAAAAAAATCATCTGATTTCAAATTTTGTAATCATGCCAAGATGATATCATGCTTGATCCATAATTTTAATTACTTTTCATGTATAAACACATATTTTCAAACTTTTTAATTTTAAATATTTTAATAATTTTTGTGTATAAAATCTAATTTTTAGACACATGAATATGCACTAAAAATGCAAAGATAAAAGGAACTTATAGTCTTAGATCAATTAGATTCAAAAATTATAGCCTTTGACTCGTGGTTTGATCCTTAAATCTGTACTCCTCCCAATCTAGATCAAAATCCTAGATCAGGCCTCTATCATTAATCAAAGAAAATTAACTAATTAAGCTCAATTTGGTCAATCAGAAGAGGTACAAAGGAATGAGCAATCAAGGTCTAATCTATTTGATCTGACTCAACCAATATAAGAAGGAGAGAGATGCTCCATCTAGGCCAAGATTTTTTTGGATCAAATCCTACTTAATTTAGGTCCAATCAGGGACCTCGATCAAGACAGTCTGAGTTAGTCATTGAGAGATCAATTTAGACTTAATCGAATCAGATCTTGGTTAGGTTCTCTCTCTCTTCCTCTCTCTCTCTCTGTCTTTCTTTTCTTTCTTTATTTTTCGTTCTTTCTTTCTTTCCTTGTTAAACTAGGGACAAAGCTACCATGGGAGAGAGAAAGTTGAGTGGGGAAGGAGGGGTGGGATAGGCCATAATGTGGCCAAAGCGGTTGGTGGTGGTGGTGCAGTCAGAGTATTGGTTGTGATGGTCGCTCAATCATGCACAGGGAGGCCGAAAGAAGGGAGAAAATAGGGATGCTGCCCCTTGCCACCATGGCGGTGTCACCCAAGGCCAAAGAAATGATAGGAAGGGAGGAAGGCTTACCAACAGTGGTGGCCACGATAGGTTGCGAGTAGATTCCGATGACTATCACACCTAAATGCTCCCAAAACAGTGGAAAAGGAGAAAATTAGGGAGAAAGGAGAATTTTGGGCGATGATGGCTAGATTGCAGCAGTTCGACAGCTATCGGAGGTAAGGAAGAAGGGAGAGAGAGGAGGTGATGATGGATTAACAAAGAGGAGGATTGAGGTTTAATAGAGAAATTGGAAAAGAGATAAGGGTCAATTCAACATTGGATAGTGTAACCCTCCAAACGGTCTTTAGCCGTTCCCACCAATGTACGACTCTTATCTGGCCACTAGATCGGCCTTATCTTCATCCATGGTCGATGATCAGGCAGAGGGTAAGATTCTTCTATTCCAATCAAAATTTTTTGAAAGTCATGGTGAAGTCGACAAGTCTTATCGACTTTGGTTTGAACTGGATCCAACTGGACCGATTCTCACAGTGTCACATGTCTCATCATAAAGACCAAAATAGTTTAAGTGGTGTACATGCTTCCAAAAAAGTATCCAAATTTATCATTTCGATACTAGATTTTCTTGAGTGACCTCTGCATTGTGTGGAATAAATTCGTGAAGTATGAACCTGGTATCAAACTCCAAATAGGTTGCACATAAAAATGCCCCTCTCCCAGAAGAGCCACAAATAATTTTCTCCTTGTATCATATTTAGGGAAAATGAATTTTTGGTGGGACATCTAAACCTTAATTACTTGACCCACAAGGAGAAATATTAAAGACACTTAACTTGTATTAATTTTTGTAGTAAATGCTTTAATGGTTGAACTATTCCAACCAAAAATCAAAAAAATATTTGAACAATTAACTATTATCTAAGAATTAAGCAGTCACTTAGACTTGAACAATATTTAGTATTGGTTTATGGAACTGAAGGAGCCATAGTAGACTCGGCTGTGAACAATGTCCTATGAACTAAGATTCCAACAAATCATGCACACAATATAGATCAACTAGGTCTTTAAGCAGGTTAGCATTATTATGGCCTTGTGCCGGTACCTTGATATTCATAAGAGCCGATAGGGTTGGCCCAAACCCATAGTTCCAACTCCCCTGACCATTTCATTTCAAACCATATTAAAAAAATACAGCATTGCTCAAATATTCATGTACATATTCATAAATTTAATTTGAAAATATCATGTTCAACTAAACAACCTGGTGCCTAGCAAGACAACCCAACAGAGGGGATGAATTAGGTTTCAAAATTTAAAAAGATATGTGCAGATTTTTGAAAATAGTGAGATATGTGTGAGTGCAAAAAATTATGCAATCAAGTAAGAAATAATATATAAGATATGAAAGGAGAAATAGAAGATAAGTAACACACAAACATCATAATTTTTATAGTAGTTTGGTGCATCCAATACCTATGTCCACTCCCCAAGATCTTCTTGAAAATTTTCACTATAATCTATCCAAGATTATAATCGGATAGTTTCGTAGGCTCACTATCCAAAATCTAGTTGGTTTTCATGAGATTACCAATCAAAACCTAACCCAAGCCAACCCTTGGATCACAATCTAATTTCAAGGCTTGGATGAGTCTATCTCCTAACTTCAATCCCCAATTGAAACTAGTTACAGTAGAATAGATGAAATAAAGCAATAAACTATAAAAGTGCCTTTAATGAGCAAATGATTGTCGATGTTGCTTAAGGAATCTCTTTGGATGAAGCTTTTTCCATTGAAGGAGTTGTCTTCTTGCTGAAAAAGCTCTCTTAATTTAATTGTTCAGTTGGTTGAGAAGTGAAAGCTTTTATTCAATACATTTTGGCCTTTTCTTGTTGTTTCTCACTTTTCTCTTTGATTCTTACTTTTTATCTTGTCAATCAGTTGTTAGAAGTTTTAAATCACTATTTACAAGTCCATAGAGCTATTTTGACCATTGGAATCCAAAATAGAGCCGTTGGATACCAATCTGAAAAGTTCTAAAATTTTATGGAACTAGCTATTGCAACTCGAGTCGACTCGAATTGGGCTCGAGTTGACTTGAATGGCCTTCGAGTTTGCCTTTTCAAAAATTCAGCTCTCTATCTTTTTCTATAATTTTGACTCAAGTAACTCAAGTTGACTCAACCTACTAGTCGGTGCTTCAATTTTCTATTCTGGATAATTACACTTCTATCATTCCTCATTTGAGTCGACTCGGATCAAATTTGAGTCAACTCGAGTGCGTGCCGAATGAAAACTTGCATACCAGAACTTTCTTTACTTCTGCTTTTCATCTTAAGTCGACTCAAATTCTGTCTAAGTTAACTCAAGATGTCCTCAACTAAATTTTTTTCAATTTAAAACTATTTAGATTCCAATCTTTTGATGATCTTTTCACTTTCATTTCAAAATTTCTTCTCTTTAATTAAGCTTCTAAAATATTTCTTTTGAATTAGTTTGAGCCTTTAGGATCAATTTTTGATACCTATTAATTTATCTGAAACATCAATTTAATCAAATTGTTAGACAAATCATATGCTCAAACATTTTGCTATTCATCAAAATCAATTCTTAAGATCAATAATTTTTTTCTTTTGATGATGACAAATTTTAAGTATATGAGTAAATGATATATAAATATAGTGCGAGAATCATATTGAGTCAAAATTAAACTCAAGCAAGTTTGAAGATGTTGTCACAAGATAGAAATATAAATCCTTTTTGATTTTAGATCTTGCTCCCCCTTAGATTATGCCTATGTTGTTAAGTTTAGATTTATCTCTTCTTCAAATTATACTTGTATGGCCATTGCAATGCGAGGAGATATAAAGGCAATATCATGATTTAAACAATGTTTATATTATTCACAAAAGTCAAAGCAATATATAAGTATTAGATAGAGCATCATGGCTTCAAGATTGCATAAGAATTACAAATATAATAGTTTTATCCATAAGCATTGTAGCATCTTATAGATTAGCTTTCAATTAATTTAATTTATCATATACTCTCAATTAATCTTCTTACATTTTAGCTAATATACATAGTCTTAGTTTCTCCCCCTTTTTGTCATCATTCAAGACATAATGTAAATAATGGCACACAAGAAATCAAAAAGTAGAATTCATTAGATAAAATAGGAGTTTTGGATTGTATCAAATATAAAATAAATATACTACACAATACAACAAACTCAAAATATATCCATACATCTGAATACATCAGGGGCTAATACATCAGAAAAACACACTAGATATCTAACAAAACTAAACAGTCATAAGGCACTAGCTTTAATCTATATCAGAAAAAATATCTAAGAACTCAGATGAGCTAATCCTAGAGGTGGAGGGTCCAACTCGTCGACTCTTGATCCTACTGGATGGACCAATTGCACTCGAAACTGAAAATCCTACACCAACCCCAGTGTAAACTCTGAATGAAGGTTGGGCCTGGCTGGTAGAAGCTGAGTGGGAGGATGAGGTGTGGATTGAGGCTGAGACTGAGTAGGCTAAGGCATAGAGGCTCTGATTGCTGTGGTGGCTGCTGCTGCTGGCACTACTCCAGGGGCTATCCACTCAATCATGCCTAATAAACTGTCCATGAAGGATAATACAGAAAGGATGCCCTCCTGCTAAGCTCGTTAGAGTCCTCTGATGGCTGACTGCATCTAAATACTCTTGGACTCAAGGCTCCCCATCAATCGGGCTATCTTCCCAACTAAGTCAGAAATATTAGTAGATGCATCTGGCTATGGTCCTCTCTACTCTAAGGCAGTCAATCTAGCTCTCATCTCATCCTAAAATATATCTAGTCTATCTGAAAAAGCTCTCATCTCAACACTCACCCAAATTGAGATCATATCAACTAGTCTCTCAAGTGAGGTAGTATCAAATGTCATGGGCTAAGGAACTGGAGTCACTGGAGGTGAAACTGGTGGAGCAGTGGGAAAGGGTGAAGGTTGAGCCTGATCATGGGCTGCTGATGGTGGAGTAAGAGATGATGGTGCTAAAAGAGTAGAGGGCTCTCCAGTCTGCTCTGCTCTATTCTTCCGTCTCTCTTATTCTGATACCTTCTTCACCTATCTTCCTCCAACAACATAATATTTCATCCTATTTAGTGATCTATCATCATATATGTCAAAATAAGATAGCTTCTTAAAAGGTTCATTTTCTAAGGATACTCCAGCTACCTTAAAATCTTAGTGAATACCATGCCATAAGACAAACATGCCTTCTTCTTTGCAACTACCTCTCTTATTTGATTCATCATAATCCCAGGTAAGTTTAGAGGCAGACCTCGCACAATATAGCACATCACCAGAAGTTCTCTTTCAAAATAAAATCATGTCTTCCAAATTTAGGGACAAAAATCCCTCCAATCATATGATGCAAAAGTCTCATCTTAAGGGTTAGAGTGATTGCTATTATATCTCCTTCTATGTTATCCCTACCCAAATTAATCTCAGTCCTTCCCTTTATCTCCAAATTTTCAGAAACTATTTTCTCTCTAGATAACTCAAAGATCTATGCTAAGCTTGCTTCAGATACTTCAAATTCAGTTCCTTTAACAGTGAAATTATTTTCCTGAACTCCTCTTCAGATTTCATAAAATTTTCTCACTAAGTGCAGGTACATAGGTAGATCGATGGAGCAAAATTCTTTCCAACCCATTCTTTCAATTCAATTGCTTACGGGGAATCCATATTTATCAAAGAATGCAAATCAACCTTCCTACCCATAGCAATTGCTCTAGTGGCCATCTTGCCCATTGGAGTGGACTGTAGAGAAGGAGAATACTCAATATCTTGATTTTTGGGTGCTTGTTCTTCTTCTCTAGGGGGTTCAACAGTGGGTCAACTCGATCTTTCTTCTTGAGTCAAAACCATCTCAAATCGAGATCTTATCCTCTGTTGTTCCATAACATCTGACAAGAACCACTTCACCATGCGTACTCCCCGTATTTTAGGTACCATTTCTTCAAATCAAGGGAGGAATCAAGACAAATCGAGAGTGGGGATAGGAGAGGAGTTGATCCTTGAGGTTTTGAAAGAGAAAAAATAGTCTAAGCACAGTGACAAAATGAAATAGAACAAAATAAGACCCGTGGAGCCATCTTTAATTATGGTCTACAGTCCCGATAGTCAAGTCGACTCAAATTTAACTCAAATCGACTCGAGCATGAGTCGATTCAAATCTACATTCGAGTCACCTCGAGCATGAGTCAGAGTCACTCTTCTATTTTTGTGAAGCTTCAAGGCTCTAGGAGTATCAAGACTCTTCTAAAGAATTCAACTATTAATTATTTGAGAGAATTTGTTGGAGTTTCATCCAAATTAGAAATGGGTTCATTGAATCTATTCTAAGTGATAGCAAATTGCTAGCTATCTCCTAATTATCCTGAATCTCTCCTCATTAAGTGGTTTAGTAAAAATATCAGCTAGTTATTTATCTATGGGTACGAAATCAAGCATTATATCACCATTTTGTACATGATCTCTTATGAGGTGGTGTCTTATTCAATGTGTTTAAATCTTAAGTGCTAAATTAAATTTTCAGTTAAATTAATAGTACTTATATTGTCATATCTTATTAGAATTTTATCAAGCTTAATATCAAAATCTTCAAGTTGTTGCTTAATCCACATGATTTGAGCATAACAACTTTCGATGGTAATATATTCAGCCTCGATCATTGATAAAGCTATCGAATTTTATTCTTGCTGAACCATGAAATTGAGTTAACTCTAAGAAATTCGCAAGTACCACTAGTACTTTTCTATCTAGTTTACAACCATAAAATCAGCATCAAAGTATCTAATTAATTCAAGAGATGAAAGCTTATCATACCATAACCCAACATTATGTGTGCTTGATAAATATCTAAAATTTTTTAACAGCAAACAAATAAGATTCTTTAGGATTTGATTGATATCTAGTACACATACAAATACTAACTATAATATCTGATCTACTTGTAGTAAGATTAAGTATAGATCCTATCACATCTCTATATAATTTATGTATATACTTTATCTTTTTATCTTTATCAAGTTTACAAGAGGGGCTGATAGGTGTACCAATGGATTTTGATATCTCTATTCTAAACTTTTTGAGTATTTTTTATATACTTGATTTAGTTGATGAATATTCTCTCTTTTGTTTGTTTGATTTGAAGTCTAAGAAAAAGTTTAGCTCTCCCATCGTGCTAATTTTGAACTCATCCTGAATGAGTTTAGTAAATTTTTGACAGAAGGATCCATTAGTAGCTCCAAAAATAATGTCATCAACATAAATTTGTACTACTAATAAGTCCTTATTTTTTCTTTAAAATAAATTTTTAATATTTTTTTAATAAATTTATTATCTAATAAAAATTTACTTAATCTCTTGTACCATGCTCGAGGAGCCTATTTAAGCTATAATGTGCTTTATGTAATTTGTAAACATGATTAGAAATACATGATTTTCAAATTCAGATGATTGTTCAACATATATTTCTTCAACTATGTAACCATTTAAAATACACTTTTAACATCCATTTTATAAAGCTTAAAATTCATGAAGTAAGCAAATACAAATAGCAATCTAATTACTTCTAATCTAGCAACTAGAGCAAAAATTTCATGAAAATTAATATCCTTTTCTTGATTATATCCTTTAGCTACTGGTCTAACTTTATTTCTAATCATAATTTTATCATCTGGTTTATTTCTAAACATCCATTTAGTTTTAATTATTGGATAGTCATTGGGTCTATCAATTAAAGTCCAAAGTTTATTTCTCTCAAATTGATTTAATTTTTTTTGAATGGCATTTATCCAATTTGGATCGTTTTCTACTTCTTCAATAGTTTTAGGTTCAATCTGAGACATAAAGGCTAGATAATTATTAATATTTCTTAGAAAAGAGTGAGTTTTTACCTCTTGAGATGGATCACCAATAATTAAGTCTTTTGAGTGTCCATGTGCATACCTCCATTCTTTGGATAATTCATCCTTTTGGCTTGGAGTGGGTTCCTCATCTTCTCTTCTTTTCATCATCCTTCTTTAAGTCTTCTTCTTCATTTTGAAGTGGAACTTTCTTTAGCATGAGATTATCCATTTTGTTGGTCAAAATTTCAGTATTTTCATCTAAAACATCTTTCTTTCTAGGAGATTTATCATTAGATTCATTAAAAACTACATAGATAGATTTTCAATAATAGAAATTTTTGTTGAAGACTCTATATACCTTGCAAGATATAAAATAACCTAAAATATACCCTCATCCAACTTGACATCAAATTTTTCTATATTATTCTTTTCATTATTTAGTATGAAACATTTGCAACCAAAAATATGAAAGTAATTCATGCTTGATTTTCTATTTTTCTAAAGCTCATATGGTGTTTTTTTAAAATAGATCAATTAAACATGATTTAGAATATAGCATGCTGTGTTGATTGTTTCCGTCTAGAAATATCTTGGCAGGTCACTTTCACACAACATAATGCGTGCAATTTTTTTCAAAGTATAATTTTTTTTCTATTATCCCATTTTATTGAGGTGTCCTAGGTGCAAAAAATTATGTTCTATTCTTTTTTCATTGCAAAAATTTTTAAATTGATGATTTCCAAACTTGGTTCCATGGTCACTACGAATGCATACTATTGACAAGTTCTTTTCATTTGATGCTTTGTGGTAAAATTTAGTAAAAGCAGAAAATGCTTTATCCTTTTGAGCTAAAAGTATAACCCATGTAAAATGTGAAAAATCATCTACAATTACAAGGCTATATCTTTTTTCTTCTAAGCTTGTCATCCTAGTTGGTCCAAACAAATCCATATAAAGTAACTCCAAAGGTCTAGAAGTTGAAACAATGCCTTATGGTTTGAAAAAGTTTCTTGTTTGTTTTTCAAGTTGGCAAGCATCACAAATTGGATTCTTTCAAAATTTAGTTTAGGTAAGCCTTTAACGAGATATCTTTTAATAAGCTTTGAAACAATCCATACTTGCATGACCTAATCTACAATACCATAACTAGTTAGTCTCACTACCTTTGGCATTCATTGCAATAAGACATTGACTGTTCTTCAAGTGAAGATCATCTAGATCAATCATGTAGACATTATTATGTCTATATCTAATGAAAATAATGTCATTATCATTAGGACTAGATATGATGCATAGTAATGATTCAAAAGTTATTTATATCTCTTATCACAAAATTAGCTAATACTGAGCAAGTTATATTTCAATCTATTAACTAATAAGACATTTTGAATAAAGCTAGAGGTTGAGGTACAAATATTATCAATACCAACAATACGTTCTTTTCCATTATCTCTGAAGGTAACTATTCCTCCATCCTCTAGTTTATGAGTAACAAATTGTGATTTGTCACCTGTCATTTGCCTTGAGTAGTCACTATCAAGATACCAAAGTCTTTTTCTTCCTTTGCTTGTAAGACACACCTATAAAAGAGAATCAAATAGAGGTTTTCGGTACCTAAGTCATCTTGGGTCCTTTAGGATTAGTTCTAATGGTTCCTTTTGAAACACATACCTTTCTAATCACGCTTCTATTTGATTTTTTAAAATTATATGAGTAAGATTTATGTCCCATTTTTTCACAACAAAAATATGTAACATTTGAAGAAGAGTTTGAAGAGGCTTTTACAAAAAAGTTCTTAAATAATTTCTGTTCCTTTTTAGGTTTGAATCCCAAACCAACTTTGTTAAAAATAGCTTTTTGTTCATTTA
>KE505209.1:217459-235075 GCA_000441515.1 Elaeis oleifera | reverse complement strand
TATATATATATATATATATATATAATATACATGCATAGATACACATATGCATAGTTATAATATAATGACTATAACAATTTTTGCTGTAATGATTATAATTTTGTTGCTGAAAATTTTGAATAAAATACAGGAGTGACTTGTCGTGATATATTTTTAAGTTACATTTTTGTTGAAAGATATACTCTTGAGTTACCAAATTTTTTTGTTTTGCAACTCGCGAGGGAATCGAACCATGCAGAGCCCGTGGGATGGGTCCCGCCTGTGGATCGAGTTCATAGATGACACGCGGTGGGTGGCGAAAATGGTTTATTATTGCGGGGCCCACGTCCTAGAAGTCTTAAAAGGCATTTGTCCGTTTGCTTTTTCTCTCACCTTATTTAATGCCCGTGTCTGTTTCCGGGCTTGGTGTTATTGGCAGTGGAGGGACATATGGACGAAGAGATAGCATGGTGGGAAAGGCATTGCAAATCTCTCTGTTTGTTTCTTTAACGTTTGTAGTCATTAAATCTCCATGGTCCTCCGTGTGGAAACGCAGATCATTGTCCCCACGTTTCCAATATATCGGAGATGGGTCCCATGTTCTACGCGTTTTCTCACGATTACGAACCTGAAATAAGTATTTTTATAATGCTAGAAGATAAAGAGTGCAAGAGCTCCAAGCCTACCTTCATATTATATTGAAAATTCTAAGAGTTGGCTATATTTACAAAAAATGAAGTCTTTGTACTCCTGTTAACTTTTTGTATGTCTTGTTTAACCAAAGGTGGGTCTTGTACAGTGCTTATTCATACTTTTTTTAAAAAAAAGAATATCTTGACCATATATTTTATGAGAATATTTTAAAAAAAATTCTTAAGAGATTAGCAACAAGTTAACTAGAGATTGATATTTTTTTATTTTTTGATAAAAAATTATTTATTATTTTCTAATCGAGTAGGGTCAAGCCATCTCTACCGTCTCGATGCCATCGTTGCCGACAATCACTTGCCAACATTGACATACTTCACGGAGATAACTACATCACCATCAATATGCACCTTCTATGCAACAACACCCGCATCATCATTCTCATTGATGATCAGAGGGTGGCTCTCCTCCTCCAAAGCAACACCCATATTACCACTGCCATGGTTGATTTGAAGATAGTTCTTGTCCACCTCATCTCAACTGATGTTAGCAACCTCACTGCCTAAGGCAATGATGACCCACTAAGGCAATGATGACCCAGCCATCTCCAAGAACCATGTCTCTACCAAGGGCAATGTAAGAGGTGGCCTATTCGGCCCTCCTCGAGATCCATGTCTCCACCTAGCTCTCCTCGAAGGTGTCACTGATAATGGCGGTGAAGCAAGTGACGCTAGAGACTTGACAATGGGTGATCAACATGGAGGATCATCGTGAGGCTCGAATGAGGTCAAGCATCTTGATAGCAACCAAGATGATCATTATAACACCCTAGCCCAAACAGGATCAGTATTAAACTATGCCTAATTACTTGACTGGCCCAACCACTAGGAAAAAAGGCCCATAATGATTTGTGTTGGAGGGATATTCACCCTTTGGGCCGAAGACATAAACTAGCAGAAGGGTAGATGATGTGACTTGATTTTAGCTTCGCCTACTGATGATCCCAGCTTTTAGTGCTCCACCTAAGCTAAACATTGTACTGGTCAATCTTAGCTTCAGCTTTATTCCAACTCCGACCTAATCTTGACTTAGAACTCATGCCTGTCTCAATCTTTTTAACAGCCGACATCTGATATCTATTCAATACCTACAGATGGATGAGTATCTGAATTAGCTGATCCCCGACTCCAGTCGGAAACCTGTTCCATCCTCTATCGATTTTATTCATCTAACCTAGTCATTTCCAGACATCTTCCCCTTTAGTATACGTCTCCTTCAGGCCGAAGCTTCTATGAGTGTAATTGGTTCGATCCCACCAGCACCGATCCCATCAATGCCCTTATTTAAAATTCAAAAGTGTTCGCCACATTTAACTGGCACCAGAACGAAAAAGATAGGTGCAATAATAACCTCACAAATTTCGATCGAAACCTCACCACGTTGCACCCTAATCGACGACGTAATCGTTCTAAAATGGTTATTCAACCTTTGCCTACAAAGGATCTCCAGAGGACACCCCAAGGTACGTGTGACCATTCTTCCATATACTCCTCCTCACCCTATTTTCACTATGATCTAACTTGAGCATCGGAGGATCCTCATCGGAGCCAACTCCGGTTAGGACTTGCTTGCAGATTTTTCTTTCAGGAGAATGCGTCTCGCTCCAGTTTTTTCGATCGTGATCCAAATTTCAGCGGTAACATATTGACACTAGAGGAAGGGGTCTTAACCCAAGTGTGAGAAGGAGCACAAGCTTGAGATCATAGCACCGCACAAAGCATCCTCCCGGCAATGCAGGGCCACTGCACCTTCTCAACCAGCAAAAAATGCAGTCGACTAGCAAGCTCTGGCACAACCATCATTGAAGATCTCGCAGGCCCTCCCCAATAAACGGTAAGTGTCAACATAGAGCAATTTCACCTGCTATTTCAATAGGTACAAGCTTTAATCACCACCGTCCAAGCAATGCTGCAGTTACATACTGCACCACTGATAGCCGCACCAATGCAACAAATCAATGCTGCACCAATAGCAGCAGCAGCAATGGCACCACCACCAACCAATGCAACACCAGCAGCGGATCCATAACCGACGGTTCATCTACAGCAACTAGTGATAGTGCCGCAGGGGTGACCATCGATTTCTCCATGAAGTCCTGAGCGGGGTAGGTAGATCCACCACAGCCGGCCCTAAAGTCCGAAATGTAGAAGATGGTGGTCACCAAGTCCCCACTCCAGGCAAGACTCGATGCCCAACCGATGATCTCTCTCACAATACTTGGAGAATTGCACCACCCAAGATGTGGATATTGATCGCAAGCTTCAAAAATGAATGAGCAAATCATCGCAATCTACCACCAAGCACCCACATGGGATAATGGGTATAGTACTGAACCACCATTCACCATCCAAATTATGCAGGAGCCGCTTTCCAACAATTTAAGATACCACAGCTGGAGAGCTACTATGAGATCACCGATCTTGTGGATCACTTAAAGAGCTTTAAGTCTCTGATACTGATCCATGGTGCCATCGATGTAGTCCTCTGTCGAGCCTTCTCGTCCACACTCAATAGTATAGCTCAGTATTGGTATGCGATCTTGAAGCCATGGACCATCGACTCTTTTGACCAGATGAGTCGGTTGTTCATGGGTCACTTTGTTGGTAGCAAGAGACAACAAAAGGGATAGGACTCTCTGATGAATACCAAGTAGAGAGAGGGAGAGTCCATCCAATCTTACCTCGGCCATTTTAACGCGGCCATATTAGAAGTTCATGATCTGGATTAATCGGTCACTATGGCTACCCTGAAGGGTGAACTACTGAGGAATGATCTCCATTATTCATTAGAGAAGACCTACCTCCATGACTTCATTGACATATTGGCTTGGGTGGAAAGTATGCAAGGGCTGATGAAGCTTTTGAGGGAGAGTCCCTGGCAGATATGGTCGTTGAGCAAAAGAAGGAAGCAAAGCCAAAGTCCCACCAAAGAATCGACAGCCATTCCACTCTCCATCCTGATGTTGGAGATCTCAAACTCCCCATAAAACCCTTAATAGAGGGACAATTCTAGAAGGAAGTAGCTTGTGTCTCTGCCTAGAAGATTCATGAATTACGCCCCGTTGAATACTGCTCGAGCCCAGGTGTTGATGGAGATCAGGATCGGATGCCAAGAGTGGAGAAATTACAATCTAACCCGACCGACGAAAGCATAATAAATACTGTCTGTACCACTGAAATCATGATCATGACACCAAAACTGCATTCAGCTTTGGAATGAAATTGAAAAATCATCTGGCATGGTCGCTTGGACTAATTTATTTGATGTCAACAGGATCAATCAGAGGAACAGCAGAGACTACCTACCCCATCAGAACCATAATGGAGGGAATCTTCTGGAGACCGACCTCCCGCAGGAGTGATAAATGAAATAACTGGAGGGCCCCGTATAAGAGTGAAGGAGTCAGCCGACCACCCAAAAAGTCGAGGACTGAAGAATCCCTCATTTTCACTGAAAAAGATGTCCAAAGGATTCAATTCCCACATAAAGATGTGATGGTTGTAACTTTAAATATTGAAAATTATAATGTATGTTGCATCTTAATTGATAATGAAAGCTCAGTCGATATTTATTTTACGATACTTTCTCTTAAATGGACATACCTCAAGAGCGGATGGGGTGGTTAGACACTCTTCTAGTAGGGTTTACTGGAGATGTTGTACCAACAGAAGGGGTTATAACCCTCCTTATGGTGGCTGGACGATATCCCCAACAATCCAAAATCCAGATGGATTTTCTGGCAGTCTGGGCACCTTCGACCTATAATGTCATCCTTGGGCATCCGGGACTTAATGCACTTCAAGCTATAGTATCTACTTACCACTTGATAATGAAGTTTCCAATGAAGTTCGGAGTTGGCGAGGTATGGGGAGACCAAGCCTTGGCATGATAGTGCTACAATATCGTACTTCATGATACGGGGCTTTTTGAAGCTTATCTGATGGACAGACTAGACACATGAGATGAGCTACCTGAAGAATGAGGAGAACTAATAGAGGAGCTAGAGATGATCCCGTTGAACGATGGCAGTCAGGAACACACCATCCAGATCAGATCAAAACTCAATCAAGTAACCAAACGATATCTCATATCTTTTTTGCAGAAAAATATAGACTTGTTTGCCTGGACCCCAATAGATATGCCCGACATCGATCCGAGCATGATGACGCATCGGTTGGATGTCAATCCGAACTATAAGCCTCTTAAGCAGAAGAAAAGAAGCTTCATATCTGAGTGACAAAAAGTGATAGCCAAAGAGATAGACAAGCTGTTGGATGCAGGCTTTGTTCAAAATTTATCCATCCAAGCTGTATCATGAATGTGGTCCTGATAAAAAGATGAATGGTAAATGAAAAATCTACATCAACTTTATAGATCTCAACAAGGCTTGTCGAAAGGATAGCTATCTTCTACCCTCCATTGACCAACTGGTAGATACAACGTCAGGGCATGAACTCCCACCTTTGTAGATGCCTTCTCGGGATACAATCTGATCCGAATGGCACTGAAAGATGAGGAGAAAACTATTTTTATTACTAATCGAGGTCTCTTTTGTTATAGGATCAAATCTTTTGGCCAACAAAATATAGGTGTAACTTACCAACGCCTTATAAATAAGATCTTCAAAGATCAAATTGGGTAGAACATGGAGGTCTACATGGATGATATACTTGTCAAGAACAGAACCTCCAAGACTCATATTGAAGACCTTGAAGAGACCTTTGCCATCCTGAGGAAATACAAAATGAAGCTGAATCCAACCAAACATGCCTTCGGAGTCAAGTCGGATAGATTTTTGGGCTTCATGGTATCCAGTCAAGGAATTGAGGCCAACCCTGCAAAGATCCGGGCCACACAAGAGATAAGTCCGCCTAGAAATGTCAAAAAAATTTAGCACCTTATAGACAAGATGACAGTGCTAAATCGGTTTGTCTCAAGATTGGTCAAGCATTGTCTTTCATTTTTTCAAACTCTGAGACAACCAAAGGACTTTCAGTGGATCGAAGAATGTCAGCAAATCTTTGAAGAGTTAAATAAATATCTTAGCTCTTTACCACTTCTCAGTAAACTATAGCCTGATGAGAGTCTTTATTTATACCTAGCGGTCTTACCGATAGCTATAAGTACCATATTGGTCCATGAATAAGATAAAACCTAAAGACTAATTATTACATCAATTGAGTCCTACATGATGCGAAGACCCAATATACCAAGATGGAGAAGCTAATTTTTGCTCTTATCATCGCCATCTGGAGACTTCGGCTTTACTTCCAAGCACATCCTATCACAGTGTTAACTGACCAACCTCTTAAGGTGGTCCTACACCGGCCCAACACTTCGGGATGATTGGCGAAGTGTGCGATTGAGTTAGCTGAGTTTGAAATTCAGTTCCAGCCCTGATCCTCCATTAAATCCTAAGCTTTGACAGATTTTATCATCGAGTGCACCATCCCAGATGATCAAGAAGCTCCAGAATCAACCCCAAAGAAGGTACATTGGTAAGATCTAGTTCGTCAACGGGACCAGATGATTGATGGGTGGTGCATGTGGATGGTTCCTTAAATTCCATGGGGTCGGGAGCAGGTCTAATACTTCTTAGATCCGAAGGAGTTGTTACGGAATACACCCTCAGATTCGATTTTTCAATAACTAATAAAGAAGCCAAATATGAAGCACTTATTGCCGGACTCAGAATTTTAAAGGAGCTTCAAGTGCAAAAATTAAGGATCTACACCGATTCGCAACTGGTGGCTGGGCAAGTACAAGAAGATTTTAAAGTTCGAGAGAAGAATATAAAAAAATATCTTTAAAAGGTGAAGGATCTAGCTTCAAAATTTGATATTTCAGAGTGGAGAAACTGAAATGGCCACTTCTTGGGCTGGAATCAGGGAAATCACTCCTTTGCCACTTTTGCTCGAGGCCTTAGGTTTTTTTGAGTATCAATGGATGAAGAAGGTGCCTTCCTCTTCGACGAACCTCTCAACAACCTCTTAACTTCTTCAGGCTTCATTCCTATAATAGAGGAGTCAGCAACTGTAGAAATAAGAAAAGTGAGCATTGAGAGAAATGAAGAAATCTTTATCTTTAAGATCGGTCTGACTGATACTAGTATTGAAAAGAGCTTGCTTCAATAACAACTCCTGTAATGAAAAATTTTATATCCCTTAAGGTTATGGAGCATTCTAGATCTTCATCTCCAAGCTTCTAAATTCAGAAGGCAGAATCCCTCGACTGACCCCAGTGTGAAAATCTTCATTCTTCTATAAAAGGGCCAGAAATACAAAAGAATCGATCCTCCCAACCCTACACAGAAGAAGGAGCCCCCTTTATCAAAGCAGAGACTTTTCTAGGGGGAGAAACATATCATCAATCATCGGTACATCTCTTTACGATGTAAAAGTATCAGAAAAGAGAAAGAAAAGGCTGGACTTCGGCTTTAGAACAAAGAACAAGAAAGTCGATGATGAAATGGAAGGATTTAGGGATTACAGAACAGAGATATAGATAAAAAAAATGAAAGAGCTCGACAATGAAAGGATGGATAGGAAGTCTAATCCGACTTTGAAAGTCTTTTCATACAAATCAATTCTACTATGAGGGGGACTGCCAACTCTACCGCTTGGTCCAAAAGACTCTAATTCAAAGATAGTTGGGATTCTATATCGGATGTAGATATGATTCAAATCCTTTGCACCCAATCTAGATCTAATCATATCAAGAATGAAAGAAGGTGCAACACCATGCCCTTTGCCCTCACCAATAGGAGCTTTTCCTGAAGAGAAAGATGAATCGAAAGATCAGTTCTCACTACGACTTTTGAGACCCGCCATTAGTGGCACCGAGGATAAAAGAGGGAGATAGATGAACTAAAGAAATAAAAAAGAATAGAAAAAAGAACAAACCAACCTGCAGTGACACGATATAGGAGAAGAAGACGGCGATCCCTTAAGGGATAAGGGTGGTGGTTCAAAAGGAAGTTGCTGGCAATTGGGAAGCCCTCAGAATAGGGAAGAGAAGAAGAAGAGTCTAAAAATATGCAAAAAGAAGGTAGAGGACACCGCCTCCTTTATAGACGTAGAAAATTGGAACTGTTCGAATATCGAATCCTGTCTAGCCATCTAATACTTGACACGTGGTGTGACCCCATCGACAACAGAAAGGCATCAGTCAGCCTATTAATGATTCGCACAGAAAATGAGGCATGCCATTTTTCAAATTCTACTAGCTGTTCTTTGATCATGATTACACACTAATGTGACTATTCAATCCACCTAAGAATCATAGGCATCATTTCGGTGAAGAGACAGCATGTCTTTGGTAAATCAAGACTTAAGTACTTCCTCCGTCAGAATCGAACTCGGGAGTAGGGGGCATGTGTTAGAGGGATATTCATTCCTTGGGCCAAAGACATAAAGTAGCAAAAGGGCAAACGATGTGATTTGATTTTAGTGCTCCCAACTTCTAGTGCTCCCATCTAACCTAACACTGTACCAGTCGATCCTAGCTTCGACTTTATTCTGACTCCAACATAATCTTGACTTAGACCTCATGCCTATCTCAATCTTCTTAACAGCCGACATCCGATTTCTATCCAATATCTCTAGATGGATGAATACCTGAATTAGCTAATCTCCGACTCCAGTCGGGAACCTGTTCCATCCTCCATCAATTTATTTGCCAAACCTAGTCATTTCCAGACATCTTCCCCTTCAGTATACATCTCCTTCAGACCATGTTGAACTTCTATGAGTGCAATTGGTCTGATCCACCAGCATCAATCCCATCAGCATCCTCATTTCAAAATTCAAAAGTGCCCGTGACATTTAACTAGCTTCAAAATGAAAATAGCAGGTGCAATAACCACCTTACAAATTTCGATTGAAAACTTTGCCAAATCGCATCCTAATCGATCACGTAACCTTTCTAAAATGGTTATTCAACCTTTGCCTACAAAAAGATCTCCGGAGGACCCCTCAAGGTATGTGCAACCATTCTCTAATGTACTCCTCATCCTATTTTTACTGTAACCTAATTTGAGCATCGGAGGGTCATCATCAGAGCCAACTTAAGTCAGAACTTGCTTGTAGGTTTCTCTTCTGAGAGGATGCACCACCACTCCAACTTCTCCAATCGTGACCCAAATTTTAGCAGTAACAATTTGCATGAATTTTAAAGCAAAAAAGAATATCTTCTCCCAAGTCCGATAGGAAAAGGGATTCTAAGGCTTTCTAGTCTATAAAAGGCCTCTCTCTCTTCCCTCTTGGTCCCGTGCCTAATCTCCAATCAATAGCCGATAAGATCCCTCGATTTGGAACTAAGATTTTGAGCTTTTTGCACCATCAGATTTGACCGCAATCCCTTGCTAGAGTTGAGGTTGCCATCTCTGATCTTTCTGCCCCTTCCTTCCCAATCTTAGGGTCATTGTTCATGCCAGACTTGTGCTGGATAGTTGTCAGAATCCATGGCCCTGTTTTGATGTTTTCTATCCCTTATTCCAGCTTTGTTCCACTCAATCCACCATTATTTGAGGTTGAGAATTTTGTCGAAGCTCCAATCAACAGTGAGCTCGGGTGCCTTAGTAGGTCTTGGGTTACCAGCTAGTAAGTCGGAATACTCTAATTTCCCTATTTGAGCCAACCCATCTCCTTGTATTCTTTCCATCATCAACCACCATCGTTGGGGATGTTGCTATCATGATCATCGTTGGAGGCCATGTCAGGAAGATGTTAACCACTGCTGCCATCGGCCATCCCAAGGTTCTCCTATCTAGTTCCCTTTCTCTATTCTGCTTAAGAAGCGGAAAGAAAATGAAGAGAAGAAAGGAAAGAAAAGAAAAAAAAAAGAAGAAAGTTTCTCTCTCTTCCCTCTCTTTCTCTCTCTAATTTCTCTAATACATCTACTTTCTCTCTCTAAAATTATTCTCTCTCTATTTCTTTCTCTAATTTATCTCTCTGTTTATAGATTTTTTCTCTAGAATTGATCTAGTAAAGAACTTTCTTTTATGATTTTGATCTAATCCTAGTGAAGAGAGTCTTTATCTATGGTCGTGGGGCAGTAAGCTAGCCCCACCTCAGTGCTTGTTGGATTGTTAAGTTTTAATCATCCTTAATTACTATTGAGCCACTAGTACTGATGAAGTTGTTTTGATCGGATTGATTCGAGTCATCAGATATCACCACCTAGTAATGTTGTTCCACTTTCTTAGTTTCTCTCTCTTCTTCTCTATCATTTTCTCTCTACTTGATCTATGAATCCATTGAAGGGTCCCGAGCTCTATTGCTTTGAATATGAGTTAACCTCAATCAATAAAAGGATTTTGAACTATCCTCTTAGTCAAATAGCATGTCTGCACTATTTGACCCTTTGTCAAGCATTGTAAGATCTAATTTTTATGGATCTCTATCGAGCAATGATCTTCATTAAATAAAGTTATTTGATTGAATCGACCTTTGATCATTTGGCACTGTACTGGCCTACACCTTGGCTCTCATCGGGCACAAATAGATTTGATCACCCTCTATCTCTATTGAATCATTTGTATTCTAGTCTAATCATGATCAGATAAAATGCATTGATTGGACAAATCAAAATGTTGGGTGCTATCACTTTGTCAGTCCTGTGAAGGTGTCGGAACTTAGGGATATTATTTTTAATTAGTTGTGGTTTAAGATTAGTATAAGAATATATTTTGAATGATAAGTCGTGAACGACCTTTTCATGATTAATTGATTCTGTCAATTCATTATTTTTGCAAAATAATAATAAACCATTTTTTTGAGATATTTTATTAAATAATTTATTTTAAAAATAGATAAATTAGTCATTAATTTATGGATGAATTATAAAATTATATTTTGAATAAAAATTAACCAATAATTTTGAGATTTTTAGAAAATTATGATTCATTGATCTGTTATCGAATAGGCATATATTGACTGATATTAATATATATATATATATTATCTTACAAAAAATTTTTCATATGTATCAGATTTAAGCTCTCAACCTAATTACGTTCAGTGGATCTTGCCAATAGGAGTTATGCATTGGTGTTCAGTGGGCCTTGCCAATGAAGATTATGCATTGATGTTTAATGGATCTTGTCAATAAAAATTATGTATTAGCACTCTAATTATTATTAAACTCATTGTTTCTATTCTAGCACCACCACAAGTTATAAATGTGGTTATAGTCAAAGGCTGTTAAGTTATATATGATTTGTTTCAAATCTGATTCATGATTATGTATATATATGAATATTTGAAAGAATTTGATTGTATAAATTAGTATGGAATATATTTTATGTTTATTCAAGGTATTTGTTTTGAATATCGTATCTTATGATAATATCTAAAATATCTAGTTCAGATATTCATTACTTTCTAAACTATCGAGCTCATTATCTCTCCTTTATTTCAAATTTAGATACATAATTACAAACATGGGTAGTGCTTGGGAATGAGATTAAAATCAAGATTCAACAGTGTCAATATCGTTGGATTTAAATCTATTGTTATCATTTTTAAATTTTAGTAGAGATTTATTTAATGAAGATTTTTAAATTTGATTATCCATTAGATTAGTTAATTAATTAAATTTAATTTTAGTTATTTAAATTAATTTTACTATGATGCATTGATATCGTATTTGGAATGTCTTGCATACTTATAAAGAAAGTTTTCTATAAGTGTGTGGTCATTGTCATGACCTCTTGGCTCGTGATCTCGGATCAGGAGCATGAGAACCATTGTCTTTGTGCCCAAGACAGTGATGGAGAGGTCCTCTACTTCCATCACCCCATCACCATCATTGACATCCCCACCTCTCCTCCTTTCTTCTTTGGTCTCTTTCCTCTCTGCAGAAGTGACGACAACCTAGCTCCCACCTCCTCCTTTTCACCCTCGATGATGATCCAATTATTCCCTTTCCTCCTCATCCACCCTTAGTGACGATCCAATCCTCCCCTCCTCCTCCTCTTTAGCTTCTTCCTCTTCTCCCTCTGCGGCAATCATAGCTACTCAACACCCCCCTTCCTCCTCCTCCACCCTCGATGAACACCCAAGCCCCTCCCTCCTCCTCTTTCTCCTCTACATCAATAACAACAACGCAGCCACTCTCCTCCTCCATCCTTGATGATGTTCCAACCATCCCTCTTCCACCTCCTCCTCCTCTACCCTTAGCAAAGACTTAAGCACCCCTACTCATGCACCTCCTTCTCCTCCTCAGCCTCTTCCCCCTCTAAAATATTGACATCCATCCAGCCCCCTCCTCCTTTTCCTCTTCCACCCTCAATGATGAGCTAGTCACCCCCTTCCTCCTCCTCTACCCTTGATGAAGAACCAACACCCCTCCTGTTCCATCACCTTTAGCGGCAATCCAGCCACCCTACGAACCCCCTCACTGTCACTATTGAATTGGCATCGAGATTTGGGAGAGGAGGGTGGGATAAGGGCATTTTAAAAATAAATCTAAAGTTCAAGTAAATTACAGGACCTACCATCTACTTCGATGTTAAAACAGTCATGATATTTAAAATATTTATCGCACCAACCATGCATGTTACTAGCCATGATCGACTGCTAGTGCAAAAATCTAAGTTGTAGATAACATAACAGTAAAAGGACTAAAATATCCTTTGAAGCAACATAGAAAATTCCAAAACTTAATGATAGAATGCACATCTTATGCCTTACCTTCTTGTGTATTTCCTTTTGCCCCTTTTTTTTGAAGTTATATGCATGGCCAGTGCAGTATACCAGCATGATATAAGCACAATAAGGTTAGAAAAAAAATAGATGAAGAAACTTCGCTTCACTTGATTTGATTCAATTCTAATTAGAAACTAATAGATATAAGCCTCATGGATATACCAACTCAGATTTGCCAAAAGTGAAACATAGCATATAAACCTTTAGTCAAATCAAGTTTCTTGCAAGAAAGATTTAGTCACATATTTACAAAATCGGGTCATGGCCTAGTGATAGCGCTGCTTTTCTATTCTACATAGTCTTAAGCCTGCATCTTGGTGGTTTTTCTATATTTATTTATCTCCAAGTATTTGAAGTATAGATAATTCTAATAGATGGTGTACCATTTTTCTGAAAAATAATTTGGCTAGAGATTTTGACTAGACTATGTTTTAAATTATTTAATGAAGAGCATGGAATATTTGATTAATTTTTAATAATTTGAAATGATCTTATAGCTTAATTATTGTTATTTAGTGTTTCATTTTTTTTCTCTATTGATTATTGTCCTACATAAACTTAGAATTAAATTAAGAATTGTGATATCAATTTGAATAAGAGAAGAGGTCTGGATAATGATTTTAACACCTTGGCCTGGCTCATGTGACTAAGGCCACATGACTGTGCCGACAAAACTTGACTATAGTCTACAAAATCTAAAAGATACTTCCCAATTTAGCTTAAAATTTGAGCTAGGTTGAATCATTGTGCAACCACATCTTTACTTGTGTAAAACTTCAAAACAATCAACATAAACCTTCTCTACTTTGATTCTGTATTCTTTAAGAAGTATGACATATTTCTTATATATATTAAAGTGCATATAAAGTGCATGAGAAATAGGATGGGCACCATGATCTCAGAATTCAAGATCTCTTTAAATTTTATGTTCTTTTGTTAGATGTTCATCCCAATCAGCTCGAAAATACATGACTCAACCTAATTTATGTTCAGTGTATACGATTAGGCTCAAATCAGTAATTCAATGGTGCACATATTTGTAGTAAAATCAACCAAGGGCCCAACAATTCAGACCATTAGTTAAAAGAAATTAGATATATCCAGAGGATCATGCGAACCCTACCCAAGCCAATTCTTTAAGAATCAAATCAGGAGACCACCATGAATCTTTGTTCTTTAAGGAATTGAACTATAATATGGTTCTAGAGGCAGAACATTTACTATGAGAGGGACTTGCATGCATCCAAGTGGGGACAAATGGACAGCAATTCTAGAATAATTAAGATGGCTTTCTTCTGTTGTAGTGTGCCTTAGTTTGTAGGAGCATCGCTTTCATTTTCTTTTACGTGATTGCTATTCATGTCAACTTTTTTCATCGGTACTCCTATGCCTTGCAAGAGAAAAGACCTTGGCCAAGCTTTTCTTTCTTCATTTTCTTGTTTCCATTATGAGTTGGTCATACCTAGCACGCGGCTATTAAGAGTTTGATGAGTACAAGAAAGATATTGAGCAACAGTTGCATGTCCATTGTATCTATTATCATTGGATCTTGTCTCTTCATTTTTATCCCTCTTTCTCTTTTAATATTTCATCTCAATTCATTTTGGTTCTCTTGTTCTTTCTTTATACTCCATAATTAATGTCAACTTTGAAATTTGGCTCTACATCCATATCACCATATATATCACATATCTTTTTTTTTGGAGGCTTTTGCATGCATATCCTTCTATATCATTTCATGTATATACCCTCTTAAATATTTAAATTTATATGAATACCTTTTCAAAATTGATATTCATATGTATACCTCATAAATACTTATTTGTATGTATACTATTTTTTTTTCATTTTTTATGCATATATACCCATGCCATCTAACATTGTTAAGAAGTTAATGATTTAAAATTGAAATAACCAAAATACCCTTAATGGATAGATATTCAAAAAAGAAATATTTGTAAGGATATACATGCAAATATTAACTTTGTGAGGATATTCATATAATTTTATATATTTAAAAGAGTATATACCAAAAAAATTAATCATATTTTATAATTTCAACTTATTTTAATACTAAGATTAGTCTAGTGCTAGCTCATCAATATTTTTGAAAAATATTACTTTAAAAAATAGAATTGATGATTAGATAACAAAGATAGGTATGAAAGTTCTTTCATTAATCATAAACAAGGGAGTGAAAGAGAGGGATCAAAAATATAAGAAACTTTTTTGAAGGAGGTATTGAAGGCTTAGGATGATCTTGAGCTAGCGGACGAAAGTGATTATGTCAGAATAGGGGAAGTTCAACGGGTAGGATAAGTTTCTAAAAAGATCTATTAATATATTACCCACTTTAAAGTTAAAAAGATAGTTATATAATTTTAATTAGTTTTAATTAAATAATATGATTTTAGCTAATGACGTCAGCCGAACTGCTAGCAAAGGTATTCATATAAAAATAGTATTTTATGGGGGTATCCATGTAAATATTAATTTTAAGAGGATATTTATGCAAATTTTAATATTCAAGAGGGTATTCAGATAAAAATTTAGGAATTTTTTTAGCTGTATATCCTTTCATCTATATGAAATTGTATGAATACCCACATAAAATTATTATTTTATGTATACCCTTATAAATATCTCTTTTTGCATGCTTACCCATTATAGGTATTTCAATCATTTCAATTTTAAATTACTAATTTCTTAACAATATTATGGAGTAGATATGTATGCAAAAAGAGAAAAAAAGGATATACATGAAAATAAGTGTTTTATGAAGGTATACATGTAAATATTAATTTTGAAAGGATATTTACATAAATTTCAATACTTAGGAGGACATATACTAAAAACATGATCGAAAGTCTCATCATTTCTAAAGTAAGATACATTCCATCATGAGTTGAATCCTTTGTGTCACTTTGAGCCATAAAGTGAGAGGCAACCTTTTTTTATTGTAGCAATGCCCTGTAACCTTAGAGGAGGCAACATGTGCTAATGGAGCAACCTCAAATATGATGCACATGAGCTAAGGACTTGTCATACCCTCGGTCCAAGATCACAAGCTAGGGGTTGCAGTAACTGCTGCATATTCATAAGAAAACTCTCCTTATAAGTATGCATGACCATCATATCATGATATCATACATCAAACAATAGAAATAATTAATCAATTAATTAAGTCTAAAATTTAACTAATTAAAATTTAACTTTAATATCTCATAAAATTCAATGATATTCAAAATATCATATATTAAATTCAAAAAAAATTAATCTAAATAAAAGTATGAAAGTTTTACTTCAAATCATCATCCCATACATATTTTCAAGTCATCATAGTTCTCAAGATATATAAAATAGTTGGATATGGGATAACGAGCTAAACAACTCAATAAATAATAAATATTTTAATTAGATTATTTTAGATAATAAAATAATAATTATTTATAGAAAGTAAGCATATAAAAAATTCATCAGTTCGAAATCAATTTCTATTATGCATCATTATCAAAATATTATTCGTATTAAATTCAATTTTTTTCAAAATCCAAGTTTCATTCAAGAATTTAATTTCTTTCAAAAATATTAAGTTCATCCTATCAACCATGAGCTATGACCATATTTTTCTATGATAGTCATAATATCGTGTATCATCTCGCAGTGAGTTGTGTGTCATCTTGCAGCATGTTATATATCATTATGCAGCAAAGTTCTTAGAACCACAAATCTGTTGATGGTATGTTGCATATCTGCTTGCAACATGTTCTGTATCTACTTATAACATAAATTCTTAGGACTAATCAAAAGCCAACATGTGAACCTCCATTGGTGGATTATTAAATATTCAGGTTGAGAGTTCAATTCATCTCGAATCAAAAATTTTTTCACAAATCACATTGCATATTTCAATTCAAAGATTTTTTTTAATTTTTTTAAATCTTATTTCAAATCTACCTCCAAACCCAATATATTTTCAAACTACCTCAGTTGTGGTGACTGGGCAGTGACGCGGTGAAATTGCATGTTGGATATGCGATTTCGGACTTGAAATCGCATGTTCAACATGCAATTTCAATCTGAGGTGGCATCCCCAAGCCAAAATAAATTAAAAATAAAATCGCATGTAGGGGATGTGATTTCAGGATGAAATCACATCTTCAACATGTGATTTCTCGTCCCATTTCTTTTCCCTTCCCTCGTGTATGGCGCTATCGACCTTCATTTTTTTTGCTCCACTCTACCTAGGAGTGCAGACGGAGGGATGCGGGTGGTCATCGATGCTCATGCAGAGCCACAAGGGTTCGAATTCATCAGGGCTGGGGGAAGGAAGGGGAGTAGATGGCGGCAGAGCGGGGTCGTGGACGGTACGGGGCAGTCGTATGGGGTGCAGGAGATGCAGGAGGCACCCGAGATCGGGGAGGGAGGGGAGGGGGTTGGTGGCGTCGAAGTCAGGGAAGGAGAGGAGAGGGGATTTGGTGGTTGCATAGAGTTAGATGTGGTGCAAATAGTGGTGGGACGGGACTGCAGTGGATGCGGCACGAACGCCGCGACCCGGGCCTCACAAGGTGACCGCGGATTGTTGAGGGTCGGGGGTGAGGTGGGAGGAAGGGAAGGGAAGGGGGAAAAAAGAAAAAAAAATATTTGAACAGGGAGAGAAAAAAGAAAAAAATATTATTATTTTATTATTAATAAAAATTTGAATAATAATAAAATATTATTAATTATTAATAATAAAATATTATTATTTTTGATTAATAATAAAATATTAATGTTTGATTAATAATAAAATAATATTTTAGTAATAATCCTAAAATATTATTATTTTAATAATAATAAAATATTATTATTTTATTATTAATAAAATATTATTATTTTTTGAATATTAATAAAATATTATTATTTAATAATAATAATAATAATATTTCATCTCACTGCTATGGTTGTCTCCCTCTTCCCTACGAGAGTCCCAAGCCATGACCGTCTGCACCACACCCCTTTCTAGATCTAAATATTTTATTTTTCAGGGGAAGGTGGAGGATCATCGGGCGCACCAGCGGAATATAAAGAAAAAGTAAAAAAAAAGAGATAATAATATTATTATTTTATAATTAATCATATAATAATAATAATTTATTATTTTATCACTAAAATAATATTTTATTATTAATCAATAATAATATTTTATTATTAATAAAATAGTAACATTATATTATCATTA
>KE505209.1:197860-215559 GCA_000441515.1 Elaeis oleifera | reverse complement strand
TTTCTTTTCCTTTCTTTTCCTTTCTTTTCTTCTTTTCTTTTCCTCTTTTTTTCTTCTTCTTCTTCTTCATCGTTTGGAGTGAAATAGGGATTCCATTGAATCCCTCTTTTCCCCAAAATAGGGGATCCTTATGCTAGAAAGATGGTGGTCAGGAATGTGGCCTACGGTGGTGCAGCTAGGGGTCCTCAATCCAACAATGAATAGTTTCAAATTAAGGAGAACGTGGGAATAAAAATTAGAGAAATTATAAATCTAAATTTTTAAAATAATTCCAGCAATAGCTAGCCGAAGTCCTAACACCTGTGAGCTATAGAAGATGTGGAGAAGGATTAAAGAGATTCTTACCATATTTTGATGAGCTTTGGCCATGATTTCGATGGGCACAATAAAGGTTGTCCGAATCAAGAATGGGAAAATAAAGGAGAAAACCATGCTAGAGAGAGAGTGTGAGTGAGAGAGGGGTTCTCGATGGTGGGTGATCATGGTGGGGAAGACGATCTCCTCTTATTGAAAGGAGCCCTAAGTCCAGCTTAGATCCAACTTCATTGGAGAAAAAGATTCCTATCATGAGTCTTCTTCCTCCATTTCTTTCTTGTTTTCTTTCTTTGGTGCTTTAAAATTCATGCATAGGCTTTTTTTGGTTGTTTTCCTTAGTGGCTGGGACGGTCAAGTGGACTAGGCCCAAATCCACATCAAGCCCATTTTGGGCTGGGATATTATAGGATTGGTGACTAATATGATCTTCTAGTTAACTAAAAAAGAGATGTTATAGAAGTAGAAATGGTGTGTAAAATTTGCATGCTCAATTTCCACATGGCACTTCTCTTTTGCCATATGCCTATAGAGTCCTGATCTATATATCATGAGGGGTGGTGGCTTGGAATTGGAGTCTAGATCCTATATGGTGTCTTTTGTGCCTCACAAGGTTATGAACATATAGATAGGCACCACGTCAAACATATAGTTTCTACTTTTCTCAAAAATAGAGTGTCATGTTAAGGTGTTAAATACGGTGGATTACAAGATGTATGGTAGCCATTAGTTTCCAAGATGAGCAACATGATGGCTATCCAAGATTATATGGTTCTCTATGGTGAAAACATGAACCATAGAGAATTCTTATGGCTCTTAGGACCAAGATTCATAAAATCGATACCAGGGCATAAACAATTGTAAATCACATGGATAAAGCAAAACAAACACAAGCAAAGCACAACCATAAATATTGCTTGTGTTTGTTATTTGTTGTCATCAATATTTAGTAGGTCAATTAACTCTTATTAACTTAAGGAATGATTTGATAATTACATAATATTGAAGTATAAAGTGAGACTAATATCTTTGAAGCTTAGTTAAGAATGTTTTATAGGAAGTTAACTCTTGTGATAAGCTTTGAAGTCATATGGAAGTATTTAGGAATCTTTTGAATCAAGAAAATCAAGTTTGAATGTAAATTAAGTGAGAAAGACTAAATGGAGGAGTTTGAATCCACTCCAGTATGATTCGAGTCAACTCTGATACATTCCAGACTTGGCACACAGCACTGACATGCAGGTAGATCGACTCCATTTTGATCCGAGCAGGCTCTCTTAGAAAAATAGAAAGGCTATTTCTAGACACAGGACTCGAGATGACTCCATTTCTGTTCGAGCTGACTCCATTTCAATTCGAACTGATTCTATTTTTATCCAAGCCAACTCCACTGATTCTGACAACAAATAATAGATTGTACAAAATTAGTTGCAGAAACATCCAAAATGATTTCAAATGTCCAGATTCCATCTCTAATATTTTAAAATGGTTAGTTTTCAAATTCAAGTTACTTTAAATGGTATGGAGAGGATTTTAAACAAAGATAAAGCCTAATTGACTACTAAGAATAGTATATTAAGGAAAAGAGCTTAGTTTCAGCATTGAATAATTTTAAGAACATTTTTCACCTCCACATCAGAAAATCTTGTTCTTTGAGAAGCTAATCTTCAGGAAAAAAGGCTTCAATCTCATGCCAAGCATCCAAGCTATCTTTAAATATTATTTTATATATTTATTTGCTCATTTAGGAGTTATTTATCTTGTATAATTTTATTCTTACTGAAATCTGCTATAACAAGATTCAAGGGTTTGAAATTTAAGAAAAAGGTGTAATCCAATATGACAATGGGATTGTGAGCCTAGGAAAGGCTTGTAAGATTGTAGTTGGTGATCTCAAAAAATCAACTGGATTAGTTTGCGATCTCAATTAAAACAAACATATTATAATCAGTAGATTATAGTAAAAATTTCAAATAGAGCTTGGGGAGTGGATGTAGGTGCTGGGTATGCTTCGAATCACTATAAATCTCTTGTGTTTATATGGTATGCTTGTTTATTCTTGCTTTACATTCTTGTTTAGCATTTATTATTTATTTTACTGTCATTCACTGTATTTGCTACACATTCACAGCACTTAACTTAAATTGTTTGAAAAACCGACACATACTTGTTTAAGATTTTTGAAAATCCAATTCACCCCCTTTCCTCCTCTTGGATTATCTAGCTGGGCAACACTTGATATCAGAGCTTGATTTTCAGTTAGTTTTGATTTAAAGATCAATGACAACTTATTTGAAAGTTTTACTTATCGAGGGGCAATCCACTAGTAGGCCACCTCTTTTTAATAGATCTAATTATACCTATTGAAAAGCACACATGCATATTTTTATTCAAATATTTGACTATAATTTATGAAGTATCATAATTAATAGCCCTCACACACCCATGATCATTGTCAATAGCATAACTTCACCCAAGCTGAAAAGTGATTGGGATGAAGTTGATAAAAGATTAATATAATTAAATATCAAGATAATGAATGTCTTATATTATGCATTAGATGCGAATAAGTTTAATCACATATTTACTTGCAACTTAACAAAAGAGATATAGGACAGACTCGAAGTAACGCATGAAGGCATAAACTAAGTCAAAAAATCTAAAATCAATATACTTGTACACAAATATGAGTATTTAGAATAAAATCTAATGAATCTATTACTGATATATTTACTCATTTTACTAATATTATTAATAGTCTTAAGAGCTTAGAAAATTATATCCTAATAATGACCTTGTGAGAAAAATTTTTAGATCTTTCTCAAGATCAGGGGAAGCCAAGGTGACCGCCATCCAAGAAACAAAAGATCTCAATGTCCTACCACTTGAAGAGCTACTTAGATCGTTGATGACTCATGAGCTTGCAATGAAATAACATAATGATGAGGAAGTTAAAAAGAAGAGAACTATAGCCCTCAAATCTGTAGTAGAAGAAGAGGAGGATGAGAACTCATCAGAAGAACATGTTGATGATGAGGATATGGCAGTTATTACCAAAAATTTAAAAAGTTCTGGAGGAGGAAGAGACAAGGATTCAAGAAGAGATCTATGACCAAGAGAGAATTTAGTAAGGATAAGGACAAAGAAAGAGAGCAGCAGCCATTGTTATGAATGTAAGAAAATTGGACATTTCAAAATCGGTTGTCCAAGCCTAAAGAAGAACCTCAAAAAGATAAAGAAGAAGGCTATGGTTGCGACATAGAGTGATAGTGAAGACTCTAGCATCGATGATGAAAATCAAAATATGGCAAACTTGTGTCTCATGGCACAAGAGGATGAGGTACAATCTGAATATATTATAGATTTTATATTTGATGAGCTTTAAGATGCTTTTCATGAATTGCTTAATGAATTTAAGAAAGTTAATTTGAAAATAGAGATTTAAACTAAAAATTTATCTTTGTTAGATGAGAAAGAAGAGATTTCACAAAATAATAAGGCTTTAGTAGAAGAAACAACTCATTAAAGAAGGAATTAGATAATCTTAGACCTTTGATTGAAAAGTTTACTTATAGTTCTGAAAATTTCATATGATTTTGAATAATTAAAGAGTTATTTATGATAAAGCCAGTCTTGGTTTTAATCTTAATAACAAACAAAAATTTCTAAAGAATTTTTTTATGAGTTCTTCTTTTCATGCTACTCGAAGGATTACTTGTTTCTACTGTGGTAAATTAGGATATAAAGCTTATTCCTACAATTTTAAAAAATTGAATGGTAAATTAGTTAAGCAAGTTTGGATTCCAAAAGAAACCTTGGACACTAATCCAAAAAGATCTAAGAAAGCTTAGATACCTAAATCTACTATTTGACTATTTTGTAAGAGTGTCTTGCAGTCTTTGGTTCAAAAGAAGATGGTACCTTGATAGTGATTGTTCAAGACACATGACGGATGATAAAAATCAGTTTATCACTCTTAAAAGAAAGAAAAGTTGTAACATTTGGCAATAATGAAAAAAAAATCATTGCAGTTGATAAAATATGTATTACTCTCTCAACTTTTATTGATAATATTTTATTAGTTGATGAATTGAAGCATAATTTACTTAGTATTAATCAATTATATGACAAAAGATTTAAAGTTACTTTTGAATTATCTTTATGCATTATTTTTAGTCCTTTTGATGAAGGTTCTAAATTTATTGGGCATAGATGTGGTAACATCTATATGATTAATCTTGATGGGATTGCCATAAGAAGTGGTCAATGTCTTGGAGTAATGAACGTCAAAATCAAAGGATCTAGTTGGTTGTGGCATCATAGGTTAGGACATGCTAGCATGAATACTAGTTCAAAATTAATTACAAAAGATTTAGTTAAAGATTTGTCAAAACTAAATTTTGAAAAAGATCGAATTTGTGATGCGCATGTCAATATGGAAAACAAACTAGGAGATCTTTCAAATCTAAAATATAGTTTCAACTTCTAAACCTTTAGAATTGATACACATGGACTTATTTGGATTCATTAGAACTACAAGTTTAGAAAGAAAAAAATATGGACTCATTATTATAAATAATTTTCATAATTTACATGAATTCTATTTTTAACACATAAAGGTGAAATTTTTTTATATTTTAAGTTTATTGAAATATTTTGAATGAAAAAGTTTGATAATTATTTGTATTAAAGTGATCATAGTACTGAATTTAAAAATTGAAATTTTAAAATTTTATAATGAAATAGTATTAAACATAATTTTTTTATATCAAGTACATCTCAACAAAATGGAGTTATTAAAGAAAAAATTGAACTTTGGAAGAAATAGCTTGTACCATATTGTATGAAGGGAGTCTCCCTAAGTACTTTTGGGCTGAAGCCATTAACACTGCATGTTATATTTTAAATAGAATTTAGATTTGATCAATTTAAAATAAATTCATATAAGCTTTGGAAAAATAGAAAATCTAACATTAGTTATTTTTATATTTTTAGATGTCGTTGTTTTATCTTAGATAATGGTAAAGATAACTTAGGTAAATTTGATGCAAAATCTAATGAAGATATTTTTTAGAATATTTCAAAT
Source organism: Elaeis oleifera (assembly GCA_000441515.1). NCBI lineage: Eukaryota > Viridiplantae > Streptophyta > Magnoliopsida > Arecales > Arecaceae > Elaeis > Elaeis oleifera. The sequence continues at coordinate 210,161 of KE505209.1, read as the reverse complement.
CTAATAAAGCTTATAGAGTTTTTAATAAATGTACATTGATTGTTGAAGAATCTATACATGTTATATTTGATGAAACTAATGATCTATATTAAGAAAAAAAATTTAGTGATGATAATACAGAAATACAGAAGAAGCGATGAAGCAATTTAATGTGAAAGATAGACCAAAATCAAAATGAAGAAGATGAACAAGAAAAGTTTATTGAAGAAATTATCAACAAAGAGCATGATAACTTGCCCAAGGAGTGAAAGTTCGTACGCAATCATCCGAAAGATCTTATTATAGGGGAACATTCACAAGGGGCCGATAAAAATAAGAGCAGCTTTTAAAGATATTCATAATCATCTTATATTTGTTTTTCAAATTGAATCCAAATACATAGAGAAAGCTAAAAATGATGCAAATTGGATGCTTGCTATGCAAGAGAAGTTGAATCAATTTGAGAGGAATAATATTTGGATCTTAGTTAGTAGGCCAGTTGACCATCCAATAATAGAAACAAAATAGATATTTAGAAATAAGTTAGATAAAAATGATAATGTAGTTAGAAATAAAGTTAGATTAGTTGCAAAAAAATATAATCAAGAAGAAAGAATAGATTTTGATGAAACTGATACACTTGTAGCTAGATTAGAAGCAATAAGATTATTACTTGTATTTCCTTGTTATATGAATTTCAAATTATATCAAATGGATGAAAAAAGTATATTTTTAAATGATTTTATTATTGAAGAAGTTTTTATAGAACAACTATCTTATTTTAAAAATCATGCTTATCCAAATCATATTTTAAACTTAATAAAGTATTATATGATTTAAAATAAAACCAAGAGTATAGTATGATAGATTAAGTAAATTTCTACTCAACAATGATTTTATAGAAAAGAAACTGATTTGCTAATTATTTAAATATATATAGATAATATTATTTTCGATTCTACTGATAAAACTCTTTGTCAAGAATTTGCTAAGTTAATGCAAAAAGAATTAGAAATGAGCATGATGGGGAGCTAAATTTTTCTTCGATCTTCAAATCAAATAATAAAAAAGAAATCTTCATCAACCAAGCTAAGTACATCAAGAAGATACTTAAAAAATTAGGATAGAGAGTGTAAAAGTAATTGAAAAACCCATGAGCCCTTCATGCAAACTAGACAAAGATGAAAGTGGTAAAAATATTAATCAAAAATTTTATAGAGGTATAATCGATTTTTACTTTATCTTATGGCAAGTAGATCGAACATCATATTTAGCATATGCATATATACTAGATTTCAGTCTAATCTTAAAAAATCTCATATACTTGCTATTAAAAAATTTTAAGATATTTGATAGAATTTAAACTTAGGCTTATGGTATTCTAAGCATACTTCAATTAATTTAATTGGATTTTCTGATGCTGATTATGGTGGATGTAAAATTAATAGAAAAGTACAAGTTTCATATGCCAATTTTTTGAGTTGAACTTAATCTCTTGATTTAGCAAAAATAAAATTTGATAGCATTATCCACGATCGAGGTCGAGTACATTACAATCGAAAGTTGCTGTGCGCAAATTCTTTACATTAAGCAACAACTTAAGGATTATAGTATTGTTAAAAATAAAATTTCTATAAGATGTGATAACACAAATGTTATAAATTTAACTAAGAATCTAATTTAGCAGTCTAGGACTAAGCATATTGATATTAGACATCATTTTATTAGAGATCATATGCAAAATAGTGATATTGTACTTGCTTTTGTATGTATTGATAATCAATTAGCTAATATTTTTATCAAACCTTTTAATGAAGATAGATTTTGTATGATTAGAGAAGAATTAGGAATTTATGATCCTTTTAATTTTGTGGTATCATTTGAATGTGGTTTCATTCATATTATTAATATTTTTGGTATCTTTACTTGACTTTTTTTTGTCGATGACAAAAGGGAGAGAACAAACTGAGCATTATTGTATTTATTCATGGAAAGAGTAAATTGAGCATTCATATATATATTCATGTACTCATTCATGATGTTAGATTTAATGCATGGTATCATTATGTAAAATCTAATTATATTAAGTGATATATATTAAGTGATATTATATTTACATTTAGTGTTCCATTATTCTTGTAAAGAATAATTAAGATTGAGAATAAAGAGGAGTTAAAAGTTAAAATTGAAATTCTTTTTTTGAGTTAAATTGAAATATTCATACATTAAGGGGGAATTAAAATTTTTTAGAAAATTATGAAGTGTCTTTCTCTTGAATATCAAATGAGATTAAATATTTTATCTTTATGATACTGTTGTGATTTACTAAAATTTAAAGTATTTAATTATATTTTTCTTGAACTTCTATCTGTTTATCTTTATGCTCAATGTTTTGTCATCATCAAAAAGGAGAGATTGTTGATCCAAAAAATAATTTTGATAATTACATAACATTGAAGCATAAAATGGGACTAATATCTTTGAATCTTGGTTAAAATATTTTATAGGAAGTTAATCCTTGTGATAAGTTTTGAAGTCATGTGGAAGTATTTGGGAAGCTTTTGAATCAAGAAAAATCAAGTTTGAATATAAATTAAGTGAGAAAGACTAAATGGAGGAGTTTGAGTCGACTCCAGTATGATTTGAGTCGACTCTAGCATGTTCTAGACCTGGCACACAATATTAGCATGCAGGCAAGTCGACTTCATTTTGATCTGAGCCAGCTCTTTCAAGAAAAATAGAAAGACTATTTTTTAGACACAAGACTCGAGCCAACTCTATTTCTATCCAAGCCAACTCCACTGATTCTGACAGTAAGTAACAGATTGCATAGAATTAGTTGCAGAAATATCTCAAAATGGTTTCAAACATCTAGATTATGTTCCTAATATTCCAAAATGGCTAGTTTTAAATTCAAATTACTTAAAAGATATGAAAAAGATTTTAAATAAAGAAGAAGCCTAATTAACTACTAAGAATAGCATATTAAAGAGAGAAGAGCCTAATTTCAGCCTTGAGTAATTTTTAGAACATTTTTACCTCCACATCAGAAAATCTTGATCTTTGAGAGGCTAATCTTCAAGAGAAAAATTTTCAATCTCATGCCAAGCATCCAAGCTATCTTCAAGCATTATTTTAAGTATTTTATTTGCTCATTTAGAAGCTATTTATCTTGTATAATTTCTATTCTAGCTATAATCTGCTGTAACAAGTTTCAAGGGTTTAAAACTTGGAGAATAGATGTAATCCAACTTGAAAATTGGATTGTGAGCCTAGGAAATGATTGTAAAGTTATAGTTGGTGATCTCAAAAAATTAACTGAATTAGTTTATGATCTCGATTAAAATAAACACACTGTAATCAGTGGATTATAGTAAAAATTCTCAAATAAAGCTTGAAAAGTTGATGTAGGTGCTGGGTGTATATCGAACCACTATAAATCTTTTATTTTTGTATGGTGTGTTTGTTTATTCTTACTTTACATTCTTGTTTAGTATTTATTATTTATTTTTACTGTCATTCACTATATTTGCTACATATTCACAGCACTTAACTTAGATTGTTTGAAAATTCGACGCATACTTGTCTAAAATTTTTAAAACCCAATTTACCCCCCCTCCTCCTCCTTGGTTGTCTAGCTGGGCAACAACTCTATATGTTCTTTTTCTCTAGTTAAGGTTAATTATTTTTCTCCTTCATCTAAATAATCTGTTGCAGCATTGCAAGAGGATATTATGATATGTTCTTTCCATAATCATTAAGAGGATATGCATAAATGGTTTCCCATCATTTCTATATTTTTTTAGTGGATGTAAGGCTCTCCGCAAGTTGAGCCATTTCATTTGACTTCTTTTCAAATAACTAGAAACGATGTGGACATGTCCATGATGGAGGAGAAGCCCTTTCATGAAAAGGATAAAGCAATTATTGCCTAGCATAATATTCCAGATGATCAAAGGCTATTTATGGCTCATTCCACTTGCATGGGGATGGTTTACGATGGTATCGTAAGTATGGAGGTTCTCATGTTTATATCACTTAGGACGTTATTGTGGTAGCTTGCTAGTCTGACACTTGGGTTATTTTATTAAGAATTTTAATGTTAGCTGTTTTGGTTAGTCACTTGTACGACGATACTCTAAATATTTTATTCTACCAATCTTACTATATTATTAGATTTGCAAACTTGTAAGTGAAAATAATAGTTACTAATTGTCATGAGTGGATATTAGCCCGAGCCAAGCATCCTTGAGTATAAGACCATCAAGTCACCACCTCCTTCTAATAAAAGACTTACAGTTACTAAAGCAAGAGAAAGAAGAGAAAAGGGTTTGTGGTATAATTGTGATAAAAAGGTGCAAAAATATTCTTCAAAATTATGAGACTATGTCCAATGGAAAGGAGGAATAAATCCATCATATATTGATGATAGCAAAAGAAGGGAAGAAAATATTAGAGCTCTCTTCAAACTATTTTCAAGGATGGCTGCTCAAACTATGCAAGTAAAGGGGTTGATTAATTGTAGACATATAACTTGTTTCATAGATTCCAATAGCACTCATAATTTTCAATATATAAGTGTTATCCAATGAGCCATAGTTTTATGTCAATAGTGCATGCTGATCAACTTGAAGTCATGGTGGCCAATAGTAATCGACTTCAAAGTGAGGGTAGGTGTTCTAATCAAATTTTAACTATTAAGGACTTCATATCATAGCATATTACTTTAGTCTTTCATTGGAAGGTTGTGGTGTTGTCCTTAGAGCACATGTACTTTGAGATCCATTTGTAGATACTTGATTTTTTTTATGCCTAAAAAAGGCCAAAGTGTTATGATATCCTATGATTCAACACTTTGAGAATTAAAGCTTATCCATGTTGCATAGCCCAACACATGCATTGCATCCATTAATTTTAACAGAGAAAGGACCCGACAAAGTTAAAACCTTATTGAGGATAAACTATATACTGTTGGTAGGTACTACCTTTCAAACTGCCTGTCAAGATTAGAAAATAAATACTATTAGGCAATGCTAGCTGGCGATTGGTATGGTACTTGTTAGCGGCCTCAGCCAACTAGAGATCCTATATTAGTCTATACCATAGTGAACATGACATTTTGGATGCACAGGAAAGAAAGAGAAGGCTAAAGAGAAGGAGAGAGAGGGAGGGGAAAATGAAAGTCAAAGGAGCAGGAGGGAGGGATGAAGGGAGAGGGGTCTGACATAGGCTACATCTGAAGGAGGAGGTGGTGCTAGTGTTGGCGCATGGAGATATCAATGGCAAGCATGGGTCTTGATGCTGCAGCTTTGTATGTAATCTTCTCAAGTAGAGACCATGGATAGGGAGGTGTAAGAGGAGTTTCGAAAGCCTTGAAGGTGTGCGGAGGAGGTAAGGCCAAGGCATGATCATTTATGCTAGGTGGTGGCATGGAAGCAAATGACACTTCTAGATTTGGTGGAGCTGGTGGAGTAACTTGGATTAAGGTATTAAAGATGATTGAAGGTACACAAAGATGAATTTAAGGTGTCTTTATATTTGCCAAATCGAAAGCATCAAATCTTACTTATAACTAAGTGGTCCCCAATCGACCGATTTAGCATGGTTCGGCTAATCATGCTAACTGTTGTCAATAATCAATTGATGATATATCATTAACATCAGCTGGTTAGCAATACTAATTATAGACTATTTACTACCAATATACTTCTGGTGAAACTACCTTCACCATTGAAAGGAATCCAAGGCCTGTTTGGGCTCAAACTCTCTCAAGTTTGATTTTGAGTCAATTTTAACAAGTTTTTCATAATTTTACTATATTTATAAGGAGGTTGAATCATATCAAACAATTTTTATGGAAGCAATCAGCCATGGTAGTCTTAAAATAGTTGTATGCTGATCATGAGCAATTCATTCATAGCTATGGATTCTTGGAGCAGATCTAGTACTACATATAGCAGTAACCCTTCATTTAGGATCAAAGAACGGTACAACTAGACCCTACAATTCTAGTGATCATAAGAGGACATCTTCTATCTTGTCATATTTAGGCAAGTCATTCTTCTTATTTTTTTTTTTTATTTTTAGGTGCATCCATGCTTAGACTAGGTTTTAATTTTTTGCACATTATTTTTTGAACTTTCATCAGTTTTTGAATTGATTGCAAGAAGGGAATTATTAGATGTATTAATAGTATTCGCATGATTATAAGAAGGTACAATAATGACAAGTTATAACCATTGGAAGAGCAAACAATAGTAGGGTGTGGCCATCATCACTCCTCTTAATCAATTCATTATTGGTATATGGTCTATTTTTGCATCGTCAATACGGTTCTAATGCCATAATTCACTTCCAATAGCCCAAGTTCTGGGATTTTCTAAGTTTGTATATTTTTCTCCTTAATTGGAGATTATGATCAGAGCAAATAAGTTCTGACTATCAATCTCAAGGTAAGTAGAGAGCTTGTTTAGATCCTTCTAAGGTTCCATGGAGGTTTGACGCTAGTTTGTTTTTACTCCAAGCCTTTTTTAGACCTTTCCTCATATAAAAGCAAAGCTATAGATGTAGTAACCCAGGACCTCATCCAAATAAACTAATCAAAAGTTATAATTTGGATTCTTTAGTCCTGCATAAATATCTAAGATTTTCTAGCAAATAATCGATGTGATATTAGATACATGCCCATTGGGTCTACACATACTTCCTCCATTTAATCTCCAACGTCCTCACTAGGCTAAGAATCCAAATCTATTTATAAACATCATGATTAACTCATGGTGAGCCCAATGAACCCGTGGTATAATATCCTTTAGTCCATATGGGCTATTGGTTAAATCGACTCTGATACTATTTGTAGAAATTCAGAACTTCATCCAAAAAGGCTAGTTAGAAGGTATTATTTAGCTTCCTTAGTTTTACATAAATATTCAAGATCTTCCCAATGAATAACTAATGGAAGAATGCCCATACGGATCCTCACAATAAGATTCTAACATTTGGAATACTGATAGAAAAGTTAGGTTTCCTTAATAATCTATTTGGTCTCACCACCTGCTTTGAAGGCATCTAGATAATCAAGAGAAACAAATAAGTTCAAATTCACAATAGGTGACAATTTGAATGGTGCTTGTAATGATGGGTACACTTGGTATCTCTTTTTTCATGTCATGGCTAATGAAGGTGAAAAGAATGAAGAATCTGGAATGTCACAAAATTTAGGTGAAGAAACAATTACTCAAGTTACTAACTTTATTGACCCTGCGGACTCTTAAATCCTTGAAAAGTTGAGAGGGCTGAAACTAAAACACCTAAAAATGTATCATAAGATCAAACAGTAAGAAGCCTTGGTGAAAAACAATAATACAAATATAAGGATCCTAGTTTTAGATAAGAGGCACCTAATCCCCAAAACCCTATCTTTGATGTCATAGGCATCCAAACACTTCAATCTTAAAGCCTACGTCCAACAACTATTCCAAAAAACTCTTACTTCTCAACCTACCCAACCCTTATAGGATTTCTATGGTAGATTTACTATCTGATTTCAAGTGTTCAAAATTTCAATTGTACGATGCAAAAACTAATCCAAATTATCATATAACAGCCTTCTCTATAGATGCCCATTGATAATCCCATAATAAACCTCTTATAATATACCTATGCTAAAAATCCTTAGGGCTTGAAGCTCTTAAAATGTTCAACACCATAAACATCCTGAACTTTCCTTGCTCCTTTTTTGCTATTGTCTATCCTTATAAGATTCTCGGATGCTCTCTCTCTCACACCTAATGTTAGCTTTGTTAAATAACAAACTTAAAGGATAAGGAGTGTCATCAATGCGACATTCCAAAAAACTATTGATATATAGAGAAATTTTTTGTGCACTACGGGTGGTGTAGAACCGCACACACCCACCTGTGGTGATTGGCTCATGTGCGAGGCCGGACGCGGCGCATGAGAAAAAAAAATTTCTTTCAGTCTCGCTCATGAGCCAATCATCGCGGATGATGCGCACGGTTCTGCACCACCTGCGGTGCACAAAAAATTTCTCTTGATACATATCCCTCATCTATAGAAACCAATGATACTCATTGCTTTACCACGAGCCCAATTTACGAGATATGATAATTTACATTGTTTCATCGTATCAAAAAGGGCAAAAGATCCATTGATGCATATGGTGGATGCAGACATAAATGCCCCACTAGAATTTGCGAATCTAGTAAGGGCGGATTTTTGAAAATTTTTTTATGATTTTCTACAAAAAATTCATATTGTTCCCAGTGCAAGGCATGTGTGGAATGCTAACCTCAAAAACTATATAAACGTGAGAATAACTATGTGAAAACTTTCATCATTCTCAACATGCCCCTGTCCTACAATACCCTTGTAATTTTTGAAACTCTTAACCATTCTTGCAATACCTTTTATTTCTAGAGATTTAATTTTTCTAGAAAGGTAGACTCTAGTTAACCAAACCTAATTCTCTGTAGATGTTAACTTCTGTTCTCGTTCACAACATCTAAGGCATCAATATCATCATGCGGAAACATTTAATTTTCTAAAATAATCCTATTATCGAAATATCCTGCAGTAGATTTCTCAAAGAAACACCTGCTAGATTCGACAGGTTCGGTTGGAGACGAAAGAACCTAAGATTGGTGTTGTCCGGCCCACCAGGCTTGATCCATATGGGACATAAAGCAAAAAATCTGTTTGTTTCTGAAACCCATGGGATCGGGCCCAGCGAGGCCCATGACAACCTTCCTCGGCTTTCTTACGTGCTTCTCCGTCGGGTTGCTCCAAATGGGTCCTTGAATTTATCAATTTTTCTAATTTCTCCTACTCCCAAAATAATCCCACATAAATAACTTGGGAGAGACAATCTGATCTATCTATAGCACCTCTTCTGGATGGACCAGTTCCAAAGTGAGCCGTTTGGTTTGAGAATATCTTTAAGGCTTTAAACAATTAAAACATCAATTTGAAGATTCTTAATTTTTTTAGCTTTACATGGTTCAACATTTTGGACAAACTTCATTTAGGATCCAATGGTGAGTCACCAGCAATAGGAGCAATAGACACGCAACAAGAGAGGTAGTGTTAGAGCTTCTCCTAGCTCTCTAATGCCATCTAAACAGTCAAGGTCCCTCTTAGTGTACAATGTGGGTCTTTCAAAGTCTCAAATCTCTTAATTTATGTGGGGCTCTTCAACGTAATCTTCAATTGTATGGTACATCTAAATTCCTTAGTAATGAGCTTCCCATCTACAATCAACTCAAAAATTGGCCCATTACTCAATAAGAAGCAAAATTATTTTTGACAATGCTTTTTCTGAAAACTACGACCCTGAATTCCAACTCAAAATTAATTCATATTTCAATATAAACAAACTTATTTTGGACCACAATTCCATTGAATAATATGACATGTATTCCAAATATGAATTAGATTGATTTCTAATACATAAAATTTTCCATAACTCCTTTCAAATTTATAAGATATTTATTTTAATTTTCTTCTATCATTATATAGGTGAAAATGGACCAAATAATATTTGTCCGAATCCGTTTTTATATCCAAATCTATCCCTCGGATATGGATAGAACTTGTGCGTGTGTGGATAGACAACTATCCAATTTATATCTAAATATTCGATTCTATTTGTAATCTTATTTAGTTTTATATAATATTTATTGATTTTAAAAAAATACGACTATAATAACATGCTATTAACTTAATTTATTATCTATATAGTAATAATATTTTTGATTATGTAGCCATAAAGTTTAACTATTCGACTTATATCTGTATTTATATCGATATTTCTTATCTCTAGATTTATATCCATATCCATTTAAAATAAATGTGGATATAAATTTTTATATCTAACTAATATGGGTATTCGTATTTATATTTGTTAGATAAAATAAATAATGATATAGATCTACCAATATCTGATCTGTATCCGATCTGATTTCAATTCTATCTATCAACTATTAGATCTGGCACCTTTAAGTGGATCATAATAATACATCAAATGCTGTATAATTGAACAAAATACTCATATGTAACCCACACTTCACAGCGGGTTTACACAGCGGGTTTAGTTAAAATTAAAGATAAGCTTCAAAATATTTTATGAATAAATAATTTTTGTATAATATAATATATATTATTTTATTATTTAATAAACTTACATCTATGTTAATCTTCATCTTCATAATCTTTTCATTTAACTAAAATATGAATACCAAAAAATTTATTAAAGTACTATTGAATTGAGAAGTCTCCACAACAAAATATGAATCAACGTTATTGAAAAATAAGCTGTAATATTTGAAACTAAATTACCTCCAACAGAATAAAAAAGAAAGAAGAAAGACTAAGAATTAAATATGTTACCGAATTCATTAGGCAATTTTTTAGAAGGTGTCTATTGAAAAATTCAGCATGAATCTATATTTCAACAGTTGAAATAATAAATTTTTTATTGAACCAGCAATAAAGAAAGTTCGGAGCTAAAAATTTTGACAAATTATCAACCCGAGATTCACTTTTTAAAATATATTGAGGACCTTTAAATTATGCATACTATCATTAGAATTTTGTGAACCAAAATATAATCTAAAATACATAAATACAATTGAGGATATTTTTGATAACAACCGATAGACTAAATTTGTCACATTTTATGTCCATTGCAAAATTAAGTACTTAAATATTAATTAGTTACTAAGCTAATTTTTTAAAATTATAAAGATTACTGTATCAATTTCATCTTCAATAGTACTATTTAGTTTATACCTTGATACAATAGATACATTAAAATTATTTTAAACAAAAATATATCTATTTTAGGAATAAATATAGCATTAAAAAATATATTACTACTTAATTATAGTCAAGAGGCTAATCATTTTTACTATACTAATTGTACTAAAAGCATCATCATAAACTTTTACTATATCTCTATAATTGTAAATATTTTATACCACCAACCATATGAGATGTTAATTGATTTTAAACTTGCCTGGCAAGTGAAATTTACTCTCTAAAAACTAATTAAATAATTTAAAATTTTGTATATGCAAGTTACTAGATATAATAAAATATTATCCCGTATCTAAATTATTACCAATCCAATCCTAAATTAAACCTAGTTGAATCAACAATATACTCAAACCTAATCCAAAAAATAAATAAATTCATATTTTAATCCAACCTTAGCCATCGATTTTTCGAGCTTAATCTCTTATATAATATAAAACTGATATGGCCTAACATATCCTAAGTAGACCCAAGCCCATAAACAGATTATTTATTATTAATTATTAAATCTTAAAATCAATCAGCAAATATCATCCATAATTTAAATTTTATTTCTAAATATCAATTTTCTAAACCAAATACATATATATATATAGTAATATCATACAACCAAAACTATCAACTTTACTTATGTTAATCTTTGGATGTTTTTCGAACCACATATAATAAATTTAAATATTTCTATACATTTCAATATAGGATTATAAGATTTATTTATATTGATTTTTGAATATTTTTCTAACGACATCTAATAAATTTAAATATTTTTACACATTTCAATATAAGGTCCTAAAATTAATCTTAAAAAATAAAAAAAATCGATGAATTAGTGTCATCTAGTTAATACAATCAATTTTATTTTTAAATTTTTCACCTACACATATTATATTCAAATATTTTATATGTTTGGACATAAATTCTTAAAATTTATCTAAAAAGAATCCAAAAAAAAACTACAATACAACACATGGGCACAAAAGTGCAATGGGCCAATTTCGCATCTAATGCTACAATGGGCTTAAGAATGACAGAAGATGGATTTTTGGATATCTTAATCTTAATAGTTAAAGAATATAGGATGGATTTAAAATTTAGACTTAAAATTCATTCGAATTTGGGATGGATTTGGTATTTACGTTCAAATGCCCATCTATATAAGATGAAAATATTTGAACCCCAAACCTTAGATGGCCTAATCACTATCTTAATCAATAAAGTTGTATCTATTTTCAAATTAATTAGTAATATATTTATATCCTTTAAATATATCTTTCATATAACTATCAACAAAATATCTGGCCATCATCTAAACTTCTTTATTTGGCTGCTCCAAGCTACAGTCTGAGATCCCTTAAAATGAAAAAAATAGAGAAAGCACCAGTAAAAACATAGGAAAATCAATGAAACAAAAGAAAGACAAAAAAAATTAAAGGGTCTATTCTTTTGTAGATAAAATTTAATCTGAGAATCTATATTTTCTAGATAAATA
>KE505209.1:138548-187127 GCA_000441515.1 Elaeis oleifera | reverse complement strand
AATATATTATAATATATTATACTCTATTATTATATTATTATAGTATTATATCAATTTATAATATAATATATTTATTATTATATATTATTTTATTTATTATAATGAAATAAAATTATAAACTATTTTGAATTAAACTTATCTTACCAAAATTTGTTGAAACCAGTTGGGTACAATTTGTGATTATCTGCCGTTATTTGTTGAAGCCAGTTGGATACAATTTATGACTATCTGCCGTTACGGATCCTGAAAATTTTTTAAGTTAGGAAACTAGCACCTATATGGAGGGCTATATAAAATATATATTTTTTTGAAACCAACATTGACGGTAATTGATCTTTGGATGTTAGTGAGTCACAAAATGATTTTTAATAAATTTTGAGACCCTTTAACCTATTCATTCTGACAAAAAAAATTTTAAAAGTTTCGAATTGAAAAAAAAAATTAAATTAAAATCCAAGTTTAATTTTTATTCATAAAATTAATTTTTTAATATTTTTATTGATTCTAAATAGAAAGATATTTACTTATATTTTTTTGATCTATTTATCCCTAGCTGGCGGTCTGATTGGTGAGTTGGTAAAGGAAGTCGTTTTTTGAAAAAATTATTTTTTTTAGCAGTATTTTCATAAGTAGATTGAGTTTGATATTATTTTAATAATTTTTAAATTAATAATAGATAAAAAATCTTCGGAAAAGAGATGCCGCATGTCGCATGTGCACAAAACGTGCCGAGACCCGGTAGTTCGGGAACCCTCGACGGTCGATGCAAGTAACAGGACCATCGGACCGCAGTCCAGTCCGACTTTTCCTAGCGCTAGTACCGTGGCGTCGATGCCGGCGTTCCACGCGGAGAACTGGAAGTGGGAGAACGCCGCCGCCGGGCCGCCGCCGGCTTCGCCACCGTCGCCGCCCTCCATCCTCTCGACGTCGTTCGTACGAGGTTCCAAGGTCTTTCTCTCACAATTTCTCTCGTTTGTTTACGGCTCGAGCTTCAATTTTCATCTGTTCTTCCGTTCTCAGTGAGCGATGGGCGACTCACCAATCTCCCACTCTACAAGAACACGGCCCATGCCGTTTACACCATTGCGCGAACGGAGGTTGGCTTCTCTGCTCCTCCCTTTCATTTTCTCCTTCTAATTCTTGTATTCAATCTATTCTGGTTAGCTCCAAGAGTATTTTAAAATAAATGCTTTATTGGTTATTGGCATTTTTTGCTTAAAAAAATTTCCCTCAAACTTTAACTTGATAGTCCGGACAATAATCAGCTGCAAGGAAGATAATGAAGCTGCTATCTGGAAGCCAGATGATCTGATTTATTTTTCTCACCCTCTCTGTTTGACTTATGGTTTTCAATAGCAACTTTATGATAAAGAAGTAAAGGAACTATGAACCATTCAAGTCTCATGTGGATGCTCAGTTTGTTGGAATTTGACACTATATGGAAGGTTAATTTGGATTAACAACCATATGCTTTTACACCATTTTGTCACCTTAGTAAAAATTAAAAGGTTTTTTTTGTAATACATTGAGCTAAGTTTGTTGGTCTGCGCATGTTAAAAAAAATATTCAGAGGTTCTTTATTGAAATGAGTTTTACCTTCATACTTTAAACAATGTGGAATTTTCTGTTGCCAGTGATTTTTTGATCCTTTTTTATGGTAAACGGATATATTATACCATGTGTGCATTGATACATCCATCGGAATCAGAAATAAATATTCAAAAATTGAGCAGGAAATTAGTAACAGAATCCCATAATGTTCCTAGTGTGCTTGGTCACATAAACTGTCATCCAATCTGCAGCGTTATTAGTGCTGCCTCAAATGAGATCAAGATGCGCATAATTCTCCTGCAATTGTGTACAAGAGGATGAGATCTGGCATCTGCTGAAGGCATATCAAAATCCATCGGATAACTGATTTTTTTTTAACCCATTTAAAGATGCTCAGTTTAATGCCAATTGCATCCAGTGGGTTGCGGCCTTCACAATCATTGGGCTTAGTTGCTTGATCCCAAGTAAATGGTTGAATCCTTTGCATTTTTGGTGCATGCCATTGAAATTTTATCATATGCAATCAACCTTCTTGCTTACATACTTTCGTACTTTTGAAGCTTCTATGACATGAATGGGTATAGTTTGAATATTGGATACATAACTGTCATCTTGCTTCAGATAAGAGGCTTTACTCCCATTACCAAATTTCTTATTTCCCTTTCTGAGCGCTAGTTGAAGTTTTTGCTTGTGATGCATACATATGTAAAATAGATAACATGATAACATCACTTTTAGTAGTTTTTTCAGTTTAGATGAAGAATAAATTTTACAGTTTTATCAACATGTGAAATAATTTTTTTAAAGCTGACAATGACTATACTGGTCTTTAGCTGATAAAAATCAGAAAATGGACTTACAAAATATGGGTTTTGTTGGTATTCAAGAAAGACATTTAGATGTTGACATTATTCTTGATGCTTAGATAATAATTTATTCTTGGAAATTCTTTATTATCAAACATATTGTTCTAATACATTACAATGAATTTGTTTAACATTATACACCCTTTCTTGAATTTAGTGGTTGGGGTTAATCAAGTCTGTTTAGTTTTGATCAACTAGGTTAGGTTATGTTTTTATCAAGTCGAAATGTCTATGAACCAAAACATAGAATTTCAGCCATTCATGATTTTCTTTGAGTTAGACATGCCAAACCTGCTGTTGATTTGGTTAGATCAAATTTGAGTTGAGCTGATGATTGATGATCGACCTGGTTGACTCCAATTTCGGTGGAAAATGATCCAAGCTTGATCTTTGCGTGAATTAGATCAACAATTTTAGTTCAAGTCTAATGCACTTCCATTTGGTTCAATGGCAGATTTGCAGATTCCTTTTTAAATCCTCAGACCTTTTGAGTAGAACCAGGTCTAATGCACTTTTATTTTGCTTGAGCTTGGGTTCGTGTTCATCCTTGTCGACTAGGTCAATGGGACAAGAAGAAGTCAACTGCTAGCAGACAAGAGTCTAGGGAAGGTCTGTAATATTGGATAGAAATTTTTCATTCCTAATTAAAGTTGTTTATTTTTTGATGTTGTATATAGAAAATGACATTATATATTTATTGCATACAAAAAAGGATGAATTTTGGAACTATATTAAAAGTGTTATAGGTAAAGAATATATTATTGCAAGCAAAACTTTAGATACTAGATATAGATATTAGAATATATATGCATTATTGATGCAGTAGTTATGAGTGAAAATTTGCGAGGATGGATAAACAAACTTTGGGAAGAACAAAGATGGAGAAGTTCTGAGATAGATTTCTCAAAAATTGGACTGCATAACTTTAACTGTAAATTTAGTAGTTTAAAATAATTTGTTTTTTAGTGACCATTTAAATCGATAATCCATTGAATTGCTATTTTTGCTATATAAGAGTGTCAGTGGGTTGAATTAAATCTGTTTGCTGGAATCGGAACAGGTTAAGCCATGTTAGGATGATAAAATATACAATCATTATCAGATTCAATTATCGAATTGTTGATCCATATATACCTGTAGGTCAATCCTTATACATGGAATTTACATGGTTTACTTCAGTTTTCCACAAGTCCATGAGTTTTGTTTTGTTTTGTTTTTTTTTTTAATTTTGCTAGTTAGATTTTTTTTCCTAAGTTTATTTTATATTTGATCATTTGCTGTATTATCTACACTTGTTGATTTACCCCCAAAATGCCCAGACCGAACACTTAAAACATGGTAGGGTATATCAGTTATGTAAGGATCAGAAAGTCAACTGTTCTCATTCCCTTAATAAGACAGTGTAAAATTTTCAAGATTAAATTCTTAGAAATTAGAAGAACCACATGGCCTTATGCCCTTGAGGAGAGGCTTCCAAAAAGGAAAGTTAATCTATGAGTGAGGATGAACAAGTAGATTCTCATAATTATTAGTTGGAAGACAATGATGCCATTTGTGAACCTTGACAATCAGCTTGTAGACATTTTCCTAGAATATTTAAGCTGATATCATTTCATGTACTCTAGGTTGGGCATGTGATATGCAAACCAAAGAAGTTAACTATGCGAAATTAGAGGTCAAATGATCTAGAGTTACTCTTTGTAGGTCATACCATGATTTGAATTGTCAAATCAAACTTAAATTGGATTGTCATGCTATACCAATTGACCAACTACGAACTAATGCTACCCTGGCATTCGTCTCCTACCTAAGTTTAAAAGTTCTTCTTTGCTGGTCAAAAGAGAGCAAGAAGTGTCTTTCTAGTGCCTTATCAATGCATGAAACTAACATGATGTTACCCAAGATTTGAAGTATCACATTCTAGTGGCATGCGGAACGTAGCACTTTGCAAAATACATATCATTGCATGTTGATATTTCATGCTTGTTATGCATTGGCGCATTAGCATGGTAGGTATTAGTATGCAGCGATCATAGTGCTAGTATTTATCAAGACACTAGCATGATGATAGATCTAAGCATTTATGAAGTCTGACTGAATTTGCACCAGGCCATGATTCCACAGTCCACATTGAGGGTAAATATGTCAGCTTATGCCTTTGTTGGCCTGGTCTTGGGCCTAATGTTTGCAGCTGAGGCCTTATCTGGTGATTAAACATCAGGCCTAGGTTTGGCTCAACTTGACCAATCCTTTATGCCCTGATTTTGCTATTGTCATTCTAGGTCATGAGAGAGAGAGAGAGTGTGTGTGAAGGTCAGGGAAGGGAATGGGAGGGCTGCAAAGGAGATAATGGGCCTTCGGAGATTGTGGTCCTGTTGCAATGGTGGACATGAGGGCCGATGATGGTGATGGCAATAATGGGCAAGGTGTATATGTGGTAGGGTTATGGACTGGTGAGGCTACTAGAGGTTTTGTGAGGGAGGGAGGGGGGCGGGGGAGGGAGGGAAGGGGCGAGAAGAGAGAGAGAGAGAGAGAGAGCAGAGTCATAGGCAAAGGAGGACAAGATAGTGGATGTGAGGCATAGAAGCACTTTGGTCATCTAGGTTGCTTTCAACAAGAGAATAGGGAGGGACCATGGAAGGCAGAGTTACCACAGATAATGGGGGAGGAGAGAAGGACTTGGTCAGTGACCTCTTTTCTTCTTGTAATTAGGTTAGGGATTGCAATGGAATTTGAAACTAAGAATTGTTATAGATATTATATCTGATGTCTAATATGTCCTTTTAAATGTTTGAACTAAGCCAACTTAGTCTTGATGGAGCCTAGCACAGCTTGATTCCTAATTAGGCATTGAGATCTAGGCCTAAGCCGACTTGTGAGACTAAAGTCCTTAAATAAACCCACCTAAAACAGGGCTGGCAGATCAGGCCCGAAATAGATGAGCCTACAGTGCTGAACCAAGACTAACCAAGACTTAAATCCATGATGCTGGCTAACATGCTAGTGCTTAGAACATCATGATGCTAGTGTAAGAATTATTGGTAGGGCATGAAAGGCATGATATATACCACACTAGTTCTAGGGCAGCATGGCACTGGCATATGGAACTTTAGTTCTTGTCCTAACTAGTGGCTAGATATGCCTGCATAGGCCATACAAGGGTTCCATGAACTGGCTCTGCCTAGGATTTTTCACAACCATGATTGGATTATTTTGTATGTGTTACTTGACACCCATATCACATGTTTAAATCTCACTCTTTCCTAAAAAAAGACTGAGCACCTTATCAATTTTTGTTCGTGTGCTAAGATTTTGACTCGGACATTCTATAATACTTCTTGAAGGACTTAGAATTCTATTGGCCCACAGTAACAATGTATCTAGAAATGTAACAGGGATAAAGAAGGAGCCTTATAGTGATGAACACTAGGATCTGGCCTTACAGTGTCTCTACTCTCTAGACATCATAAACTCTCTAGCTTATGTTCCAAATGAATCCATCACTAATTTTTCTCTCTTATTCATCTTTCACTATACATAGCATATTGGTTTGTTTATTGTATGGCAACCTCGTTATTGCAAATTTTGTCTTTACTTTAATGTGTTGGGGCAATAATTCTTCAAGTATAATAACCCATGAACTGGGTAATCTTTAACTCACTCATGATATTGACAATCATGAAATCAGTACATTTGGTACTGAAGTTTTCAGATGATGGATGCTATTAATTTTCATACTTTCTGGCTGTATCTTCTTTGGTTTTATGGTACTCATTTCACAGCTTAAGACTGGATGATCTGACTTCAACTATTGTACTTACATTTTTCAAGGGTTTGAGAGGGCTCTATGCAGGATTCTATCCTGCAGTTTTTGGATCTACTCTTTCATGGGGACTATACTTCTTTTTGTAAGTGATATGAGATCTCATGTTATATCTTATTTTTCTGTATAGAAGATGCATCAGATAGAAACACTAAATGCTTGTCCGCTATATATGACAATCAAATTTTTCATGCTACAAAAAGTTATCCATTGCTGCAAATTAGTCTTTGAAGTTTAAACATATAAAATTTGTCATTCACATGTTAAGTTCAAGCTTTGTGACTTCCCCTTTTTTAATCATCTCATCTCACATCCTGGTCTTATTTTCTTGTTGAGAATCTACAATTTTTTTATTTAATTTGGGTTGTGTGCTAGTTTCTTTCAATTTTTCACCTAACGTGGTACTTGAGAGCAAACATGACACTGGGCAACTAATATTGGGGTAGAGAACTAAAGTGTGAAGAACAAAGTTTAAAATCAGGGATAAGTGCTCTCTTGGGCCACAAATTGGATATCATGGTTGGGCTAGACAAAACATCTCCCCAGCCACTTCCAATAGCATAAGCCCACCAAGCTTTGGCCCAAATCCATATCGATGTGGTTGCAATTGGGTTGTCACTAATATGTGGGTCTCCTAACTTATTGCTAAATTTCATGTTTGTGGTGCCAAACACAATTTTATTTTGATCTCTCCTTAAGATACCATTCTTTTATTTAGTTCTTACAATAAAAATCGGATGCCAAAATGCTTGTCTTTCAAACTGTTCAAGTTAGATGCTTAACTTCCTTTGTTATAAATCACTGTCTATTTGTTATTTGTTTGTACATCAAACAATTAACTAGACATGAAGGCTTGTCTATTTATAGTTATAGCAGAGCAAAGCATAGGTACTGCAAGGGAATGATGGGCAGCTCAGCCCTGGATATCATCTTGTTTCAGCTGCAGAAGCAGGCGCTTTGGTTAGTACTTGATCTGCTTCTTTGTGATCCTTATAGTTTCTGATGTCTTGCAAGATGTATGTAGTATGAATGTATGATTATCAATTGAGTCCTTCAATTAGTTCTGTGTATCAAACATCATATGCTTTGGATGTTTACACGTTTGATATGTCTAATACCAGACTAACTAATGTATTCCATCTCGTTTCTTCTTTCTATTATTGATATTTATGTTATTACTGCTGAATCTTGACATCATGTTCTTTGGTGGCTTAGCAATAAATCATTTCTGAAACTGTAATATGTTGGAACATATGTATTCATTTTCATGTTTATTTACATGGGGCCAGCATGCTAGAGTCTTGGAGGTTTGCTAACTTCGTGCTTGTTTGGTACTCAATCTGTTATATCATAACTAAGTCAAACAATGTTCAGTCTATCTAGGGACATCTCTTATAGCTCATTGCATTTTGTTTGGTTGGTAACTGGTAAGATATCAGGTTGACGGTGTCAAAATGCAAACACAAATAACTATGAAAAGGAAAACTCACTTGTTCTTACAAAATGTAGAATACCTACAATTTTGCTGCCATGGCAAAATGAGGCTCACACCCCACCTAACGTTTCTTAGTATATCTCATATACATATCTTGTGCAAGGGCTCGCATGTCATTGGCATGGAACAGCTTGCCCTTGGTTGCTATGAGATGTGTGGTGCCATGCCAATACTTTGTGCTGGAGGAAGGGGGATTTTCAGAGCCTTTTTGGTGAAGGATGAGTGGTATTGAGCTGCACCTACCCATTTAAAGCCAAACCGGCATAGGTAGATACAAGTTGTCACTTCTCGATGCTGTGTAGCTTGCCATGCAGAAGTGGACTCTTACATTGCATAAATAAAATGGTTTACTTAAAGCCATGGAATTATTAAGCAGTCCATATAAAATAAAATACAGAAGAGTGAAATGTTGTCCTTTATTATACATTTTGCTTCTTTTCTTACATGCACTTAAAACTTAAAAATTATTTCTGTTAGTTTTTACGGGATATGACTGATCAAATTGATTTGCAATGAATGTAAGTTATGAAATATTAGAAAATTCATGATAAATTATGATTGTCGACAACTTCTTGTACCACTTCAAAATTTCAGCAGATATCTAAGAGGATGAATAGGGGACCAATATTGATACTCAGCTATATTTCTTCTGAAAGCCTACCATCAAGACAATAAAACATAAAGAAAAGGATGAAAAAAATAATTTTGGAGGCCAAACTAGGCTGGCAGGGGGCCTATGGCCTGTGTCAGAATGCATAGGTCAATATCATTTGCTGATACAAAGGACAATATGGTATGTAATACAACATGCACCATATACATCCTAGGTTCATACATGTTTGAAAATTAATGAGGAAGTATGGATATTGATACAACATAAAAATATAACGAGATATGGATTTACCAATATGACAAATCCTGTAAAAATAGGATAGAGTATAGCTAGGATACAGCAATAAATTAATATTATCTTTGATATATATTCTACAAATTATCCAAAGAAGCATGATTGTTTATCATAGGATCCTGAATAGTAATATTCGACATACACAAGTTCTAAGAGAGTTCACAAAAATGAAAACTTAATAAATATTTGGGAAAATAAATCTAGTAAACATGTCTAAGTTAGTAGACATAAATGCAGCAAACATTCTTTATCCTTGAAATATAGAAGCATCGAGGCAGCAACATAATTAAAAGAAGTGCAGCATGCTTATGAGAATTTAAATAGCAAAATATATAAATAATAAGAGTTCACAAAAATGAAAACTTAATAAATATGTGGTAAAATAAATCTAGTAAACATGTCTAAGTTAGCAGACATAAATGCAGCAAACATTCTTTATCCTTGAAATATAGAAGCATTGAGGCAGCAACATAATTAAAAGAAGTGCAGCATGCTAATGAGAATTTAAATAGCAAAATATATAAATAATAAAAATTGTGGCAGCAAATATTCAGTGACTCAGCAACAAAATTAGCATAAATACAAAATCTAGAACCAAAAAAGTAAATGCAGCAACCCACAATACAATAAAAATCTCTTGTCCAAAAAAATGCAGCAACATAAACAAAATGCTTCATCATAATAAAATCATATGCATAAAATATTATACTATCTCCAAAAACATGAGATTGGGGCGCAACCCTTCAACTTTGCCATGTACCTACAAATCTAGTGATACACATGGATGAGGAATACCAGAACTAAAAGTAAAGAAATGGGTCTCTAATCATGGTAGAGATGAATGAAGGAAAAAAGCTAAAAGAAAAGTTCTGAATGAAGAATAAGGGAAAAAACCTAACATCAATTAGGGCTTGGGAGGGCAAAAGAGGAACTTACTTTAAGTAATTGGGCATGGAGACATATCCAGGTCCAAAACCTTCCTGACCCAAGCCCAATAAACCATTATTATATTGATAAATGCCCTAGAAGTATACTTGGAGTATCATGGAAGTATCCAGACATTCCATGATTATCCAAATCCTATTTTAATTAAAAAAAAATCAGGATACTTCTTTCCCATATCAGATCGTATCAGATCAGATGCGTATCTGAGCCATATCTGGGCCATATCTGTATCTGATATGCATATGATATGGCCATGGGTGGTGTTGTGGAGTATCCATGCTTCCTAAACACTCAATATTTCTAAACTTGGTCATAAAGAGGGAAGGATTCAATGTATTTACAGAGACATATGTTTGATACTTATTTGAAATGAGGTTCACTACTTTATTTGATAATCAGAGTCCATCAAACAATCAGAGTACATGCTTGCACAACTCATTACTACACAGTCCATTATCAGCAATGCCAAGTCGTTGTGCATAGCTTGGTCTCATTCTGGCCAATCTTCTTCATATCACCTTCATGAAATAGATGTTGCATTATTTGTGCTGGCAGTGGTGTTTCGTGCCCATAATGATGCTGTATAAGCCAGTGCTTATAATTAGCATCCCAATGTTAATGCTACAAGCATAATAGTTACCATGCGTTCTTTAAATGTAAAATAATTGTTGAACCTTAACTATGTATGTAAATTCTTTAAAATATGCAATGCACATGCTGAATTGTGAGATATTTAGGATGATTTACATTATTTTATTTCTAAAGATTATTATAAGTACCTTACTATTTTAAACAAATTTATACTCCATTATAAAACAGCTAAATTGATTCCTTGTTAGAAAAGGAGTTGAAGGAAGCATCTCTTAGTGTGCCAGTTACAAATCTTTTTTAACATGACTTTGCCAGTGCAAACCGAGTCCCTACGTGTTAGAGAATGGTCTGTATATAATGTCAATTCCTTACTACCACGACATGGTATTGATGCTTTATTCCTTAGCCTAGACGGTATTAGTGAAATGTAACAAGTTTCTCTTCTTTTACTTTAACAACATGATATGAAATACTTCCTTGTGACATAAAGAAGTGCTTGATCAACTTACTGTAGTAGTCAAAGTGCCAGCCAAGTGTGATGGTGGGAAAAACGGTCAAGTCCTATTAAGGACTTGTAGTTTCTGTAAGTATTGCATATATGAAATTATGAATTTTGTCCACAACTTCCCATTTATCTAAGGTATACTTTGTAATTTGAATTACTCAAATGAACTATACTTTTTTGGTGAGACTATATTCATCAAAGGGACATTGTCCAAAGTTTGGATGATGGTCCCGATCATGAAAATGTCTCTCCTTATAAACTAGACATCCTGACTTAAAACAGAAATAACAGAATTGTGAGCACCTGACTTCTGAGCCTTAAAATCAAGAACACTCTTTTTTAATTCATCTTATAAAAGAGGACCCTTGATTAAGTAGTTTTGCTGATAATATATGTAATGAATGCTGGTTAATGTACTTAAAAGATAATAGGCTAAGGGTCTTGATTGAGTTGGTTCCTTGGGCATGGAAGCCTATGACCCTCACCTTCAGTGTCTTAAACAAATTATGACAGTTTCTTATGTTGTCCTTGTCGCTGTCGCTGTTCCATCCCCCATTGCTACTGCTTCTATTTATAGTTAAAGTCTTAAAGAGGTGGTTATTATTTCCATGAGTTGGTGGAAGTTGTCATAAGCTATCAAAGAGATATAAATCAGTAGTCATCACAGGATATCAAATTGGTAGTTGCCATAGGCTATCAAAGTAGTAGTTACCATACACTTTCAAGAAGGTATTTGTCATAAGCTATCAAAGAGAATTATCAAAGATTGCATTATTGCATAGGCTATCAAAGATAACTTGGAGTAATTATGATAGGTTGTCATTGATGCTGGCAAAGTTATATTATTGCCGAGATTTGTCTGTCACAGACAGAAGATATCAGAGCAAAAGCAAAATATCTCGTCATGGACATTGTAGTCATAGACGATAATCATGAATTCACCATAGACACGATGAGACGAAGGTGTTGAAGATGTCGATTGTAGATGAGGTTGCCAAATCCATGGATCACGAACTAGATCGCCAAGAATATGAGTTGTATGCAAAGATGTTGAAGTTGTTGACCATGGCTAAGGTCATTGAAGATGCAATTGCAAATGAAATCATGATAGCATTAAGCATTGTAAAAAACTTCACTCATCACCAATTTATGAATTCATTAGATACGAACTATGGACGAATTTGGTGAATAGAGATCAGTTGCAATTCATACAATCCCTCACAAAGGGGGCTGTCAAAGGATGAGAGCATTAGAGATGTTGAATGCTGGCATAACATTGGAGACAATAGCCATAAACTCATGGTTGCTGATCACATTTCAAAGCTGTTTGAGGTTCAGTTATTGCTGAAGTTATCAAAGCTGCTGGCTTCTCATGAAATCGCCAAAATAATAGTTCCAAATGAAGCTGATCTTGATTTGGCATGTGCAAGGTAGCAGTGTATTGGTGGCCATGCAGATAAATAGCTGCCATGAACCTCCTAGGGTGCAGACAGCAATATACTTTGTAACATGTCAACTGGCTTGTATAGATATCTTGTGCATTGCATGATGATAGGAACTTTACATATGTAGATTTGAATCAAACTTCATGGATTAATGCTTGTAGAGTATTTTTGATGTCTATAAAATGTCTACTTGTTATGATAATATTTTATGCAAATACCTTGGACAGCTGGAGTAGGAAACATGCTGCATCCTGTCTGCCTTTATGTTTAAGCAGAGGACTTCATTAGAGTGGTGTTTGGTTGAAAAAGATCACTCTAGGTATACCTGTTTTATGCAACTAGTTTGAAGTCCGCAAGAACTTGGGAAACTTCCAACAGCTGGGTTAGCCACTGAAAACCAACAACCTATGTATTCCATTTACATGCTACTCTTATCCTCCATGAAGTGACCTTGCAAAAGAATCAAATTTCACTTATGATGGCATGGGAGCTACCCCATTTACCGCATTTTCATATCCCAAATGGTTGACCCCTCAACTCCAATAAGAAATGAAAATTCATTGATGGTATTGTGGTACATGACTTTTAGGTCAAGGAAAGAAATTCAAAGAACACTTTTAGGAGTTCCCTCTACCATGTGCAAAACTTGCAAAAGGATGTCACTCTGAAGAAACTTTCATGAATGGTTTACTGTACTGACCTATACTGGATGTACCGCATCGTAGCACTAAGGTGCCAATGTGGTATGAGGGCTCGAAATCATATGGTACTGATACATGTTACAACTGTTGTCTAACCTCCAGCAGCACACCATGTGTATGGTTGGGGATATACCATGCCAACTCATACCGTACCGATAAGGCACTAGTACAATGCCCAATACCAGCAGAACAAACCTTGACACTTCTGTTATTTCTTGAAATAGCACTAAAACAGAAAGACCCTCAATGTGCAGCAAGTCCTTTGTCAATGCTCTTTTAACACGTTCTCTGGGAAAGTTGGTGACCTTTCATTTTTGTGATCTTGCAGTTCTGGAGCATTGCCTGCAGGTTGCTTTCTGTTTGGGATACCCAAAATAAATGGACTTTACTTTGCTAATGAGATATATGTTGATCTTGATTTTCTTCATTTTCTTTTTATTGAGTCACAAATTGGTGTTAGACTCGACAAAAGATTTAGGTGCAAAAGCATGACAGTGGAGCTGTCAAAGAGAAAAAGTGGACCCAGAAAATTTCATAATGTTGTTGAATTTCAAGGAAGTCCTAAAAACATCCTGATGGTGGCCAACGTTTCACTGCATGGTACTGACCATTTTATGTGATGGTATGCCAAAGCTTGGCATGCAGTGGCACGATATGCATCATGCTCTATTGCTGAAAAAAGAATACATTACAATTGTGAATGCACGAGATGTTTCTTTATTTCATGATATATCAAAGATATTTGAGCAAAGAGGCTTGAAAAACTTAGGAATTGCATAACAGGGCAAGATATCGAAGAGGCTGCGGTACCTTGGAAATTCGAAGGTTTAGATAATTTGGGGTCTTTGTGCTTTTCTACACATCTATGGAACAAGGAAACATAAAAAGAGCTTTTTTTGAAATGGGAGAAATTTAGTCTGAGTTCATAGTTTGTCAACAAAGGAAATTCCTCTCTGTTTTCTGGAACCAAGGAAAAGGTACTAGAATACAACTTTCCTTCATTTGCTGTTTGGGTTGTGAAAACTTTGATCCTCAAGAATGCTTAGCTTGAAAATATGATTCGATCAATCTGTTTCATGTATATCCCTTTGTGTTTGTCCTCTTCTTATGGTGGTGCATTTGCTCTGTAGCAGCCTAATATTGTGATAATTTTTCTCACTGCTGTCATCCATCTGACCATATATTTCCAGGGTTATTCTATAGCATATGATAAGATAATTTTCTGATGACCTGATAGGTATGCTTGTGTACGAATCCTATTTGGCTTGTGAAAACAAGATTGCAGCTTCAAACACCCCAGCATTATCAACCATATTCTGGGTTCTCTGGTATGCCTTTTATTTTGTTTTATTTTTATTTTTGGCATACAACTTAGGATCATTGAATGATCAAAATTCCCTGAGATTCATATCTACGCATGATTCTCTTGGAATGATTGTTGCCACTGCATATCTTTTCAATGTGTTACTAAGTTTGCTAATAACTTGGCACATCCCTTATTTTGGTTAAAATCTTAATTTTGGCATTTCTAATGGTCTTAGAGGGAAACTATTTACAGATATCATAATGAGGCTGATGTCTTACCTATGACATGAAGGCCCATAATTAAACTAAACAATGTAAGATAATTGTCATAGGTGTAACTGGAGTATATATTGGCTACCTAGTCACCCATTCATGATTTGATTCATAACCTGATTTACATTTTTTTTTTAAATTTAGCATATTCTTACCTCTAAAATTGGACAAATTGGGTAAAGCTAGTTGATGGCAATTTCTAGTCATTTTATGGAGGGTGATGTGGATGCGAACTATTTCTCAGTTTAGTATGTAAGCTGGGCACTGCTTAGTATTCTTTCTGGTTTCATGTGAATAAGAAGTTTATGAATAGGTAGGTTGATGGTTTTGCTGTATTTTTCTTATCAAGGTATGGGATTGCCTTGGCACAAACTAGGTGTATAGGAGTTGCCAAGATTTTTTGTACATCCTATTATGTTTGCACCAACGATGCACTGGCCTCAACTACTGATTTCTTGGTCTTTGATTGAGACTCAATGCATTTTCTGGTCCGCCAAGATTTTTCATACATCCTCTTATGTTTGCACTAATGATGCACTGGCCTCAACTACTAATTTCTTGGTCTTTGATTGAAACTCAATGCATTTTCTGGTCCTATATGTCAACCAACTGTTGAAGTATGATGTATAGTACGGTGCTATTCCATGCCATGGCTTGGTACAACACAACAATCTGCCAAGTATTGGCATGTGTTTGTATTGTTCTAGTGCCTTGTTGGTGAGGCACTGGCTTTATGTGCGTTGTGCTCTGCCATGCTGACCAGAACTTTGCCTTGTTGGTAAGGCATTGGCTTTATGCACATAGTGCCGTGCCATGCTGTCCAGAACTTAAATCCATGACTTCAATGACTACTATCTACAAATAAATGTTGGAAAAGTTCTATAGGATTTTTTTTTTCCCAACATAATAAGCTGAAGTACACAGAGCAACCCTGTTGTTGTAAGCTATAGCCTCCTTAAGTGCAGCTGTAGTGTGGTTGCTGCCTGCCTTTGAATGTTGAGGTTGAACTCTCCTTTGAATCATGTTTACTTGGCTGCTGGTGGACATGAAGATGCTTGACACTTGACAGATTAGCGAAGGGGGAATAATTTGTTTGTCTAAGGGTAGAACTCCAGGCTGAGGGTTTTGGTTTATTTTTGAGGGTTGCGACTTTATGGTCGGTCATTTATGCTGCTGGTAGACATGAATATGTTTGGCAGATTGGTGAAGGGATGATTCATTTGTTTCTCTAACTGATGGGCTGAGGGTTTGGTTTATTTTTGAGGGCTGAGACTTTATGGTGCATATCATTTATTTGGGACCTAGAATGCCTCATCACCTTTCAGTTGGCCATGGGATTATCTTGGATCTTCTCTAATTGTGCTATCCCCATGGTCAGAGTAAATATTACCTTTGCCTTGAATATTCCTTTGCCTTCTGGATCAATGAGCAGATATCTCCTTTCCTTGATAGCAGAGAGTATGGACTATGGATGGCTGGACAAGTCACTAATTCATAATTTGATTGGTAACTTAAATGATATATCTTTGGTGTTATTAACTTTAGCACAATTTTAAGTTTTAAAATTCTGTGAAGCATTATAGAAAAACTAATTCTCTTGAGATGATATTTTTACTGACATTTTGTTAATTACATGGCTTTGGACATGTTATGTATATGATTTTAGTGCAAATTCTTTTTAGAAATGACAGCCTACATGTCTCAATCCCCTTTTTGTGTCTTGTCTCTACCTATCCTGTGGATCAGTTCTAGAAAAAACGTATGATAGTAATTCTATGGCATATGACAGAGAGATGGTCTCTCATCCTAATATACTAATCACCTGAAGTTACTTAGCTTAAGAAACTCATTGCTAAAATACGGTTTGAGGTTTTTCGTCTTGCAATTACTCCACGCTTCATGCTTTCATTTTCATCATGAGTTGACACCATGTTCCATTCTTTCCCTAACTCTTATTTGGCTATTGGAGTGTCATTGATGGCCCAAGACAAGTTGCAAACAAAGAAAAACAAATGGAATATGATGATCCAAACATCTATTATTCTGTTAGTTTCATGTTGGTTTCTTTTGATTAGTCCCACCTCTTAAAAGGCAAAGTACCTATGGAAGGGGTAGTGTGAGGACCTTTGTGGCTGTGTGTAGTTCCACATTGGTTATGTTTGGATAGATCTTGGGTACGTACATAGGACCGAGAAACATAAATAATACCTTTTGGTATGCTTTTTGGGCGAGGCCCTGAATTATTACAAATGGTATCAAAGCGAGTCTGACTCATGAGCCATGTGGACTAGAGGACGCTATAGCACGGGCTCATTTGAGATTGACTCTAGGTGGATCATAGTATTTATGATTGGGTTTGATTGCTTTAAACCCTTAGCCTCGTGATGATGCCAAGATTTAAATGGAAGGAGTGTTTTAGGACCTATGTTGGCATGTGTTCGGTCTCACATTGGTTATACATTGAATAGATTTTGGGTAAACATACAAGACGAAGGAAACCAAACAATATCTTTTGGTTAGTCTTTTTTGGGCAGTCTTGGGTCATCATTATAGGTAGGCTCTTTATTTTCTTCAAGTACTATTGCTTCATTTTCTAGGCTTTTAGATGAACTACCCATGCTTTTCATGTGCATCTTGTGCCTGATGGTAGTTTAAGTTAATACATTAGTCGTTGCCTTATTCTTGATAGTAAATGTATTTCATGAGCCGCATAAAGTGTTAAAGAAGTCAAGGAATATGGAATTGGAGTGTGTAACAATTTTATGATTTTAGAAACTAGTGTAGTGCACAAGGTTTTACGTCCCAGTGGGATGGGAGCTGTCCCATCCATCCTATCTTATTCCTATGAGAAAATGGGATCAGGATAGGATCGAGACTCTGAAACCTATCCACACTAGGAGAGAAGAAGAAAGAGGAAAGATGAAGACAGAAAAAAATAAAGGAAAGAAGAGGAAAAAATGAAAGAACAAAAAGGAAGGGAGAAGAAAAGAAAGGAAGAGGAAAAAAAAGAACAAGATGCTGATTGTCATGGTGGTGCATGGTTGGAATAAAAAGAGAATTGTGAGATTTATGCTCTGCTGTAGGAGGAAGGGGCATAGTATAGTTGCAATCTATATCAATAGATCGCTCCAAGTATCAATGATTCTCGAGTGGCTCCTAAAAACAACAGAAGGCCGGGAGTCATGGTGAAATCTCTTTTCTTCTTCTTTGATTAGGTTTTGGCTCGTTTCAAATCTTTGATTTTTTTTTATTGTAGGAAAGGAGTCCAGAATGGAACTTAAATGGTTGTCTCTTAATTATAGGCCCATCAAACATACTCTTTGAGAGAAAGTCCTGCAAATTTCCCTTGCTACAGTCCTTTTGATATTTTAATGAGGTATTTAATTCGATGACTTAAAAGTTTTTGAGGCTAATCTGGTAGAGGTATCCATTTCTCTTGCTCATGTGCTTGTACTTTGAAAATCAAATTAAAAATCAATCACTTGAGCGAGAGAACAGAAATAGGGTGCTTAGGGGTTTCTAGTAACCAAAATCAGGGCATTAAAGAGATAAGGCTTTTCTCCTTCCACTCATGTAACTTCTCTAATTATAATCCATTAATGTCTAAACAAGGATCCATTCCTATTTATGCACTTTTTCTATTTCTTCTTGGAAATGGTTTAGAAAAGAAAGGATAACTTCTTCCCGAAGAAAGAGGAGGTCCTAGTCTAGTAACCAAAATTTTAGACTATTTTATTGAAGGGGAAGAATGGTCAGAGATAAGGAATGAAGTCCTGGCGTGATGGAGGCCGTCTCAGCCGTACCATCCTGTTCTGGTGAGATTATGGTGCGTGGGACGAGTGCGAGTCCCTGAAACCCACATCCACCTCATCGTCCTGGCCATTCCGCATTCATCCCCGTAGAATCACATACTGATACGACCATCCCGGTTGGGACATGCCCTTAGCCCTTTTATTGATGATGTTTCAGCTTGTAGTCATGAGAGAGAATGAAGGAAAATCCACTCAGCCTTACCTTTCTCTGATGATGCATCAGCTGGTTGGAATCATTGCGAAGAGGGAGGAGGAAGGGGCTTAGTTCATAGGATCCTTTCTCTTCTTCTTCTTCCTTTTTTACCCTGATAGGATGGGACTCGAGCTCGTCATGGGACTTCAGCTACTCATGGGGAGGCCAAAAAATTATGTGCCTTTCTTTCCCTTCTCGATGATGCAAAATGGGTATCTTTCAGGCAAAAGGACTCTCCATCATTTGATCACCAGCCACACAAATCTCAAAGTGCTCAAAACTCCATCATTATGCATGCACATAGATCTCAAAAAGAGTAGTTGATTCAATGGTGGACAGATGTCCCCTCCCTCACCCTCGATGGTGGAAAGATGGTTCAATCACCAATCAGGATGCTCGATCGGGACAGCGTGGGATGCAAAGCATCCCGTTCTGTAGGGAAACCGGCACAACACCATCACACAGGATTTAAAATCTTGGTTAGAGGAATAGATACTGGAAAGAGAGGAGGCATTCAGTGGATTTGATGATTTCACAATATGCTAGATTAATTAAGGATATTATGAAAATTATGTAGAAGGTAGTTTAGTTAAATACATCAAGATAACGAAATCCAGGTACAACCAAACCCTCCTACTATTTGCTTTTAGGAGTACTATAGGCTGGAACATGTTTGTATTTTAATAAATTAAAGAATGGAAACAGAATTCCTAATTTTTGTTTCTGAAGTTATAAACAAAGAAAGTGATGTAAAATGGCACCTTTATTTTTTTTATTTCTTAATCTCCTTAAATAATATATCTTGATGCAAAGATGGGGAGTTCTATCACTAATTTTTTTAACCTATTCTATTCTATTGCTTTTGATGTTTTCTCACCAGCTTCTATCAAAACTTTTCTAGTCTTCCATGTCAGCAAAATATTCTTATTTACTTCTCATGAAACCATTGTGTATTGTTTTCCTTATTGTTTCCTTCAGTTCTTTTGGTCAATAACTTGTATATGCTTATCCATGGTTGTTGCTGGTTTTGTTGGGCAATATTGAAAATCTTTTGTTATTTCTTGAATGCTTCTGTCTTGGCTTCTGAATAATGATATTATATGTTTAGCAGTCATGTAATTGTTTGCCCACATGTTATCTAAGGTCAGATGCTTTGAGAACCATTTTAAGAGAGGAAGGATGGCGTGCACTTTACAAAGGAATTGGACCTGGACTTTTGCTTGTATGTAGTACTATTCTTCTGCTTTAAATATTTAATCTTGTCTCAATTTTCACATAATTATTTTCTATACCTACTTAACTTAGTTTCATAACATTTAATGTAATATTATCCACTTAGGTTGATGTACTGGATTTTGACTTGCCATTTGTTCTAAAGGTCTAAGCATGTTGCCAACATGTGCTTCCTTAAGATCTTTCTCAATTATTACATCATAGAATAAAGTACAAATGTCAAATTTCCATCCGGGTCTCTCAAAATAAATTTGTTAGTGATATTCTGCCATCATATCAGTACTACTGTGTGAACATTTTGCTCGATAGTAGATGATTGACACCATATTATTTATTCTATCCAATTAGTATTCATCTTAGAACCCAAATACTAGAACATCTACTGGGAAGATAACAACATCAAAGATGAATACATTATATTGTTGCATCATAGAATAAGGTGCATATGTCAAATTTCCATCCAAGTCTCTCAAAATAAATTTATTAATGATATCAAGGTTCTAAATCCCGTGGGATGGAGGTGCCCCAGTTTCTCGATGGAACGGGATGCCCCGCTGTTTCATCCTGTCCCGACAGTGGTTCCGATCATGCCATCCGATAGATATCCTCTGTCTCTCTCTCCTAATTCTTTTCTTTCTTTCTTTTTCTTCTACCTTCGTTTCTTTCCTTTCATTTTTCTTTCTTTCCTTATCCCTTTTTTTTTCTTTCTTCTTTCCTTTTCTTGTTCCTTCCTTTCTTTTCCTTTCTTTCCTTCATTTTTCTTCTTCTTCTTTCCTTTCATTTTTTCTTTTCTTCATCTTTCCTTCCTTCTTTTCTCTTTCTTCTTCTCTTCTTGTGTGGATGGGTTTCAGAGTCCCGACCCAATCCTAGTTCCGTTTTCTCATAAGAATGGACGGGATGGCCGGGATACCTCCTTCCCGTAAAACCTTGAATGATATTCTGCCTTCACATCAGTGCTACTGTGTAAACTATTTGCTCGACAGTAGATGACTGACACAATATTATTTATCCTATCCATCTAGTAGTCATCTTAGAACAAAAGTACCAGAATATCTGCAGGGAAGATAACAACACTAAAGATGAATACATTATATTGTTCCCACCTGTAGGGATCATCACTACTATGTTTTTGCATATTTCTGTACCTTCAAATGCAAGCCCCAAATTTTTAGTGGACAAGAACCCAATTTTTTCACTAGGAGGAAGTGCTAGAAATTCAAATTATTTGTCGGAATAAGAAGAGATATGTGGAATAACAAAGGCGTTGTTAGCACTTAGCAGCCTTCAGCAATAAGATGCTTGGATGGTAGGTTTAGAAAAGTTTGATGGACAGAGGATTTTGTTGTTAGTAGAAACAGTTCCCAAAGCACTCATAATTCTGATCCCAAGTCAATAGGATGTGGTTTATTAGTCAGAATCAAGATACAAGCTATCCACTACTCCATTTGTCTCTTTTATTCAAGAACCTTGGTTGGCAACATTGAATCTTTGAGAAAAAGCACCTCTCATTTTCAATGGTTTGTTTATTGAGATTGTCTTTAAAAATGGAATATGTATCTGTTAGTAAAGATACTAATGTCTGCATTTATTGACAATGAAAATGACAACTAGAAAAATCATTAAATTTCTTTTACTTTGGAATGCTTATTTCAAGATGTTAGAAATACAAAAATAATCTGTTTGCCTTTTTATTAATAGTTAGAACATTTTTGTTTTTTTCACTATTATTGAGCAAAAAATTTCATTTCATATGCCATTCCATATTTCATAGACGGTAAAAATTATGTCACCTAGGAAAATTATGAGATACAGATTTTCCAGTACAGTTTGACAGTGCCACAATTCAGATAATGGACATATGCCAAATCTAATCCCATCCATCAACTATAGAACGGTGCTTTCAAGCTATGGAAGTCCATTGCAGTGCCAGAATCTAGCTGCATGACAATGTCATCAAAATTGATAATGAAATTTGAGATTTGATATGTATGGATGGTCAGGTCTGTTTTGATAGTCTATATTCTCAAAAACCTGTAAATTCTAAATTGTTGTTCAGGAATGTGAAGCAACTTACAGTTCACATCTTCTACTACTGCAATCTGAAACCATATTAAAATTGATGTAAATTTCATACTAGATCAGTTTCTAATGCTTTATAAACACCAAGCATAGGCACGATTAAAAGCTGTATGGATTTGTTGCTGATCACATCTTTTAGACCAATTGGTAAACATATGAGACTGTAAATATATGTTACCAGTTCCTTATTTCTTTTGTTTTTATTGTTAAATAGCGACAATATTATTTATATAGAATGATTATTTATGCAAAAATTGCTTTATAAAAACACAAAACTTCGATAACTTGACATATTATGCCAGAGTTGACCAACGCTGATTAGTGGATAGGAGAAACTTAATGATTCTGAGTTCAATATTGGCCTCATTTTGGAAAAATATCTTAAAAATTTAGATGGAAACTCATCAACAACACATCATGACCTCCTAGCATACAAATGAAACAAAACCAGCACCTGCAATTAGACAACATGTTCCGGATATACCTCACTTGTCATGCATGAAGTAAAATCTACTTTATTAGAAACCAGAACTTCATTCAAAGTTTCAAAATATCTCAAGAGTTGTGAAAAAGCACACAATTTGCTTTGTTTAGAGACTAAAAGTCACAGGCCTATAGCTAGCTTGAAGTAAGGTTGTTTCCCCTTCTAGAACAGTTTTAGACACGTATTTTGCATTTCTAATCATTTTCTGAACTACGAGGTGATAAATTATCACAATTGCAATGACTAAATGCTTGCAATGGAAACTAAAGATTCATTGAAAGAGTAAAAATGGATTTGGTAGCAAAGGATGGTGAGGTATCTCCATCCTGTTTAAATATGGGAGGGGCCTCTCATTATCGTGGATTCTGGAAGTCCTTCACTTTTGAGCAAGGTATGCGATATCATACTGAATCGGCAGTATGGGGTGTACCATATTGGTTCGATATCGTATATGGTATGGGGGCCATACCAATACTTAGTACACTGAACCGGCCCTTGTACCGGGCGTATTGACACAGTGATAGGGTGGCATCAGTATGGGGCTTGATACCAAGGCAGTGCACCTTGTTTTGAGTATGCTTTGTTACAAAAAGTTGAAGGACTTACGATGGGCCTTGGTGTGATACTTTTGCCACAAATAAACAAGCATGGAATAGGATCACTCTTTTCAATAGATTACCATGAACATATGGATTACATGCATAATAAGAGAGATGTATACCTGTTAGAAGACACTTAGGCCATGAAAGCGCATGAACTCTTTGAGAAGTACTGTCCTTTGCTGCTTCAATCCATGTGTCTCTCTAGTGCTATGCTTGGCTTTATGTCTCTGTCAATTGCAGGCCAACATGATGCTTTACAAAAAAAGCTTGTCTTACAATACTTTATCTTTTAGAGAAAAATGCTTACCATGTGCCTCTCTCCTTGTGTGGTGTGTAATTACTTGGATAAACCCTAGGATGCCTCGTCTATTTATAGAGGAGGGGAGGTGCCAAGATTTCCTTAGGTAGCTCCTTGGAGTCCTTATTGGACTCTAGTAAGAGAGAGATAGGAATAAGGAGGTGGCATGCTTTTCAATGCTACCTCCTAGGAGTCCTTGTTGGACTCCAATCTGAGGGTATCTAAAGGTGTCGGCCACTAAGGGATGCCTCCTTCTAGAAGGGTACCTGCCAAGCGTCTCTAGGAAGCACCCTAGTAGATAGGGTTGTTGGCCCTAGAGCCGCCTCCTAGCTTCTAGATGCGTGCCACCTAGGGGTGCAACAATTAGCAGAGGTAGCGGTCACATTCTCTGGTTGGTCATCCCCACTTGTATCCTATCCAAGCGGCCTAAGGTTGACTCAAGTCCAATCTTACCAGATCCAACCTAGCTCAATCCCTATATCTAGATTATTTCTCTAGCCCAATTTCTTCTCTAATGAAATTTGAATCTTTTTGATCTAATCAATGAGAGAATAATCAACTAGAACCTTATTCCTATTGACTTGGAGACAAATGGTACATGCTAGATGCATTACTAGCATAGGTGAATTCAAATTTCTGCTTACCAAAGTCCCTTCCTTTCAGATCTACTAGTTACATATTAGCTACATGGTCCAATGTAGAGATATAGAGCCCATATCGCATTATTGAACCTCTTGGAGAATAGGATGAATCTAGTTGGTCACAGGCTATGTCCTATAGTTTAGTCCCCATCATTCCAATATCTCTGTATGACCATTAAGTATTGCATCGTATGCAATCAAAGTGATGAAACTATATGCCCAAGTGTTACAATCAAGGTTCGTCGACTCAAAATCGGAACCCATGTTGGCCGGCCGAGAGCACCCCACCCCATTGGACCGAGTTGGGCGCGAACCGACACAGAAACGGGGAGAATCGAGGAGGAAAAGAGAGAGGGGTGGAGGGGGAGGGAGAGGGAGCTTGGTGGTGGCCATCGGAGGGCCGTCGAGGCCTTTAGGGCTCCATGGTCCTTCATGAGAGATTAGAGAGAGAGGGGAGAAGGCGGCAAGGAGGCCGTTGGATGGTAGAAATCCACCCGCGGATGCTGTGGGTTCGAAATAGGGTGGGTCTCTTGTTCATCACTTTTTTTTGTTAAAACGCAATTCATAATGAAGCCGGCAAACCCAAGCCAGCTTCATTTAAGTTTCGGTGGGGGGGGGGGGGGGCGGTAGTCTTCTAAGGGAAATCCATGTGGGAGCACTATAGCGCTGCCATATGTTAGGAGGATGGAGATAGATCTCCACTTTTTCTTGTTTGCTTCTTTATTTCCCCACCTTGTCTCATTCTCTCTCTAGGGTTTATGGGCAATGGGGACTGGGGAGCAAGTGTGTACGTCGTGGCAAAAGGACAACTACAGCCCGTATGATGACAGCGTCATATTGCGTGAATCTTGATGTTTTTGTGGATTCTACTATCTCTACTTGCCTTCCCGTAGAGACCCACACCCACGCGATAGCTTGAGATGGGGAGTCCTGGTTGTATCCTTATAATGAATCCACCGTTGGATCATCCACCGATCATTTTCTATGCAGCCAGATAGAAGAGAAAGTATGGAATGGTTGGACAACTGTGCATTATGTGATCCAACATTAGATTCGTTTGAAAGAAGGTTCTTTTGTGCGAAATATACAACCATGGGGAAGGCGATAATCAATATTTTTAGTTTAAATATTAGTTGTTTATTTGTGGGTGGATTCGTTCTTCTATTGGTGGTGGATTGAAAGGGTAGGGAAAGATAAAAGTAGGGAAACTACCGAGCATTAAAATTGGCATTTCACATCTCCTACTACTGCAATGTGAAACCATATTAAAATTGATGTAAATTTCATACTAGATCAGTTTCTAATGCTTTATAAATACCAAGCATAGGAACGATTAAAAGTTGGATGGATATGTTGCTGATCACATCTTTTAGACCAATCGATAAACATATAAGACTGTAAATATATGTTGCCAGTTCCTTATTTCTTTTGTTTTTTATTGTTAAATAGCAACAATATTATTTATATAGAATGATTATTTATGCAAAAATTGCTTTATAAAAACACGAAACTTCAATAACTCGGCATATTATGCAAGATTTGACCAATGCTGATTAGTGGATAGGAGAAACTTAATGATTCTGAGTTCAATGTTGGCCTCATTTTGGAAAAACATCTTAAAAATTAGATGGAAAATCATCAACAGTACATCATGACTTCCTAGTATGCAAATGAAACAAAACCAGCACCTGCAATTGGACAACATGTTTCGGATATACCTTACTTGTCATGCATGAAATAAAATCTACTTTACTAGAAACTGGAACTTCATCCAAAGTTTCAAAATATCTCAAGAGTCATGAAAAAGCACACAAATTTGCTTTGTTTAGAGAGCAAGAGTCACAGGCCTATAGCTAGCTTGAAGTAAGGTTGTTTCCCCTTCAAGAACAGTTTTGGACACTTAATTGCATTTTTAATCATTTTCCGAACAATGAGGTGATAAATTATCACAATTGCAATAACTAAATGCTTGCAATGGAAACTGAAGATTCATTGAAAGAGTAAAATAGATTTTGGTAGCAAAGGATGGTGAGGTATCTCCATCCTGTTTAAATATGGGAGGGGCCTCTCGTTATTGTGGATTTTGGAGGTCCTTCCCTTTTGAGAAAGGTATGCCATACCATACGGAATCGGGCAGTATGGGGTGTACCATATTGATTCGGTATCATTCATGGTATGGGGGGCATACCGATACTTAGTACACCAAATCGGCCTCTGTACCGGGCGTATTGACATAGTGATAGGGTGGCACCGGCATGGGGTCCGATATTTAGGCGGTGTTCCTTGTTTTGAGCATACTTTTGTCACAAAAAGTTAAAGGACTTACGGTGGGCCCTAGCATGATACTTTGCCACGAAATCAAACAAGCATGGAATAGGATTACTTTTTTCAATAGATTACCATGAACATATAGATTACATGCATAATAAGAGAGATGTATACCTATTACAAGACACTTAGGCCGTGAAAGCACCTGAACTCCTCGAGAATTACTATCCTTTGCCGCTTCAATGTTGAGAGCTTTCCCTAGCTCTATGTCTCCAAGAATTGCAGGCCAACATGATGCTTTGCGAGAAAAGCTTGTCTTACAATACTTCTTTGCTTCCTCTATCTTTTGGAGAAGAAAAAAATCCTAACCATGTGCCTTTCTCCTTGTGTGTTGTGTAATTACTTGGATAAACCCTAGGATGCCTCATCTATTTATAGAGGAGGGGAGGTACCAAGATTTCCTTAGGTAGCTCCTTGGAGTCCTTGTTGGATCCTAGTAAGACAGAGCTAGGAATAAGGAGGTGGTGTGCTTTTCAATGCTACCTCCTAGAAGTCTGTTGGACTCCAATCTAAGGCTATCTAGTGGTGTCGGCCACTAAGGGACGCCTCCTAGAAGAGTACATGCCAAGCATCTCTGGGAAGCACCCTGGTAGATAGGGGTGTCGGCCCTGGGGCCACACCCTAGCTTGTAGATGCATGCCACCTAGGGGTGCTATAATTAGCGGAGGTAGCGATCACATTTTTCGGTTGGTCATCTCCACTTGTATCCTATCCAAGTGGCCTAAGGTTGATTTAAGTCCAATCTTACTAGACTCGACCTAGCTTAATCCCTATATCTAGATTATTTCTCTAGCCTGATTTCTTCTCTAATGAAATTTGAATCTTTTTGATCCAATTAGTGAGAGAATAATCAACAAGAATCTTATTCCTATTGACTTGGAGACAAATGGTACATGTTAGATGCATCATTGGGATTGATGAATTCAAATTCCTACTTATCAAGGTCCCTTTTGGTTTGCTAGTTATGTATTAGCTACATGGTCTAGCATAGAGATATGCAGCCCATATTGCATTATTGAACCTCTTGGAGAATAGGATGAATCCAGCTGGTCACAAGCTATGTCTTGCAATTTAATCCCCCATCATCCCAATCTCCGTATGATTATTAAGTATTGTATTGTAACCATGGTTCGCTGAACTACCTTGAGCCGCATGCTGAACAATATCGATGTTCAATTGTTGTGGTTGGGACGTTCCATTCGGAACATCGGTGAAAATGGAGTGAGGGAGAAGGGAGGAAGAGAGAGGAGGGAGGGAAGGAGATGGAAAGACCAATGGTGTCCTGTCGAGACGACCAGAGGACCGTTGAGGCCCCTGGGGCTTCACGGTCCTCCGCGAGAGGGATTAGAGAGAGGTGGAGAGAGGGGGGAGAGAAATGGAGGGAGGGGAAGGTAATGAGGAGGCCATCGGAGGGCCGTCGTGGCTCGAAAATCCACCCCGTGGATGCCACATGGATTCAAAATAGGGGCAGATCCCCTGTTCATTGCAATTTTTTTAAAATTGCGATTCACAGCGACATTGGCAATGGGTTTGTCGGTTTTTAATGCTCGATAGTTTTTCCACTCCTGTCTTTCCCCTCCTTTCAATCCACCACCAATGGAAGAAAGAATCCACTCACAAATAAACAACTAATTTTTAACTAAAAATATTGATTATCGCCTTCCTGCTATTGTATATTTCGCACGAAGGAACCTTCCTTCAGACAAATCTACCATTGGATCATATAATGCATAGTTGTCCAACCATTCCGTACTTTCTCTTTCATCCGACTGCATAGAAAACGATCGGTGGATGATCGAACGGTGGATTCATGATAAGGATACAACCAGAACTCCCCATCTCTAGCCATTGCATAGGTGTGAGTCTCTATGGGAAGGCAAGCAAAGACAGTGGAATCCACAAAAACATCAAGATTCACACAATATGACACTGTTCATCATATGGCTGTAATTGTCTTTATGCTGCGACGTACACACTTGCTCTCCAATCCCCATTACCCATAAACCTTAAACAGAGAGAGAATGAGAGTGGGGTAGGGAAATAAAGAAGCAAACAAGGAAAAATGGAGACTTATCCCCATCCTTTTGACACATGGCAGTGCTATAGTGCTTCGCCGTGGATTTCGCTTATAAGATTGCCCCCCACTCATTTAAATGAAGCCGGCTTGGGTTTGCTGGGTTCATTATAAATTGCATTTTTTTAAAAAATATGATGAACAAGGGATCTGCCCTATTTTGAACCCACAGCATCCACAGGTTCGATTTCTGTTGTCCGACAGCCTCCTTGCCGCCTTTCTCCTCTCTTTATCTCTCTTAATCTCTCTCATGGAGGACTGTAGAGCCCTGAGGCCTCAATGGGCCTTTGGTGGCCACTGTCGGCCTCCCTTTTCCTCCTCCTCTCTCTTTTCCTTGATTCTCCCTTGTTTCTGTGTTGGTTTGGGCTCGGCTTGGTTTGGTGCAAGGGGTGGGTACAGTCGGCCGGCCAGCATGGGTTTTGGTTTCAAGTCGGCAAACCTTGATTGTAACCTTTAGGCATATAGTTTCATGACCTGTTAGAACCCTAAAATAATTTAGGCATTCTTTTATAAACAATCCATATGACTCCCTTTTGAAAATAATTAATTATTCAACATAATTATTTTCAAAGTCTTTCAAGTTATTGAATGGTTGAGTCTAATATATCTGATCATATTTCTGTTCTAATATGAATGCCAGTGTTCACTGAGCCGATATCGAGACTCAGACTAGTCGACTGGTGGCACAATTCAGTACACCATCATATTGTTCTGTATCAGGCTTGAACCGACACTACAGAGAGGGTGAAGGGAGAATGGCAGAGATGAAAAGAGAGAGGTGGAGGGAAGGAGATTGAGAGGGAGAGAGGGCCTCCAGAGGCTGCTTAAGGACTATCGAGGCAGTCAGGGGCCTGTCATGCCTGATGGGGGGTCGGAGGAGGGTCCAGTGAGGTCAGGAACGATGTTATTGACTTCATTCGAAATCAGCAAAAAAAAAAAATGAAACAAGGGCTGAAGCCCCTATTTCGATTGGAAGCAGAGAATAGGCCTTCCTCCGGCTCTCCATCAGGCGCGGCAAGCCTCTAGCAGCCTCAACGGCCCTCTCTCCCTTCCTCCCCCTCTTTCCTTCTTCCTTCTCCCTCTCCCCTTCTTCGTCAGTTTCTCATTTCAATTGCCTGAACTGTCCCGATCCGCTGCTGGCATGGCTCGATACACCTTGATCTGGGTAGTTCGGACTGGTTTTGCAATCCTTGATGAATGCTATGTCATTATGATAGTTTCTATGTGGAACAGTTGGACCCTTGCTTGCATCTAGATCCAGTAACCATTGTGCTTCCTATAAGGACATAGTTCAAAGCATCATGGTCAATATATGGTCTTGGACACATTTCTTGCTGCTAAGTTCAGTTCATGATATATTTCTTTCTGTATCTTCAACTTTGACAAATAATACATTGATAGTTGCATCCTAATTGCTTGACTAGTTGATTCTCTCACTATATTTCCCTCTTGTTTATTCTTATTGGTATTGGTTTCTACAATCCACAGATGTATAGCCTTTAGTGTAGTTGGGAACTTGGTCCCTTCCCGAAATAGTTCAGACAGATGGCTATGATTATTGGAATACCTTGGCCTCTTTTATTGTTTGCTCATTATTTTTCAGAGGAGGCAATCCAAAAGGGAAGGGGTGAATTGGGTTTCTTAAAAATTATTTGAGGAACTTTGTGCCCGACAATAAATTTAAATATGTTTGTAAAGTGCTTAACAGAAATAGATATGCAGCAGAAGATAAAAGGTAAACACAATACAATCACAAATACAAGAAATTTATATTGGTTCGGTGCTCAACCTACATCTACTTTCTAAGTCAACCCACTTGAAAATTCCAACTACAATCCTTCAAGATTATAGTTAGATTATTTTCATGGATTCACAATCCAATCCAGTTGATTTTTTCTAGCTCACTAACCAAATCTTACAATCGATTGTTATTTTGGGTTCACGATCAATCCAGTTGATTTTTTTGGTTCACCAATCAAAATCTTACAATATCCAACTTAAGGCTTTGA
This sequence comes from Elaeis oleifera, assembly GCA_000441515.1. Taxonomy (NCBI): domain Eukaryota; kingdom Viridiplantae; phylum Streptophyta; class Magnoliopsida; order Arecales; family Arecaceae; genus Elaeis; species Elaeis oleifera. The sequence continues at coordinate 156,967 of KE505209.1, read as the reverse complement.
CCAACTCCAAGCTTCTTCCCTCAAAAAATTTGTCACAATAATCAAAGAAAGAAATACAAGAATTTAAAGTTCAAGCAATAAAATTATTTAAACTCTTGAAAAAGTCGAAATGGTCGAGCTCTTAAAATGCTTTGACTTCTTTGAATGCTTGAGAAAGGATTGATGAAGACTTGAATACTCTTGCTCGTTGGTTGTTTGTTGAATTCAAACACTCTCTCTTCTTAGTTGAGTAAATGTGGGAAGATCTGAATTAAAAGCTCTCTTGGATTTCCTTCCTCTCTTCTACTTTGTTCCACTCAACAACTTGAAGAATAAAATCAATAAAACTCAAAAAGTTTGGTCCTCATTTGAATTCTTCACTTTTATGGCCTTAAAAATGTCTGTAATTAATGATCTCGCCGTTGAAAGTTTGAAATAGCCGTTAGAACAAATTATAGTCATTTGAAAAAATGTGAAAAATGAGCTGTTATTCTGTCAGAATTCTATGAGACGGCTCATCGAAGCTCTTAGTTGGCTAACCTGAAGCGTTAAGTCAACTAAGTGAAATTTTGAGATAGCTTAGGAACAGATATAAATTATTCAACTTTTTGTCTGTTTAGTGTGTGTAAGACTGGATCAGCTCAGATATCTTTTTAGTCAGTTGACTTTTATAACTTGGTCAGTTAATTGATTTTCTAGATCGGCTCAGAGAATTTATGGATTTACACTGCCTTCTATATTCTTCTACCTTTGAAATTGAGTCAACTATTTCATTCTTGAGAGTCGGCTGAGCTCCAATCTTAGTCGGCTATGCTGTTTTCTGGGTCAACTTAGGAGAATTTCTGAAATGTTCGTACTCACCTTGAGTTTGAGACTGAGTCGGCTAACCAAATACGTGAGTCAGCTAAGATCCTATCTTGGTTGGCTAAAGAAAAATCTTGATCAACTAAGGGAGATCATCTGAATTTCATCTCTTTCTGTCTTTCTTGATCTGAGATGGGGTCGAATAAGCTCCTTTCTTGATCGACTCAAACATGTGCCAAATGTGGCAAACTAGATTTTAAGTAGCTTTCTTTGTTCAAACATATTCTAGGCTAAATCTGCCTTCTCAAACTTAATTTATGAATAGTTGAACTTATTGAGAGGTCATTCTTGGCTAGACTTCCTTTTATCACAACCTTTTCATGTCGAGCTCAATTTCTTTACTTTCAAAACTTAAATCTTTGACTTAGAAATATAAATTTGCTTAAATATGAGAAGATTTCTTAGATGAAATCAACCATTTAGCATTATGAGAAATCCTACATCACTCTCAAAAGCATCATCAGTAATCATGATTTATACTCAAGACTTTTTGATATCATCAAAATCAATTCTAAGGCTAATAATCTTTCCTTTTTGATGATGACAAAATCCTTTGAGTACTACCTTTCAAGCACTAATAGATTTTAAAATTTTGATACAATGCATCAAGTATTCATCAAATTTTAATGAAGCTCCCCTTTCTTATGTGAATAAGGCAGTATTTTGATATAATTTTGATCAAATCAAATTCTAAGCAAACTCTAAATAAAGCTCAAACAAAAAACTCCCCTTTCTATGTAGAAAAGTAAATTTCAAAATTTGCTCATTTCGATATTTTCTTCAAAATTCTTCAATTCAACAATTATTCTCCCCCTTTTTGTCATAATTAAAAAAAGGGTCAAATTGAGTTTTGCCAAGTATAAATAATGCTAAGCCAGATAATGAAACATTTTAATTATGACAATTTAGTTATGGTATCATTTCAATCGTCATTCACTCATTCAAAAGAAAGTACGCATTCAAGCACTTTCATAAAAGCATAACTTTGCGTCGATAAGGACAAGTTTATACATGAAATTCAACAGGCCTGTTTCTTTACACCAAGAGAAACATATAAGGATCAAGCAACTAACACATAAATAACTACATAATCATGCAATGCAAGAGATATCTTAGGATGGGGTTCAGTCAAGGAGAGGTACAGGATCTGAGGAAGATGCCAGATTTTGTGAGTTCAATGGCCCAGAACATGAGCTCGCTCATTCAACATTTCCCTGATCAGAATTCTCATGGACCCCAGAAGCATGTCATGAACCCGTTGAGCTAACTCCAGTTGATCTTCAAATAAATGGAATATTTGAGTAGAGTCTGCAGACTGAGCAGGCTGAGCCGTAGAAGTGCAATGTTCCTGTTGCTCTGGCTCACCTCTTTCTCTGTCTCTGTCTTCTTCAGCTTCTTCTCTTTCTCCTCTCTTTCTGATCCATTGACCATCAGCTTTGATGTAACCCATTCGCCTCAGTAATTTATCATTATCTGTATCAAAGTGCTGCAGCTTTCTTGAAGGCTCCCCGTTAAAGTTGGTTCCAAATTCTTGGAATATCAAAGTGAAGAACGTACCATATGGTAGGGATGGTTTTGCTGGTGAGGCTGCTCTTGCATCACTTTGATTATGGTAGATGGTAGGTTGAAGGGGATTTCATGTATAGTATGGTGCATAATGGTAACGTCCCCTTTTATAACAAAATCAAAGCGACCAACTTTCGGAAGGAATATCTTGGCAGTCATGTGGTGAAGCAGCCTCATTTCCACTACAAGTCTTTTTGTCAAAATTTCTTCAAACTCCACCACAACTTTTTCTGCAGTATGGTCCGCAATTCACTGCACTTATCATCTAATCTATCTCATCCATCAGCAGATGCCTTGAGGAGGAGCCCAAGTCTCTCTGCATTGAGAGTGATCTTGATCTTCTTTACTTTCATCTCAATGCAATATATCCAACTTTTGCATTACCATAAAATTTCTGAATTAGATTAGGATAGGTAGGTAAGTGTAAGGTGCACAAATGTTCCTAATCCTGAGTTTTGATTTTCTTTCCAATTTCAAAATCTTCATTTTCCAAGAATAAAATTTATCTTCCGCCTCGCGGTAACTGATCTTGATTAAAGGGGAATTACTTGATTGGTGAGAAAGGAGGTGCTAGTTGAGGACATGGAGATGGTTGTCTCAGCTGAGGAGGTGGATGAGAAGAAGCAACAGAACAAGAAGCTTGAGGAACATCTCTTCTAATGCTCGCCTCAACCCTTGGGTCCATCCGAAACTTCGTCCGTCTCTCTTCACTTGAGAATGTCTTCTCGGTGGAGGGTGTTGGCATGAGCGCTTCATATGATAGGTCAATTGCTTCTTAGGTGCCATTTGAACTTCCAAAAATCGCCACAAATCTAAGGAAGATGACAAAGGAGGCACTATTTGGTGGGTAGGATCTTTGCACAAGGACGGCTAAGGAAGTGAAAGTGAAAAGGTAAAATGATCCGCTAGAGCTTTTCGTTAAAAATTTGGGTCTCGACATCTAAGTCGACTTAGTTCACAGATTAGTTGGCTCAACATGTGTTGACTAAAATTTTGGATTAGTCGACTAATGATGGATCGATTATAATTATAGGCTAGTCGGCTTAGTCTAGCATAAAAGGAGTTTCAGGAATAGGCTTTCTAAAGAATGATGCAACAATCAAGCCGCATTTAATACACATCAAAATCACATTCAAATACATATCCAAACATGCATAAACTTAATGAATTAATCATTCATGAAATTAATTTAAACAAATCAACCATAAGGATTGTAAAGATCAATTTTTTTTTCTAATCATGCAAAATCTTTCTTCACTTAAAGTTCTGGTGAAAATATCAGCAATCTGATTATCAGTGGATACAAATTCAAGTATAACATCATTATTTGGTACATGATCTCTAAAGAAATGATGCCTAATTTCTATATACTTTGATCTTGAATGCTAAATTGGATTTTTAGTCAAATTAATAGCACTTGTATTATGACATCTAATAGGAATTTTGCTACAAATAATACCAAAATTTTTAGTTTGATTCACAAGATTTGAGCATAATAACTTTTAGCTGCAATGTATTTATTTGGCTTTTGTTGTAGACAATGCTGCGGAATTTTGTTTCTTACTAAATCATGAGATCAAATTAACTCTTACAAATTGATAAGTATTGTTTGTACTTTTCTATGTAATTTACATCCGGCAAAATCGATATTAGAGTAACCAATTAAATATAAAGAAGATTGTTTGAAAATCATAACCCAACATTTTGAGTATCATAGTGCTACAGCTTTCTTGAAGGCTCTTTGTTAAAGTTGATTCCAAATTCTTTGAATATCAAAATGAAGAATGTACCATATGGTAGGGATGGTTTTGCTGGTGAGGCTGCTTCTTGCATCACTTTGATTATGGTAGATGGTAGGTTGAAGGGATTTCATGTATAGTATGGTGCATAATGGTAACGTCCCTTTTATAATAGAATCAAAGCAACTAACTTTCGGAAGGAATATCTTGGCAGTCGTGGTGAAGCAGCCTCATTTCCATTGCAAGTTTTTTGTCAAATTCTTCAAACTCCACCACATCTCTCCTCAATATGGTCTGTAATTCATTGCACTTATCATCTAATCTATCTCATCCATCAGCAGATGCCCTGAGGAGGAGCCCGTCTCTCAGCATTGAGAGTTATCTTGATCTTCTTTACTTTTGTCTCAATGCAATATATCCAACTTTTGCATTACCATAAAATTTTGAATTAGGTTAGGATAGGTAGGCAAGTCTAAGGTGCACAGATGTTCCTAACCTTGAGTTTTGATTTTCTTTCTAATTTCAAAATCTTCTTTTGCTAAGAATTAAAATCTATCTTCCTCATGGTAACTGATCTTGATGAAGGGGAATTGCTTGACTTGGTGAGAAAGGAGGTGTTAGTTGAGGATGTGGAGATGGTTGTCTCAGCTGAGGTGGATGAGAAGAAGCAACGAAACAAGAAGCTTGAGGAACATCTCTTCTAATGCTCGCCTCAACCCTTGGGCCATCCGAAACTTCGTCCGTCTCTCTTCACTTGAGAATGTCTTCTTGGTGGAGGGTGCTGGCATGGGCTTTTCATACGATAGGTCAATTGCTTCTTGGGTGCTATTTGAACTTCCAAAAACCGCCACAAATCCAAGGAAGATGACAAAGGAGGCACTATTTGGTGGGGTGGGGTAGGGTCTTTGCACAAGGATGACAAAGGAAGTGAAAGTGAAAAAGGTGAAAATGATCCGCTAGAGCTTTTTATTAAAAATTTGGGTCTCGACATCTGAGTCGACTCCGTTGACAGATTAATCGGCTCAGCTGGGTGGACTAAAATTTTGGATTAGTCGACTAACGATGGATCGATTATAATTATAGGCTAATCGGCTTAGTCTAGCATGGAAGGAGTTTCAGGAATAGGCTTTTTAAAGAATGATGCCACAATCAAGCCACATTTAATACACATCAAAATCACATTCAAATACATATCCAAACATGCATAAACTTAATGAATTAATCATTCATGAAATTAATTTAAAACAAATCAACCATAAGGATCGTAAAGATCTAATTTTTTCTAATCATGCAAAATCTTTCTTCACTTAAAGGTTTGGTGAAAATATCAACAATCTGATTATCAGTGGATACAAATTCATGCATAACATCATTATTTGGTACATGATCTCTAAAGAAATGATGCCTAATTTCTATATACTTTGATCTTGAATGCTAAATTGAATTCTTAGTCAAATTAATAGCACTTGTATTATGACATCTAATAGAAATTTTGCTACAAATAATATCAAAATTTTTTAGTTGTTTGATCCACAAGATTTGAGCACAATAACTTTCAGCTGCAATGTATTTATTTGGCTTTTGTTGTAGACAATGCTGTTGAATTTATTTTTACTAAATCATTAGATCAAATTAACTCTTACAAATTGATAAGTATTACTTGTACTTTTCTATCTAATCTATATCCGACAAAATTGATATTAAAGCAACCAATTAAATATAAAGAAGATTGTTTTGAAAACCATAACCCAACATTTTGAGTATCAATCATCTAAAAATTTTTTTAACAGCAATTACATGTGATTTTTTTAGATTAGATTGATAACAAGCATATATGCAAATGCTAAACATAATATCGGATCTACTTGCTATTAAGTAAAGTAGTGATCCGATCATACTTCTATAAAGCTTAGGATCCACTACTTTATCTTTTATATATTGATCAAGCTTACAACTTAAGCTCATAGGGGTGCAAATGTCTTTGACATTATCCATACCAGATTTTTTTTTAGTATATTTACTTTGGTTTATAAAGATCCTCTCATTTGATTGCTTAATTTGGAGTCCGAAGAAGGTCAATTCTTCCATCATACTTATCTCGAACTCATCGTGCATTAGTTTTACAAATTTTTTATATAGAAGCCCATGAGTAGCATTGAATATTATATTATCAACATAAATTTGAACAATTAAAAGATCATTTGATTTTTTTTAATAAAAAGATTTGTATCAACATTTCTTCTTTTAAAATCATTCTCAAACAAGAATTTACTTAAACGGTCATACTATGCTCGTGGAGCTTGTCTCAAACCATATAATACTTATTTAATTTGAAAACATGATTAGAAAATTCATGATTTTCAAAATCTGAAGGTTATTCTACATAAACTTTCTTTGCAATGTATTCATTTAAGTATGTACTTTTTACATCCATTTGAAAAAGCTTAAAATCTATAAAATATATAAAGATTAAGAGCAATTTAATAGCTTCAAGTCTAGCAATTGGTGCAAAAATTTCATTAAAATCAATTTCTTTTTGATTGTAATCTTATGCAATCAATTTAGCATTGTTTCTAATTACATTGCCTTGTTCATCCAATTTATTTCGAAAAATCCTTTTATATCAATAATAGGATAATTTTTAAGTCTTTCAACTAAATTTCAAATATTATTTCTTTCAAATTGATTTAGTTTTCTTGCATGGCTATTATCTAATTTGCTTCCTTTTCAACTTTAAATATGGTTTTCAGTTCAACATGAGAAACAAATGTGAAATGATTTGATACTTTCCTAATTGATATTCTAGTCTTAATGCCTTAAGATAGATCACCTATAATAAGTTCTTTAGACTGACTATGAGCATACCTCTATTCTTTTGTAAATCATGTGTATCTTGTTGGATAGTGGATGGTAACTCATATATTTCTTCATTTTCATCTTCTTGTTCTTGCTCTTTTTCTTCTTGGCCATAAGGAGTGTCTTCTAGTGATATTTCTTTCATCTTCTTTTTAAGAATACTTGCATCATCATTTACTTCTACTTTTCTTGATTTGAAAAGGTTAGTCTCATCAAATACAATATAAATTGATTCCTCTACAACTAAAATGTTTTATTAAATACTCTATAAGCTTTGCTAGATGAATAATCAAGAAAATATCTTTATCTGATTTTGCATCAAATTTATCTAGTTTGTTCTTACCATTTATCAAAATAAAACACTAACAATTAAAAACTTTGAAATAAGAAATATTTGATTTCTTTCCTTTATAAAGCTCATAGGAGATTTTCTTTAAAATTGGTCCAATTAATGCTCGATTAAGCACATAACATACAGTATTTATAGCTTTCGTCCAAAAATACTTTGGTAGGTTGCTTTCACAAAGCATAGTTCATGTCATCTCTTGCAAAGTTTTATTTTTTTCCTACCATCCTATTTTGCTGAGGTGTTCTAGGTGCTGAAAAGTTGTGATCAATTCTATTTTAAGAGCAAAATTTTTCAAAAAACTTGATTTTCAAATTCTGTATTATGATCACTTCTAATTTTTAAAATACTGCAATCTTTTTCTAGTGATTTTCTTAAATAGTTTTGCAAATATTCAAAGGCTTCATCTTTATATGTGAGGAATAAAATTCAAGTATATCGAAAAAATCATTAATAATTACAAAATCAAATCATTTGCCATCAAGACTAGTAGTCTTGATAGGTCCAAACAAATCCATATGTAAAAGTTCAATGGTTTAGTAGTTGAAACAATATTTTTAGGTTTGAAAGAAGATTTAGTTTGCCTACCTAATTGACATGCATTGTAAATTTTATTCTTTTCAAAAATAATTTTTGATAAATCTCTCACCAAATCATTTTTGATTAATCTAGCAATGGAGTCCATGCTTGTATGACCTAATCTATTTTGCTAAATTCAACTAGTTTCATTGACTTTGGCATTCATAGCAACTAGATATTTTATGTTATCCTTGTGAAGATTATCAAGATCCACCAATAAATATTTTCATATCTCTTTTCTATGCATTTGATATCATTATCAGTAGAACTAATTACTATGCAATATGATGAATTAAATGAAATGTCAAATCCTTTATCATATAATTGACTTATACTAAGTAAATTATCCATTAAAGTATCAACAAGTAATACATTTTTAATGAAAGTGGTAGGAGTGATCTTTATATTATCGAGATCAATATTTTGTTTTATTGTTGTCTCCAAATGTAACAACTCTATCTTTGACGTTAAGAGATAAATTGAGATTTATCTCCCACCATATATCTTGAGCATCTACTATCTAGATATCATTTTCTCTTCGTCTCAAGGGATGCCAAGCTCATCTACAAAATATAGATCAAGTCTTTTTAGGTACTAAAGCTTTCTTGGGTCCTTTGAAGTTAGTTGGGATGGTTCCTTTGGAACCCAAATTTATTTACTTTAGCATTTCCAAATTTAAATACGTTGCAATCAATAGTTTTATGTCTTACTTTGTTACATTTAAAATAAGTGATAGTTTGCTTTTCAAATATGGATTTCATAATTTTTTTCAGAAATTTCTTTTACTTGAAGTATTGAATCCTAAGCTAGCTTTATCAAAAATAATTTCTATTTTTTTAAAAGTATTTGTAGATTTTGTGAGCTAAGAGTAAATTTATCAACAATAGGCTTCAACTTATTTACTTCCTTTTGAAGACTTTCATTTTCTCAATCAATCATTTTATTTTTTAAAAGATTTTTTTTTGAAATTTTTTCTTCAATTAATGAATGGTTAACTTTTTAAGTTCTTTATTCATGCAATTTTTAAAAGTAAAATCATTTGAGTTATTAGCGTTTATCTCATCCTCATATGCTATGAGGCAAAAGTTGGCCTTTCTTATGATTTTTTTCTCTTAAGCTAAAATTTTCATCATTGCTCTCTATGGCCATCATAGTCTTCTTTCTGAATTTTTTTGAGCTTATTTTGAGAAGAGAGCAATCGACTCTAAAATGTCCAGGTTTATTACATTCATAGCATATCGTCAGTTGCTTCTTTTATTTCTTTTCGTTTTCTTGCTTCCTTCTCCTCTAGCATATCCTTTCTTCTTGGAGTTAAATCTTTTCTTTCTCATGAGTCTATTGAATCTTCTAATAATCATGGCCACTTTATCGTCATTGTTAGATTCCTCCGAGGTATCACTTTATATCTCCATTGGCCATTGATTTTAAGTCAATTGTTCTTCTTTCTTTGCCTCTTTTTCTACATTCTAGTTCATGCTCAACTCATAAGTCATGAGTGAACTGATGAGCTCTTCCAAAGGCAATTTGTTGAGATCTTTAGCTTCTTGGATTGCAGTCTCCTTGGTTTCCAAATTCTTTAGCAATGATTTGAGAATTTTATGAATTAGTTCGCTATTAGTATAGTCCTTATCAAGACTTTTCAAACCATCTATAATATCAATAAATCTAGTTAACATATATCAGTGATACTTTCACTAGATTTTATTTTAAATAATTCATATTTATGTATAAGCATGCTAATTTTTTATTCTTTTACTTGATTAATATCCTCATCGATAATTTCTAATATATCCCAAATCTCTTTTCAGACATACATGGAGAAATTCTATTAAACTCATTAGCATTTAAAGCAGAATACAAAACATTCATTGCTTTAGTATTTAATTGAGCTAATATTTTATCTAGATTATCCTAATCTTTTTAGATTTGGGAGAAGGCATGCCATCAATCATAATTGTGGGTGTGTGAGGATCATTTACTATGACATTCTACATATCATATTCTTATGCTTGAATGAATATTTTCATTTGTGCTTTTCAATATGTGTGATTTGTGCCATTAAAAAATGGAGGTCAATTGGTTGATTGGCCCTTAACCAATGATGTACCAATTGGAGTTGCTATTGATCTTTAACTCTTGATGGTTAGATCAAATGGACAGAGTATCTGCTCTAATATCACTTATTTTCAAAGGAGGCAACCCAAAGGGGGGTAAATTGGGTTCATAAAAATTATTTAGAGGAACTTGTGCCTGACAATAAATCTAAAAGTATTTGTGGAGTGTTTAGCAGAAAATAAATAAGCAGTAGAAGATAAAAATAAACACAACATCCAATTACAAACATCAGAAACTTATAGTAGTTCGACGTTCAACTCAGCACCTACGTCCACTCTCCAAATCAACCCACTTGAGAATTTCAATTATAATCTTTCAAGCTTACAGTCCGATTGTTTTCACAAGTTCACAATCCAATCCAGTTGATTTTTCTAGCTCACTAACCAAATCTTACAATCGATTATTTTTTGGATTTACAATCAATTCAATTGGTTTTCTTGGTTCACCAATCAAAATCTTATGGCATCCAGCTTAAGGTTTGGACCAACATCAAGTTTCTTCCTTCAAGAAACTTGTCATGACAATCAACGAAAGATGTACAAAAATTTAAAGTTTAAGCAATAAAACTATTAAACTCTTGAAAAAGTCGAAATGGTTGTTGACAGCTCATCAATTTATTTTTTAGATTATGTTTTAGATTGAAGAAGTCAGTTTAGGGATATTATTTCAATTTATTTTTCAGATTATGTTCTAGATTTAAAGGAGTCAGTTTAGGGATAATATTTCAAATTATTTTTCAGATTATGTTCTAAATTTGAAGGAGTCTATTTAGGGATATCATTTCCTATTTTCTTTCCTATTTTTTAGCTTCCTAATTTCTTGTAATTATTTCCTGATTTCTAGGTTCCTAATTTCTAGTAATTTATCAGATTTCTAAGGTCTGGATTTAGGAAATTTTCTTGTATATAATGGGTACTAAGAAATTGGAATAACATAAACAAAGAATTTCTTTCATTCTCTGCTTACATGGTATCAGAGCCAAGGTTCCTCTGATCATTTTTTTATGGCCAAAACAGCCATGGCTGATGCAACCCAAAAAGGTTCCTTGGAGGTATCATTTGAACCCTCCAAAAATATGCCATCATCTGTGGTTCCTGCTGTCGGAGATACTCATTCTCTTCAAATAACCCAGCACAAACTCAATAGGACCAATTTCTTTGAATGGTCTCAATCGGTTATGCTGGTAATTCAAGGCAAAGGCAAATTCGGCTACTGGACAGGTACAATGACAGTACCTGAGGAAGGAGAAGCAGGCTATCCAAGCTCGGAATCAGCAAATTCTATAGTTATGACTTGGTTGATTAATTCATGGAACCTAAGAATGGTCGGACCTATTTATTCTACAAGACAGCAAAGGAGATATGGGATATGGTGCATGAAATGTACTCAGATTTGGAGAACTCAGCACTGTTTTGAGATTAGATCTGTCCTAAAAAACACAAAACAAGGTAATCTTTCAGTGATAGAGTATTTTAATATTTTGACTGAATTATGGCAGGAGATGGACATGTTTATGAACAATTGGCATTGTTCTGAGGACAGCTTGAAATATAAGCAAATGCTTGAAAAGAATGGGTATTTGATTTCTCCATGGTTTAAACAAGGAGTTAGATGAGGTACAAGGTCGACTATTGGGAACTAAACCGTTTCCAAACATTAGAGAGGTGTTTGCAAAGGTGAGAAGGGAAGAAAGCAGGAAATGTGTCATGCTAGGAGGAAGCAAAGAGATCATCTTGGATGACCACGTCAAAACTCTGCCCTTGTTTCAAAAAATTATGAACCTGCTAGTTTTAGAAATCAGCATGGAAATTGGAAGAATGATAGAGCCTGGTGTGATCATTGTCGACGTCCGTATCACACTAGAGAAGCATGTTGAAAGATACATGAAAAACCAGCTAATTGGAAGCCACGCAAACAAGATGAACAGCACAAAGAATTCCAGGCTACTACAGAGGAAAACAAAGCAGGAGGATCAGTTTTTAGCAAGGAGCAGCTTGAACAACTACATGCCCTTCTTGCCCAAGCCCAATCATCTCAAGAGAATGCACCTGTTCTAGTTTCAAACTGTTCGGTAGTCCAGAAGGGTAATTATCTCTCTGCCCTGAGTGCAAATTCTGAGTTTAATGGCATTTGGATTACGGATTCAAGGGCTTCAGATCATATGACCGGATGTCATAATTCTTTCTCTACATATACCCCATGTCCGAAAAATTTCAAAATTTGAGTTGCTGTGGTACTTTCTCAATTGTTGCTGGAAAAGGATCTATAAATTTGCCTAATTTAACACTAAAATCTGTACTTATGTTCCGAATTTGATATATAATCTAGTGTCTATCAGCAAATTAACAAGAGATTTGAATTGTGGCTAAGTTCTATCCATCATATCGTGAGTTTCAGGATTTACCATCATATTGTGAGTTTAAGCAATAAAACTATTTAAACTCTTGAAGAAGTCGAAATGGCTGTTGACAGCTCATCAGTTTATTTTTTAGATTATGTTTCAGATTTAAAGAAGTCAGTTTAGGGATATTATTTCAATTTATTTTTCAGATTATGTTCTAGATTTGAAGGAGTCGTTTAGGGATAATATTTCAAATTATTTTTCAGATTATGTTCTAGATTTGAAGGAGTCTGTTTAGGGATATCATTTCCTATTTTCTTTCCTATTTTTTAGCTTCCTAATTTCTTGTAATTATGTCCTGATTTCTAGGTTCCTAATTTCTTGTAATTTACTAGATTCTAAGGTCTGGATTTAAGAAATTTTCTTGCATATAATGGGGACCAAGAAATTGAAATAACATAGAACAAAGAATTTCTTTCATTCTCTGCTTACATGGTATCAAAGGCTGTCCTAACTGCATCTTATGTTTACTATCCATGTTTCTAAACAGTTTTGGGGTGAGGCTGTCCTAACTGCATCTTGATAAACCGACTTCCATCCTGAGTCCTCAACTTTAAAACACCTTGGAGTATCATGTATCCTACTTGACTTGTATCCCCAAACCCGGTTGTTCACCTCTTTATCCCCAAAAGTCTTTGGTTGTACGTCCTTGGTCCATAATATTAGTCCTAATCATGAAAGTTAGATCCTAAAGCCATAAAATGCATCTTTGTTGGGTATTCTTCAAATCAGAAGGGATACAAATGCTACTGTCCAACCACAAAAAAAATTGTTTGTTTCCCTGGATCTCTTTTTTTGAAGACCAACCTTTCTACCCAAACCCCACTCTTCAGGGGGAACATTAGGAGAAGAGAGGCTTTGGGATTGTCCTATTCCTCTTCCTGTAGTTTCTGCCATACCCGAAACACCAACAAATAAAAATCCTACAATTGCGTCATCAATAGAGTTTGATTTGGAAATGGAGAGAGATTCAAATGGGCTTAGTCAACAACAACCAGAGCTTCGTGTTTATTCATGAAGAGAGAAAAAGCCTCAAGAAGTGCAAACTTTCACGCATCAACCATATTGCCAAGAGTCCAATCCATTGGTAAATACGCAAACTGAAATTGAAGCTGTTGATACTAGTGATATTTCGAACTTGCCACAAATGGAGTCTCAACCTAATGATTTGAACATTCCAATAGCTCTCAAAAAAGGTGTTAGATCATGCACACATCCCATTTCCAACTAGCTATCTTACTACCGCTTGTCATCGGCATTCCGTGCTTTGACAAAAAAGATTGAAAGGGATGAAATTCCAAAAAATATTCAAGAAGCTCTTGAAAATTCAGAATGAAAGGCTGTTGTACTTGAAGAAATGAGAGCTTTAAAAAGGAATGAAACTTGGGATGTAGTGGAGTTACCTGAAGATAAGAGTTCTGTAGGGTGTAAATGGGTGTTTACCATTAAGTATAAGTCAGATGGTGAAATAAAGAGACATAAGGCTTGTCTGGTTGCAAAAGGATTCATTCAGACTTTTGGGGTGGACTATAAGGAAACGTTTGCTCCAGTTGCAAAATTAAATATTATAAGTGTGTTACTATCATTTGTAGCTAATCTTGACTGGGCACTACGTCAAATGGATGTAAAAAATGCCTTCCTCAATGGAGAGCTTGATGAGGAGATTTACATGGGTTTGCCTTCAGGTTTTGAAGGAAAATAGTGATAGGAGAGAGTGCAGGTTGAAGAAGTCTATATAGATTAAAACAATCACCGCGGGCTTGGTTTGATCGTTTTGCAAAGACGATAAAGAGGCATGGTTACCACCAGGGACAAACTAATCACATTCTTTTTTCAAACATTCACAAGATGGAAAGAAAGCTATCTTGATCGTGTATGTGGATGACATTATATTAACCAAGACGATACGAAGAAATGGAGAGGTTGAAGAAAATTCTAAGAAGTGAATTTGAAATGAAAGATCTCGGGCAACTCAGATACTTCTTAGGGATGGAAGTGGCAAGAAGCAAGAGAGGTATTCTTATCTCCCAAAGAAATATGCAGTAGACCTGCTGAAAGAAACAGGAATGTGCGGTTGCAAGCCTGCTAAAACACCCATAGATCTGAACATGAAGTTTGGAAGAGCAGTGAATGGATTCCAGTAGATAGGGGGAGATATCAACGACTAGTGGGAAGATTGATATACTTGCTCACACAAGATCAGATTTTGCATTTGCAGTAAGTGTAGTATGCCAGTACATGCATTCTTCAGTTGAAGAGCATTTTAAAGCAGTCTATCGAATCCTGCAGTATATAAAAACTACACCAGATAAAGGCTTGTTTTTGTGAAAAATGAGTTGAGAAATGTGGAGGTGTTTATCGATGCAGATTGCAGGTTCAGTAGAGGATAGGAGATCCACATCAGGTTATTGTACAAAGGTTTGGGGAACCTGATTACTTGGAGAAGCAAAAAGCAATCTGTTGTAGCCCGTAGCAGTGCAGAGACAGAATTTAGAGCTCTTGCACAAGGAGCTTGTGAGCTGATTTGGTTAAAGAGGCTAACAGAAGAATTGAAAATGCCTAGTATGGATCCTATGAAGCTATATTGTGACAATAAGGCTGTAATAAGTATTGCGCATAATCATGTTCATCATGATCGAACAAAGCACGTTTAGATAGATCAGTACTTTATCAAAGAAAAGATTGAAGATCGGATAATTTGCATGACATATGTACCTACAAAACAACAGATAGCAGATGTGCTAACAAAAGGACTGTCTAGATCAAATTTTGAAGTGCTGGTAGATAAGCTGGGAATGACCAACATCTATTCACCAGCGTAAGAGGGAGTGTTGACAGCTCATCAATTTATTTTTCAGATTATGTTCCAGATTTGAGGGAGTCAGTTTAGGGATATTATTTCAATTTATTTTTCAGATTATGTTCCAGATTTGAAGGAGTCAGTTTAGGGATATCATTCCCTATTTCTTTCCTACTTTTAGCTTCCTAATTTCTTGTAATTATTTTCTGATTTCTAGTTTCCTAATTTCTTGTAATTTATCAGATTCTAAGGTCTGGATTTAGGAAATTTTCTTGTATATAATGGGTACCAAGAAATTGGAATAACATAGAACAAGAAATTTCTTTCATTCTCTGTTTACAATGGTCGAGCTCTTAAAATGCTTTGACTTCTTCCTTGAATGCTTGAGAGAGGATTGACGAAGACTTGAATGTTCTTGCTAGTTGGTTGTTTGCTGAATTCAATGCACTCTTCCTCTCTTCTTGGCTGAGTAAATGTAAGAAGGTCTGAATTAAAAGCTCTCTTTAATTTCTTCCGCTCTTCCATTTTGTTCCACTTAATAACTTGAAGAATAAAATCAATAAAACTCAAAAAGCTTTATCCCTATTTGAATTTTCACTTTTATGGTCTCAAAATATTTGTAATTAATGCTCTAACTGTTGGAAACTTAATAAATTGTTAGAATAATTATAGCCGTTTGAAAAAATCTGAAAACTAGTCATTACTCTGTCAGAATTCTGTGAGTCGGCTCATCTAAGCTTTTAGTCGGTTAATCTGAAGTGCTGAGTCGGCTAAATGAAATTTTGAGATGGCTCAAGAATAGATGCAAATTATTTAACTTTCTATCTATTCTGTCTGTCTGAAATTGGATCGGCTTATATATCTTTTTAGTCGGTTAACTTTCATGACTTAATCAACTAACTGATTTTCTGAATTAGCTCAGAGAATTTATAAATCTACATTGCTTTTGGTATTCTTCTGCCTCTGAGACTGAGTTGGCTATCTCATTTTTGTCAGTCGGCTAAGTTCCAGTCTTGGTCAGTTATGCTATTTTTGGGTCAGCTTAGGAGAATTTCTGAAATTTTTAGTCTTCTATCTTTATCCTGAGTCTGAGGCTAAGTCGGCTATCCAAATACGTGAGTCAGCTAAGATCTTGTCTTGGTTGGCTAAGGAAAATCTTGATCGACTAAGAAGACCATCTGAATTTCATTTCTTTCTATCTTTCTCCTTGATTGAGACTGGATCAGATAAGCTTGTTCTTAATCGACTCAAAGGTGTGCCAAATGTGGCAAACTAGATTTTAAGTAGCTTTCTTTGTTCAAACATATTCTAGTCTAAACCTGCCCTCTCAAACTTAATTTATGAATAGTTGGACTCGTTGAGAGGTTATTCTAGGCTAGACTTTATCACAATCTTTTCATACCGAACGTAATTCTTTGCTTCCAAACTTAAATCTTTGACTTGGGAACATAGATTTTCTTAAATCTGAGAGGACTTCTTGGATGAAATCAACCATTGAGTATTTTGAGAAATCCTACCATCACTCTCAAAAGCATCATTAGTAATTATAATTTGTACTCAAAATCTTTTGACATCATCAAAATCAATTCTACGACTAACATGGAATGCCGTACCGTCCCATACCGTCCCGTACCGTCCGTATCGTACCGTATCGGTCTCGTATCGGTACGCCATACCGAAGTGTACCGACATTACCGTACCGTACCGAACCGCGTACCGACATTAAACAGAATTTCATCGGTACGGGGTCCGGTACCGGTATGGCGAACCTTGACGACTAACAGTCATTCAGCCATAGATGTCATCTTCCACTAAGAGGTTACTAAAGGTTCAAAATGTGAATGGGGGCTGGAAGTTATTTTAGTTTATTTTCATTTATTGACCCAGCATATAATCTTTTATTTGTCAATCCCTCCCTACAATTTCTCTTGCTATACTGTTCTATGCATCTTTTTGATTTGGTGTCATTGTAAAGGCAAATAGTTTAGTACTGGTCATAACAATTTACGAAGAGAAGGAAGGGCTACATCTAGAAGTTTTTTTTGTAAATTTCCTTTGGTAATGTTTTATAACCTTGATCCTGCTGTTGTTCATACTGTTCTCCAATGTCTCTAGCACTAATAAGTGCTCAAACGCTCAAATTTGCAGTTTTATCAAAGGCGGTAGAATTCTAATAGTTGAAGTTAGCAACCAGTGTTATCGCCACTATGTGGTTGGTTCAGATGACTCTGTGTTCCATCAGCAAAGTTGCAGCCTGATGGTGAGCTACCTAACTTATGCTTCTGAATGGAGTGAAAAATGAATTCGAGGAGAGGAAATTTATCAATTTGGCATAAGTTTACTATTTTGAGAAGACAACTAGAAATGTATTGGTTTGGCCAAGTAGTTTGCCACATAGCCTGCACAAAGGTTAATTGTTCTGTTGAGACCCAAAAAGGTTGTTTGTTACCCATCTGAACTTGGCTGTGACTAAGTTGATTCTTCATGCTACTGAAATTATTAATGGGTGTAATGTGACTAAGGAGACCAAATATGCAACTGATACATTGCTTGCTCATAATTAAAAAGTTCAAGACATAGGCACCTAAAGTTATTGTTGATGTTATCCATTCAGGAAATATGAATACAACTTCAGATTTTGTTTATTGGTAGATTAGTGTGTCTACTTATCCCTCCTCACAATCTTAGTAGTTGTACTTCGTTTTATCATCTCTTTACTCCTCCTTTCTACCTTGTACTATGAAACAATAACAACTTGGGCAGGGATTGGGGATTGTCCAACTACGAAATTTGAAGTGTTTGAAATTCCTAAGATCATCCATCCAGAATTTATGACCTTCATGTTGATGCATATACATTTTAAACAATCTTATCAGTTGGGCATGACAACTCAAAAGAGGATTTGTCATGTAAGTGCTGCATGCGATATAATGGCCTTAAAATAATTTGTTCTATGTAACACTTGTTGCTGAAATTCATATTACTCAGATGCTTGTCAAGATAAAAATGAATGACATGCAAGTAGCCTTGTTTGTTAAGCTTAAATTTTAACTTACTGTTAGGACATAAATGGTAGATGTTTCTTCAGAATAGGATTGCCTTATAGTGTTCACATAATACATCTTCAAATGCACACACAAAATCATCAAAACAGGAGGAAGTGAGATACTTGAA
>KE505209.1:120514-138528 GCA_000441515.1 Elaeis oleifera | reverse complement strand
GGTACCGGTACAGGAAACCTTGATCCATAGCTTAAACAATCCAAATAAAACAAAAGAAGCGAAGGGAAAAAAGAAGAAAACTGTTTGAGATAAAATTGTAGTAGCTGGAAAGCAAACAGAATTTGAAGATCGATTGTGAGAACTGTTAGAAATATAGTAGCCTTTTGTTTAAGTAGTAGTCGTGTAAAATTTTTCTAATATTTTCTATTAATTTTATTTCCATTTCTTTTGTGTCTTGGAGAGGGCAAAATGCAATTGAACAGTCAATTCCAAACAATCCTTCTGTTTTCAATGCCCTAAGCCTTTGAATCTATTTGAAGCTTTCATGTGTAATAGATATGCATTACTTTGTCAGGTTACTCATGGTGCAATACAGTTCACGGTTTATGAGGAACTCCGCAAGTTTGCTTTGTACCTCAAGGTTAAAGAAGGAAGGACAAACCACATTCACGGTGATAAGTTGTTGGTATTGTGATATTACCAATGCATACAGAGATTTAATTATTATTTCATGAATATTTATGGTTGCTTACTGAAGGTTTGCTGGTTATGTTTGTGCTTGACTTACAGCTGTATTCTTGAAAGCTTAACTTACACAAGTTCTGTAGCCTATATGAAAAAGTGCTAGTGGACTCAAACATTGGCCTTTTTAAATTTGGAAAGTACATGACCAAACCTTTTGTCATTTTGGTCATGGTGAAACCATTTTCTTAACTCAAATTAGTCTAAGTTGTAATCACATGTATATTTATGTTTAAACATGGGGTCAATCTTATGTTCTCTAAATGATGATATAGATCTACTATTTTGATGCATTGATTTGGCTTCTTAGTTCTTACAGTTAGTGTATATGTTTACTTATACCGGCATGCGTCATGTGCTTTGGCATTTATGTCTTCTAGTCGGCATATAATCATGCATTGTGGGACTTGTGAAAAAGCCATGCTTGTTTGGATATTTCATCATATTTAGGTACATAAAACGAAACACATGGATAAAGACGATTAGCACAAAAAATAAGAAACTTCTTGAATATACAAAACAACATGTGGTAAAAAATCTAGGTTGAAGATCCCTCTGTATAGTGAATTATTAACCAACATTTAGCAAGATATTTACCGTTATGGTGGTGATAGTTTAATCTATTAACTCGTAATGGTTTGCCAAAACTGGTATTAGTGGTTGTGTCAAACATTGGTTGGCATGGTACTGGTATTATCTATCACACCAAAACCAGGGGGGAGAGGAAGAGGGGGAGAGGGAGGAGAAAGAGAGGGGAAGAGAGAGGGAGAGAGAGTGAGAGAGGTGTACTTCTTAAGCATCGGTGATGGAATGCTAACCCTAGCCAATGAGTTGTCTTCATCATGGAACTAACCCTAGCCAGTGTTGTTGTAAAGTTGTCATCACAGAGCATCAAGAGAGGGGAGAGGAGAATCGAGAGAGGGTGAGGAGAAGAATTGAGAGACCGAGGGAGGAGAATAGTGAGAGAGGGAGAGAGGGACAAGAGAATAGAGAGAGACAGGGAGAGGATAGGGACTTAAGGGAGGTTTTAATTAAAAAAAAAAGAAGAAAAACTGCTTTGGTTCTGGAATCAAATTGACCAGCTGAACTATCCTGTAATCGATCTATCATGTGCCCCACTTGAAATCTTGAGACAGGGATGTGGCAACTTTTACATACTAATAGGACACTTTTCTACAAGCAAGGTATTTTACTATGCTGCATTTGTTTATGTTTCTTTAGAAACCAGCCCTTGACACCTCAGATATACTTTATATGTGCCTTCAAGAATCCTGTAAAACTTAACATCTAGTTCCTAAACATCTTTGCAAACCAAGGTTTTAAATGCTGTGTGATGAGGCTGTCCTAGATGTGACATTGAATGGGATGCCTTGCATCCCAACATTTGTATTTGCTGCCATGGAGTCTCTCTTGCACCGCCTAAGGCAATGGGCATGCGAGAGAATTTGTTGGCACAAGTCAGGTGGTAAGGGTATGAGTGCATGCACAAGCATTCCACCGACATCAGATCAGCTAAAAAAATGATGATTGAAGGGAGGATAGAGAGTAGCGTGGGTCCAGATGCCTTGGCGTTCAAGGACTTTCATCACTGTCATACCACCATAAAGGTGTAGCACTAGGCTACAGTAAAAGATATTCTAAGTTATAGCTACTCCTAAGATAGAAACTACTGATAGATTAAGAACTAAGATAAGAAAAATGCATTGATTTGGATGTTGAAGAGTCCCTCATATAGAGTACAAATCCATTATTTATACTAAAATGTAATAATTGCCCACTTTGATAGTCACTATCTACATTTGGTCTCCACCTTAACAATTCTAGTAATCAATGCCAGTTGTCCTCCCACAATGCATATCCGCTAGAGCAACCTGCATTGTATCATCTGTCAGATCAACAATCACACTTAGTCAGCCGAAATCCTTATTGCATCTTCATTTGGCCTACATTGTATTGGTGCCCTATTTGGCCCTTTTCTATATGTATCTGGCCTCTGGTATGATTCCTCAGTTAGCTCCCATATGGCATCTATTCGGCCTTAGCTCTTGGGATATTTATGAAATCTATTGTACCTATTCTCACTCTTCCATGCAGCTAACTCAACATGTGTCTCCCATGAATCAATTTGAGCATGGATGTGGCGTAAACAATTTGGGATGTGGATGTTCCATTCATGTCCTAGTCCATTTCCTGACTCACCCTATCCCGAGGCTCGAAATGATGTCTCATCCCAACACTTAGGGTGGTGGGACACCCCACCATAGTGGTATTCAGAACATTGTTGTGAACCTTCAAATCCGATTTCCAAGGTCAGAAATGACATTCGATTTACTTTTTTCTTCCCTGTTTTCCATAACATGGCAGTAAGGTGATCACTTCATTGTGAATTTGGATTTTTTCAGAGGGTTCTGAATTCTTAAGATGTGGGTTGTTTTAACTGGCAATGATGGCCAATAGTCTGAGACCCATCTAGGAAGTTTTAAGATCTTCTGTTCAGTTTTGGAAATGCAAACTTTCTTCTTTATTTGCATCATATCATTGATTCAGCTGTATCCATAAAGCATTAATGGAAAACAAGAGAAAATATAAGGTTTAAAGCTTTCTCACTCAAGGATGTAGTCCACTGCATCGTTAACACATTTTGGATGTTTGTATTTAGTTAGACAGCTGGATAAATATATTGGCAGTATGGAGGCATTTCTTGTATTATATTATAATGGGTTGATTTTCAACTTCTTTTTTTGGGATTTTTTCCCTGCCAGAATTCTTTTGACTATGCTACACTTGGGGCTTCCTCTAAAATTGCTGCCATTTTACTCACATACCCCTATCAGGCAAGCTCCTAATCCAAACTGTGGCTTCTCCTTTTACATCAGTTTTTGTTGAATTAGCTTGAATAACATTAGGGACTTCAGAGTGGCTGAATCTTATGTTACTTAATGTCATTGATGCCCATTACTTCCAAACACATTTTAAGTGACCATATTGATTCTCTTTTCAGGTCATTCGGGCCCGCCTACAGGTAATACATGTTACATTTTTCTCTTTATTAATTTATTTGTGCTTATGAATGGTTATGATCTGAGAAAAAAATAGCCTCAGCTTTCTGACATCAGATGGCAAATTGATACTCATCTCCTCAGATAGATTTTACAGTCTTCTTTCTCTTTCTAGTGTCGGCTGACCGTTTTAATACCCTGCAGCAAAGACCTGGCGGTGATGGAATCCCAAAATATTGGGACAGTTGGCACGTTTTAAGGGAAACTGCAAGGTAAGTAACACTACCATTTTACTTCTCAAAAATTAAGTTTTTCTCACCATCACTGGTTGGATTAAATAGTTATACGCACAATTTCTGTTTTTTCTCTCAATGTTGATTGTTTGAACTTTGGTATAAAGAGCATAACTGGCTGTGGGGACTATATATAGTTTTATCAAGAACGGTCTGCACTCTGCGTATTCTTTAAATTTCTGATGTATTTGCATACGTGTGAACAAAGAATAACTTTTCTGTATCTCAAGAGCATCCTTAGTAGACAGAATAGATGAGACTGGATAGTTGAAGTGAAACTTGCAATATGTGTATGATGTCCATCTGGTTTCGTGTTCAAAGTTGGTACTTCAAGGTTCAAACACTCAAGGCATGACTATGCCAAGTTTTCCTTGCTGTGCAAAGAGCAAAGGGACCGTGTCTTAATCTTTCGCATAGTTTGACTCCTCCTATTGTGTTGCTTATTTCAATTTTCTATTCTCTCATGTTTGTGATTATTATAATTTATATGTGATTAGGTCTCTCGTTGTCCTCCAATGTTGGTAAATCTGATCACTGCATATAAGATGGTTGTGAGTTGGGGATGGAAGTGATCCTACTCAGTGCATGGTCAGCTCTAGGCAGTCAATTCGGTAAATGACTATGACACCATGGTTTGTAATGGTAGCATGGAGAAAAGCTCGCTGGCTGTATGCATATTGCTACTGTTTGGTTAGAAAATTTCGGTCATTTGTTCCCTCAGGGAGTGATGACGACGGCATGATGTTTCCAGTTTTTAGATAGTTTATTCATTGTATATGGTCTATATTATAAATGCATTCTTCTCAACCATTGTCTGTTTACCTTTCTCTATGTTTCCTCCTCTCTTTTGGCTTGCTGTTTGGGTTTCTATCCATCCTTCACAACCAGCCACCTTGGTGAGCAAAAGCCATGGTTGCTCTTCTGAATTGATGGTGGTCAGCTGATAGTTGGTTCTTTCTGGAGGATATTTTGCTTCAAATCCAATAGTCTACCCTGGCCTAGTGAAAGATTTTAGTGCACAATTGTCATGCATGAGCAACGAGTCGGTGAAAATTGTTGTAGGATAATATATTTATCGAGTAGTGGAAATGTGCTGTCTTTTCAAATAGTCTCCAGCAATGCACTTCAAAGCTCCATGTGGGGCATTGCTTCCAGTGAATATGAAAATAAGAGCAATTTATGCTACTTGCGATGGGCTTATGTGAACTGAAAATATATTTCTTTTCCTCTTATTTTATTGACTAGCTTGTTGGTCTGTCTTGAATGTTCCTATGAATGCTAGTGCAGTTGCTTTAAATAATGTTTTTTAGTTGCCGTAAACCAATGAGGGCTGAATTGGAAGTGTAATGTACTGCTTAATAACTTGTTTTGCACCATCTCTTGCCTGTGGCAAAATACGTTGATTAATAATTTGCAAAAATTGTGTTTCAGGTTTGAAGGCATTCGTGGATTTTATAGGGGCATCACATCGAACCTGTTGAAAAATATTCCAGCTGCTTCAATAACATTTGTTGTGTACGAAAATGTGCTCAAACTATTTAGGATAGCCCAGGGATAAAATTGATTTTTGTTGACTGTATCTTCCTTATTTCTTTCAATTGATTTTTACAGCATTATAATGGTATACGAGATACAGATAGGGAACTTTTGCTTGGTGATATTACTAACTCTACATCAAGAAAATCTCAAGTGTCTCAGCTACTTCAGTCATGCATATTTAGTTGTGCTAGTTTAGTACTGTCGCTCCACCATGTCACCGTACCAATGTCAGACGTTTCTGACCTGCCTTAATTCTTTTAGCTTTACCATGAACGATGTCCTCGCTGCAGATTTGGCCGTTTGCTCTCACAGTCCTGGAGTGGTGGAACTGGTCGATGCGGTGGACAATGCTCGAGGAAGCTGGGAGGATGTATGTACTTTGGCTGTTATCAGGGGCATTGGGTGGTGTCTGGATTTGAAGGCTAGAATTGCCAGCTATGGTGCTGGTTTTGGTTGTCCTCTGCGGTGATAGACGCTTGGAGGATGTAATGGTTTTGGACCATCGCAAATGCAGGAGCTTAATGTTGAATGTTCCATGGCTGTTGGATATTCTTTGAGATAGGGAGGGATGACCTGCCCGGTCCATTCGTTAAGCTGGTTAATAGATTGGCGTACTCGAGGGCCATTTATGATATATACACACTCATAGATCGTTTTATTTGATGGTTGTCTATCTTTTGATGGTGGCTATCATGGGCTGCACGGTACTTTGCAATGCGGTGTGCTTGATTCACGCTCTATCAAAAGAGGCAAGAAGAAGAAGAAGAAGAAGAAGTTGTTGCCATGTAGAACACTCTTGGGGGACTTCTCCTATTTTCCAGAAGCTCGGAAACTAGAAAGCAAAAACCAAAAGAAGAAAGTAACAAGATCCATGCACGTAAATTTAATCGGCTGCTACAAGAAAATTTATGATATAGTCAGGCTAGCTATTCTGCACACTGACATGCATGAAATCGTTAGTCATTTACGGCAATACTAAATTAGATAGTTCTATATCCAAGAACTAATTAATTACCTTTATTTCGTAGAGAAATTGCAGCACCAATTCTCTTGATGAATTTTTCTCAATTCTGTAAGGCCACGGAGTTGATCGCGGGGAGACATAGCAAGAGCTAAATTTCTCTAATAATCGGCATGGGCAAGCCTCAAGACGAGGATCTTGTGCCCTCGTCCCTCGATTGATCAATTTAAAAATCCCACAAATCTAGATTAAGCAGAGGAATGCTGGTTCGACCAGCCATCCTTGATAGCTGGATTATTTTGATAGGGATGTTAAAACTCTTAGCAAAGTCAGGGTGAAAGAGATGAGTGGGTGGAAGTTATGATAGGTGGGAGACTATATTCAAATAATTTGTAAATGCTCCATCGTTCTCAAAGAGCGTTATTTTGGATGGGTAACCGCAAATGTTGCCGGGAGAAATTATACCCTTCACCTAGCGCTCTATTAACTTTGCAACCATTTGCTCTATTAATTATAATTTACATAAAGTTGTTAATTAATCTTATGCTGAATGATAATTTCTAAGCATTGTTCTATATCCTGTTTTCTTGCATATATATTTCATGATATAATTAAGAAATGCAATAAATAAATGATTCTGAGAATATGGTATACGGTTCGACTGCTTATTACTTACTCTTGACTTGAAAACAATGTGGGCCGATGATGATTAATTAATTTTAAACCCGACTCAATTGATCAAGGCTTGCTTTAAAATTTTGACCCTGTTCAAAATCTAGATCAAGGTAGCAACATGCCAAAACGGAGTACATCCCCACCAGTTTGAACTCGGAAAATGTCAGCTCTTTAATATCCTCACTGTAAGTCTTTTCGAGGTTAATCTTTAGAGATTAGGTTCTATTAATGCCCCACTCAGCTACTGTGGATGTACACCATTAAGCTGCTTATTGGGGCTGCAAAATTGGGTTTATTTAATATGTTTGGCTTTCCATCGACTGCACTGTCTTCTTCACTTTTTTGCAAGTCAGCCTTATATTTTAATTTTGCTTTTATTGCCGAGAAAGATCTTACCAGGGTGAATCAGAGAAACATGCAAGAGATGATAAACCTTGGATTCTTAGTTTGGTTTGTTAAGTTGAATTCCTTTAACTTAATTTTAGCCATCTGGATCA
Source organism: Elaeis oleifera (assembly GCA_000441515.1). Classification (NCBI taxonomy): domain Eukaryota; kingdom Viridiplantae; phylum Streptophyta; class Magnoliopsida; order Arecales; family Arecaceae; genus Elaeis; species Elaeis oleifera. The sequence continues at coordinate 131,042 of KE505209.1, read as the reverse complement.
CGTTGGAGCTCTAGTTTAGAGAAGTCTGTGGGTACCTAATGCCTTTATTCATGATACCGAGATCAAAAAGACTCACTGACCTCCTACTTGTTCAATCGGTTTTGCTATAAATATTTCAGCAACCAGCTAATCTATATTTTCTCGTTCACCTTGACGACTTTGTTCCCAACTGGAATAACATACTGTAGCTGACTAATTCTCGTGGATCTATTTCGTTGTTAACCTAATTGTATCTTTCGTACCATTGCCACGGGAAGTGGTGACTCAGGATTTTTTTTTTTTTGGTATGGGTGTGTTATTTTGTTAGTAAACATGTAAATAACTACCAACTTTCTGGGCTAACAATATTATTTTTGCATTATTAGGTCATAATTTTGTCAAGAATTTTTCTTATTTCTTTATCAATTTACCTAGTTGGGCAATAAACAGAATCATTGTGCATAACCTTCATAAATTACTTCCTTGTATGCTGACGATCGCTGGATCGTAGAGGTTATTTAGCCCATAGAAAGGGCTTACACACCTTTTCAGTCATCTCATTACATGAAATGGAACAAAGACTGCCTAGGAAAGTTACATATACAAGGAAAGAGTTTTGAAACCTCTGAAAATGGAGCCGGAAGTTATAAGCCCTTGGAGGCCTGCAATTCTATTCCATCTCTCTGGATCTAAAATCCTCCAGTTTTGCATAGCATCAGATTCTGACACAAAGGAGCATTCTCATCCCTGGTAATTCTTCGTTCTATTTTCTGAATGGTAGTAACAATCTCTTATTTGTCTTTCCTTTGAGATAAGGTAAACGAGACTGTAATGGAAAACAAGAACAAATATGAGATAGAATAATAAAATGCTTGGACTTGGAGATTTTTAAAAGGCTAACCATCCATGCAGTTTTGCAATTTTTCATGCATATGACAACAACAAAAGTATCATGTGATATCAAGGAAAGAAAGTTGATTCACATGCATTATACATGATATTTTCATTTGAATATATTAACTCTACAAGAAAAGGAGGAAACAATTAATTTATAGTGTTTACAATATTTACAAAACTTATCCCTGTATTACAAAATTACAAACTTTACTGTGGATATTAATTTCCTATTTCACATGGAAACAAAATGTAAGTCATTCTGCCTCGTTACTTTATTGAACAGATAATCTTGGAGGCATATCCAGTCATAAATCTGTGCAAGTTAATAGGTGTTGGACCTCTGAAATATATGGGGTGCAACTTATGTAGATTAGTAGATTATTTTTGATGGATCGTCACTACCTTTTCTTGATGATGGGCATTTTTGTTTTCTTGTTCTCACGTTTCAAATAAAACTAGTTGGGGAGTGCACCTTCTACAAGCAAGAGTTTGTTTTGTCTATTTAGCATAAAATATTGTACAAAACAATGAAGTATAATTTGGAAAGTAGGATAAATGTTGCGATGCAATGTAGTGCACCCTCATGTAAGGTAAGAATCACCAAGGATGCTATTCTTCTTCTTTTTCTATTTATTTGGAACATCTTGAACAGCTAAATTAGTGAAAGCAGTATATATTGGAATAGATCAAAGAGGTAAAGGATACTGACAAAAAAATGCTTGTTCTAATTTAGCACAAGTCAATATGAATTGGTATTGCTCGATTCTGAGCTGGCACTCGTGCCAGCAGCTGATAAACCTTAATTCTAACATGAAACATGATGCTAGATTTCTATATGTTAGTTAAAACGTTTTGTAATAGTGTTTGTAACATGTCTATGAACTAGTTAACATAGTTAAATTTATCAGTGCAATCCAAAAACAGAAAGTAGGGAATAATGTAGTGTATCTTAGTTTATAGACCAAAGCTTTCTCACAGAGCTACCTATCTTTTGTGCCATCACTTGCATAGTGTCAGGATGCTACAACGTATGAAAGATGTGTGATATTTTCCTAAGAGGTACAAGCTTAATTTTGATCCCTGTTGTAGATATTATCATGAAAGATAATTCATTTTACCGCACTATCTTAATTTCTTATCTTTGTTTCAATATAGATGTGTTTAATAAATTGAATGCATCCATTAAACATACCTTCTTCCTTACCAGCCAGTAAATTAACACTTAACAGTACTCTCTGAAATTGTTTACTCAATTCAACAGAGACCATGTTTAGATTATCTAAAAATCTATGATTTGTTTCACAAACAATATCGCAGACTCCATTATTAACCTCCTTTACAGTAGGTAGAATTGGTTTTTGAGAATTGTTATCATATCTCCAGAACGTTTGCCATTACTCTCCTATAAATGCATAATGTGCCTCCACTATGATATTGCAAATTTACTCATGTTTCCTCATACCAAATACCAGAATAATTTGGCATTCTCCTTGTTTTCAAGGTCTAGTTGTCTAGATAGCAAACCAGGTTTACTTACTGATGATTGTTGATTGACACTTTTTGGGCCTCGAATGTTACCCTTTATCATCCTTCTTGTGAAGTCTCTTCTTCAGTTTTTCAGGTCAAAGCAACCTTTGTTATTTATCAATATTTTGTATTAAAGCATTTATTCAATAATTTCAGCAAATAACCTTTCTTAATCTTGCTAACTCTTCTGATACTTTACTTTTGCTTGTCTATCTATCCTGGTTACTTTTCATATTTTTTTAATACAATTGAATCATCTATTTTGATGGGAGTTCCAAATCTGGCCCTATTAAGGCCATTGGATCCTTCTTAGCTTTTATGAAGTACCAACTATATTTCACTAGCCACTCCAACTCCAGGTCTTGCACTTGTCATAAAATATATGCTCAAACTATAATAGACATGAACAATCATTTCGAGTGCAAAAAGATATCAGCACAAATTGAATTATTTGATGGTATATTCAATTTGTTGTTGCAAATTATGTTGAGACAATTTAGTTGCAGTCAGTAACCATATTGAATACAATGATTCCCATCAACATTCTTATATTGTAATATCCAAGTGTATGATTGAAGTTATTCATGTGTATCGCAGAAAAGATGAACTTGGTCAATAGATCCTGAATGTCATTCATTCTGTTGGCTATAACATATCTTCTCAGCAGCCATATATTGTTTAGTGATGAGCTTATAAGGAATGGAGAACAAAAATAGAAAACAATAAATAAAAACAATCCAAAATCAACCATGTCAAAGGAGACCATATAATGAATAGGAATGGCTTTTTCATGTTCTTCCATAACAGCCAACAGATTTTACTGGTACTCGGTAGAATGTGTGTGAAGTAGCAGTAAGATAAGGTGAAACAAGCATATCCCTATAATATTCATACATAAATCAATTTATAATTACCTAATCCGGATATTCCTTAGCTTCCATTTGCTTTCCACATAACCTCAGTGCAAGCGCATATATGTGTTTCTTTTTGCCGATGTTCCTTCAGCCACCAATTTCACTGCCTAAACATGCACTTAAGTTAGAAGGAAAACATAAACAAATTTTAAAACACTCAATCTAACATCATTAAAAGATACTAATTTGCCTAACCAATAACAATGCTAATACTTCTATTAAAAAAAATGCATAGGAAAAAAAATAGATAAGATTTCATCATCTTAACATAAACCCAATGTTTTAACATCGGACCAAACCAGACCAAGTAGCCGGTTGGACCGGCTTAACTGAAAACCGGTCACTTGTCCAATCCGATTCAAAGGATAAAACCAGAAGATGCTTCCTTCCGTCTCTCCTCGCCACGGAGGCACATCTCACCTCTCCTTCCATCCTAATCCCCATCCTCCTCCCCTGCTCTGAAGGGAACAAGCCTTTAAGCCCAACACCAAAGCCATCAAGCAGTGGCTCCTCCTCAAGGGCATCTTCCACACTCCCAAGATCCTCGCCATCCGCTAAACCAAGAAAGAAGCCCTCAAGGACAACTTACTGCTCCTCTCCGCATCCCAGAGGCAGGCCCTCGAGGAGGCCCACTTTTGCACCATCTCTGTCGAGTACCATGCTGTGCAGGATGAGCTATGGTGGAGGAGCAAGAAGGCGCTAGTATTAAATGTATGCCCTAGAAGCCAGATTGACCGACGCTTGTAAAATTTTCTTAGAACATATTTTGTAATATGACTTATAAATTAATAAAATTGGGTTCATTTCCATACATATTTGTGTTAAATTGTGCCTATATATCGTCCATTGAGTTAGTAGGTATAATGACACATATTCTCAAGAGTTGAGAATTTAAGACATGTGTTATTAATAATTAATTCATAAATTACTTCCGATCGTAGAATCATCACGGAGATGGTGCTTGATCCGGAGAGATTGGTGCACGATCACTTTCTTAGGGTAGATGAATTTTTTTCTTGATCCAGAGAGATTGGTGCACGATCACTTCCTTAAAATAGATGGGTCTTGAATCTACGGTATGGAGACATCGAAGCGAGAGTACAAGTGCTTGTTGGAAGAAAGATACTGAGCGTTACCAATCACGAATAGTCACTAGGATGTCTACCTTTTCGTCAGTAACTAACTCGATGCTGCGGTAGTGTGTATAGTTCTTAGACCTACCGTATCTCGGCTATTCACAGTAAGGTTACTATAGTTTGACTACACCATAACTCGATCTCCTAGCCATACGGAGTCTTGAGATATATATTGGTTGCAGGTGTATGTTGGCTATAGTAGGTTCATTGTAAGAATATGGTGCGCATCAGATGGGATCTATCGACCTTAGTAGATGAGTAGTCCTATGTAGATCATGACACTGAGTCCTAAAACCCATGACCATGGCAGTGTGAATGATCGAAAGATGTTTCCATAAGGTTTCACAAGTGGACTCGAGTCGATTGAATTCAACATATGACAAGAATCAGATTTGACGAGTTATCCTTAATCTATGTCTTGTCGGGACTCACGATAGAAGAACCAAATCACACAACAACCACTACTAAAGGTTCAACCATTCGATTTTGATGGATTGCCACTACATACTACTAGGTATCACTGGTGGATCATGAGACCAATTAGAATTATCTCAATGATCGATAATTCTAGATTGGCTAAATTGAAAAGAGTTCCAATCCATTGAAAAAGATTTCGATGATATTGATTATAGAGATTACAATATATCCCACTGCCAAACAGAATTGAACCTATAGGGTCACACAAACAAAGATATTGATCTAGGATTGCACAATTGGGCTAAGGTAGTCCGATTAGGTTAGGATTAATTAAATTCTAATTTTAGGTTCAAGAAAATCATGCTAGCACATGATTAAACCCAGTTTCTCCTTGATTTGGGTTCCTTATTGGATAGGGCTTGACCAAATTAAAGCAAGCTCATTTGGACACTAAGAGTTGGACTCCCTTAAGCCATCCTTGTAAGAATTAAAGGATGGGGCGTCAATAGTTGGTGCTCAACATTTTTCTTCATGAGATACCAGAAAGAAAGGGTGGGACACCCCAATATGGATAAGATCCAAAGGCGTGTGCCACTTGTGGATAGGGAAAGAGGATAGGGATAAAGCTCATCTAAATTTGAATAGTTCAAATTTGATTTGAGAGGATTGGGGATAAAAACCCATTTGAATTTGAAGGAGATTTATCCTCATATGGATGAGGATAAGGGTTATCGCTCTGTTTGAATTCAAATGGAGGGAGGATAAGTGGACGCCTACAATCTTATCCATGGCGCACGCCCATCATGATTTCTCGTAAGCTTTTTACTAAAAATTGGCGTGAAAAGCAGAGGGGCGCCACATTCCAAAGAGTCCTATTTAAATCATTTAACGACTTAAAGCCCTGAGACTCTTAGATTTCTAATTCTATAAAAGGGCCCCTTGCCATAAGGTTTATTCATTCAAAATCCTAAAGCTCTCCTCTCATCTCCACGCCATCTCCCTCTCCTCTCTACTCTCTCCTCCTCTCCCACACCCAAAGGAGTTGGGTTGGTCCATCAGGTACGCTCGAAGAGTCGGATGCTGATAAATCTGTGCGAAGGAAGAAGAAAGCTGTGATCAAAGGTTGATCGAGATCCTGCCAGAGATCATATGGAAGACAAATCCAGGAGCTTGCTAATCCATCTTGGAGAAGATGGATCGAAGTTGGAGAAAGCGTCCTAGTCCGAGTCCGAGTGGATACCTGTAGAGGCTGGACACGTGTGCGACTCGACAGCGAACTTCAGCTCCACGATCATCGGACAGCAATGTTCACTACCCGCACAAGGTGATGATGCGATCATCATGATAATAATCAGATTTAAAATTATTTTAAATTCTCTTAATCTTAGATTCATAAACGATCTGGCATAGATCAAAATGCGATCTCGATTGGATCGCATGCTGGATCAAATTTTAAATTCCGCTGCATCTTGATTCTGTCGATCGGGCGTGCGATCTTCCTTTAGCTAGTGCCTTCTAGGAAGCTATGGGAGAGGTCGAATAAGTTTGATTTGAGAGGGTGAGAGCATGAAGGAGTGTGGTGAGGGGAGGATGGAAGAGAGGGCCACACACCACTGTTGCCATCACCACATCTCAATGATTTGAAAGGGTTATGGGCACAACATGGAAGAGAGGTTTCACTGTTTCGGTAGCTTTAGACTTGCTCTTCAAGGCTGATTGGACTAGCCAGACCAGTCGACCCAGGAATCGGAGCTTGCCGTTCACTGTCTGGTCCGGTTTTAAGACCACTGCATAAATAAAGAACAATGATAATGCCCAGAATGTCCACCAGTCTTGGGCCTATCTATCCTCCAAGTCGTGTCCTTCTCATTGTCCTCATCCCAACAATCAGCAATATATCATCTGTGAGCTAAATGTGAACCGTAAAATCTTCTTTGCTATCAAAATAACTCCATATGACAAATATACTAGTGTCACAAGATTTGAGCTTTATGCTAACCATTGGTGAATGATCACCATGTGTGGAGAGTGACTTGTCAGAATACTAGTAACATATCAGCATACCATTTTGCAAACACTTCTCCACCTCTCTCATGGCATTATATCATATGTCAAGACCTAAGAATGACACTTATTTGAATCCCAACGTGCCACTCTTGTTATACTCAATCAATAGCGGTGAAAAAATAATAATTCTTCTTAACAAACCATATAATTGAAAGAGGAATAATTAAAACATATTATAATAAAATGCACTTACAATTTAAACATAGCATACTATATGCAATACTATACCTCCAAGATACAAAAGTAAATGGAAATTAACAATGTCACTATCTCTTAGAACATTGAGTTTTCTTTCACTGGGAAGGTCGATCATTGTCTTCAGGAACAATCTCAAAAGATTTTACAATAGTTGTAGTGAGGCACACAATTTCTCGAGCAAACCCCTTGCATGGTCAAAGAAAAAAATCTTTTTTGTGAAAATAAATGACCTTTAATATGTCACACATAAATCAAATTGCCACTAGAATGTTCAATAAAACAATTTTATAGTCAAATCTCAAAATCGAAGTTTCCATAAGGAATGAGTTCTATATGAGGTTCAATTAGAGAAGGGCTGAAATAATTCACATAAGAGATTCAAATAATTATCTGAAAATTTAGGCTAAAGTAAACAATTCAACATGGAAAATACCAAATGTCAAAATCTTCTAATAATAAAGAAGATAGAGTAAAATGAAAAGCGCATTTTATATTTCCAAAATGCTTTCATATTTCCCATAGTTTTACATTCTCTTTCTTCCTAGGTTCACTTGTACCCTCAAGATCACTTATATACTCATTGCTAATGCAACAAAGTTCCAATGACATGACTCATGTCTCATATCCTTGTCACTAACACAAACAAGCCATTCGTATCATTGAGGTCAGCTTACACAAATTGGCTAGGGCTCCATATATATCCTTATCAATAATCAAGTAAGAACAAGCACACCACCAAGGATTCAAGTTCTGACAAGCCATCCCACATGACATCAAGATGGGATACCATCCCATATGTCGAGACAAGGCCATCCCGCTAGCGACCCAGTGTCTTAATAGGGGCGTCTTGAGACATCCCTTGTCTCAAGTGTCAGGATGGGGCGAGATAGCAGTGCGTCCTGTTCTATAAAAAAATCGAAACAGCCCCATCTCACGGGATTTTAAACCTTGCACACTACCAAGCAAAATATTCTCATATATACCCTCCAATAATCTGAATGGGGCCACTCTACTTAAGTAGGTTTTTCTTGAGGTCAGCTTACACAAATTGGCTAGGGCTCCAGATACATCCTTATCAATATCGAGCAAGAACAAACACATCACCTAGCAAAATGTTCTCATATATCCCTCCAATAATTTGAATGGGGCCACTCTACTTCAGTAGGGGTCCACATATATCATTCAAGTATTCTATTATTATTTTAGATTCTACAAAATCATAATTGTCATTCAGAATTTTTATTGGAAAGCTCCAATGAAATAAACTGACGTTAATAGGTTCACAGAAGAATAATTTCAAGTCAAAACACTCTATGAGTTTCAAACTTTCACTAAAAAACTTAAATGATTTCATGACTTTCCAATAGAAATTGAAAGGAATCCCTAGATTTGAAATTAACAAATATAAACACAAAAAATCAATAAAGCCAAGGTAATTGTTAAATTCAAAAACATGGAAATTTACTATTGTCAATGAAATCAGGAAATTATTGTTCAAGTCTCAAGCTCTTCTAAAAGCTTGCCACTATTCCCTTTTTCCTACGCTAGCTGGGCCTTCTTATGGCCTATTATAGACATGTTATGGCAGGTCACTGTGCTGGTTGGCTAGGATGGTTAACTAAGCTAGCAAAACAAGTTGGTGACTTAACAGGAAAAACACCAACAGGGCCCCAGGAGATGGTACTTGTTTACATGAAGTTATGAATGTCATTTAAGTGTTATATAAGTCTATAAGATATTATATCTAAATAAGGAATTGTCCCTAATATACATTCAATGAAAATACTCCACAATTCGAATCCCTTATGAATAAAAAAAAATATTTTCTAGTTTCAGTATAAAGTCCAAATTTTCAGGGCTGCGTCAAAATCACAAGTTGTACTTGCTAAGGCATTTTTCAAATCTTGAAGAGCTCAAAAATTCAATTATTTTCAAACATTGCTAACATGCAGAAGTCCAGTAGAAGAAATTATACATTGTCCTGAGGACATCATTTTACTATAATGCTATTCAGAACATAGCACATACACCAAATTATAGATATTGCAATTATTCACACACACGTATACCAATTTGTCCAAGTATATGATGGACATTCATTTCATATAAACTCCAAGTTGGCTTTCCGAAATTGTGTCATTTTTCTCATCTTTTAAGTTGGCTCATTATCTTTGTTTTAATGTAATCAGAAAGATTCTAAAATTCACAAACCAATGACAACTGCCATCTCTATGATTTATTAACAAGGAATTTCATCTCTTACATGTCCAAAGGGAATGAACTGATCTGCTTGCTAGCAGGACACCACTTGACTTCTTTAAGGACTCGTCTTCTGACAGAAATTTCCACCGCTTACAAAGTTCTGATTATCTCATTACTGATAGGACATAAATCAGTAAAAGCATATAGATCTAAATGTCTACTAAAATATGCTCCTTGATGCACCCTACTAATATCATCACAATAAATGTTACCACAAAAATAGTGGTAATTATCTATCTTGACTCAGAAGATTTACAGATGAAACGCCCAATCAAAATTAAAAGTAAATGAAATCCAGTACAACTGGAGCAGCTTAATTCCCTGGAATTCAAACATACCATGGAAATACTGTGGCCGTTGGAGATTAGTTCTCTCAGCTCCAGCTCAAGTTGATCATCAGATGGAACTTCAGCAACTGACTTCGCTTTTCCTTCGATTAAGAGTGTGATTTCTCCCCTTGGCTGTTGTGTAGAAAATATTTTACTTGCTTCCCCTAAAGTACCTCGCCAAAACTTGTATGATAGTTTATATTAATACACCAAGAGAACAGAAGATGACCCAGTATTGTCATCTAGATATAGGATCACAAATGAAATGATTCCAACATTATTTACCATATGCACATATAGGGCACAAAAGCAGTAGCTTCTTAAAGGATCTTATACCGGAAGATTAGAACAGCATTTTACTGAGCAGTTACGAGTAGAATGACATTAAATTTAACTTGTATGGCAATGTACACTTGGATAGGAGTATAGGACAGTTATTGTCCATCAGAACATATATAGTGTGAAACTGTAAATAAATTTAATTTCAACCAAAAAATATGATCGCTAGCACTCAGAAAGCATCTAAAATAGATAAGTGCAAGTCAAAGCAGCAAAAAAAAGAAAAAAAAATCCTCTCGAAAATCTCTACATACTCCATGCATGCTTTGAAAAAAAGGCCGAAATGGAATGTTTGATTTATCTGGAATGAACTGAAATCAACCCTTGGATAATGGTGAAAGGATAATGCTTTAGTTCAGCAAGAATGGTCTAAAGTGAACCAATTTATAAACCATTTAACTATGCACCAACTTGGGTTGTTTTTCTCCTAGGAAAAAAACAATATATATATATATATATATAT
>KE505209.1:79554-99080 GCA_000441515.1 Elaeis oleifera | reverse complement strand
GCTAGACCTAATTAGCTACCCATTATGGCTTTGAGAGAGAAAACCCACGTGCTACAACTCAAGTTCCTACAACCTATCATCGCCATCCATTACAACTTGCAAGAGATTATACCTCCCTCCCTCCCTCCCTCTCTCTCCATCTTCCTCTTCCCCTCGTCTCTCTCTAACCCTCCTCTTCACCATGCAGTCTCCTTGACACATCTTCATTCTGAAGCAGTCCCTACCTCTCTCTCTCTCTCTCTCTTCAACTTTTGAATTAAGTCAGCAAACCATATGCCAACTTCAGTTCAAAATTTGAAAATAAAAAAGGGGTCCAAAACAGACCGGAATGGCATAGTAACAATACTATACCACACCATACCGCACCACTAGGCAACTGGCATGAGTCTTAGTATTTGTACCACCAACCTTGCATTAAAATCTCCTAGCAAAAAAAAATGAAGCGAAAGAAGTAATCATTGAAGCATAGATCAAATGTCTCTAAAAAATCAGTTCATTCAATCACACCAACAAACATATTGGGATGATGACAAAAGAAGCTGCTCATAAAACAACAAAAACTATAAAGTATTACAACTGTTGCGCTATGGCCTAGATAAGAGGTAGTTAAATAATTTGGACTTAAGATCAGAAGCAGATAGATCTAGCACTTTGCAACTGGCCAGTCACAAACAAAATATTTTAATTGAGTGACCTTTGACCAAAGATCATAGATAATTTCTGAAAACATTTAGCAATCTTGTTATAGAGATGCACCATTTACCATAAAATCCTCTTTGTATCTTTTACCTTGAATTGCCAAAGACTGAAGAAGCTTCATCAAGAAATTGATGAAGCTTGTGGGGAGGAACAAAGAATATCTGTGTGGCTGTCTCATTGGCTGAAACCATGAGTCTTTCTCTCCTTGATCCAGTGTGTTTAGGTAGAAAGCCAACTGTATGGTACAATATATGAAACAAGTATCATGAAAACAGTGTCCATGGAAGTGAAAGATTTATAAGGGTTTTACCAAATGTGAATTCATTAGTAGGTAACCCAGATGCCGATATAGCAGCAAGCAAAGCAGATGGCCCAGGAATAGGAATAACAGGGATATTCTGCCTCGCACATAACTTTGCCTGCATTGAGATCATAAGCTTGCTTTAATCAGCACCGATTGACAACATGTATATATAAATTTCCAGTTTGCTTGATGTTAAGTCAAAAGTAGTCGATTAGTAATATCTTGTGAATAAGGGTACCCTCCTATGAAAGATGTGATAGAAAAGGTACCTACCATGCATATTTCCACTAAATGTCTAACATGGCAGCAGAGCGAGGTCATGTGTTCAAATCCCAATTCAGACCAATTTGAATCATTAATTTGTTGCATCTTTTCTTCCGTTGACAAGTTCCCAATCCAGTCATTCTTGACTTGCCTCAAGAGGAGTTGTTCAAGTATGTGTTTAGGCCCACATCAGTTGTGCATTGGAGAGATCATGGATAATTATATATGGCCAAGGAACTCAAATACTACATTTTGGCTAGCCTTTAGAGTGAAGTTCCAGGTCATTACAAATGTATCATGGGTAAGCTCCTAAGTTGCTGCACATTTTTATCTGAAGTCATTCTTGATTCATTTATGCCTTCACAAATGCACGGTCCAGGCCACATGTGAGAACCCGGGGGTGGGTGGGTGGGGGTGTCCAGGCCACACATGACCGGGGGACGTTAAAGCTTGATATACATTGTAGACCCTTCCATAACAGCTTAAGTTTTGGGGGGCCTAGTGGTAACTTAATGCTTTTATGTACATCAAGTGATATACTTTAGTAATCTTGTGGGTTAAAAACAGCCAAAAGGAAATATAAGAATCTACTCACATGTGGGGTCCAAGCCACACATGAGGGGGGGATGGTAAAGCTTGATATACGGTGTTGACCCTTTTCATAACAGCTTAAATTTTCGGAGGCCTAGTAGTAAATGCTTTTATGTACATCAAATGTTATACTTTAGTAATCTTGTGGGTTAAAAACAGCCAAAATGAAAATATAAGAATCTATTCAGCTCTTTAGATCTAGTTCATGGATTCTACAATTACTTTCCTATTGAAATCAAGAACTTTCATTTAGAAGAAACCATTAAAAGTTCAATCTCCATACTGGAGTAAATACATGTATGAGTATTATCAACTCAGCCATGTAGAAGTATATGGGTGATGGAGATGGTAAATTATATTAAGTGCTTACCATGTTCCAAATTTTAGAAAGACCAAATTAAGAAATTTAGCATATGACACAACAATATCATATCATTAATTTGACATCCGGCTCTCCACTTTTGACACTAAATGGAATGCAAGATATGTAGAAGATTAAAATGCTTATATGCTTCGGAAGTTGGAAAAGGCAAATACAGTGGTGCAAACCTTCTTGCAGACATCTCACAACGGTGATATATTTCACTCAAAAATATTTGCTAAGAGACAAAAGAAGAAATAACCATCTAATATTAAAATATATATTGCTCAAAAGTTTGACTTAAGCAGTGAACAGTAAGTGTTCCATTCTTCTTGATAAGAATAACTTAAAACCAAATGCATAAGGCATCATTCAAGGAATCTAAAAACAGTTTCTCTTTGCCAATATAGAAGTAACAAGAAAATTATTAATGAATCACATACTAGTTCAAAGCCTGGATCACTGACACATGGAGTACCAGCATCACTAATTAATGCAACAATATCCCCATGTTGAAGCCGCTTTAGAATTGTAGTTTCACGTTCAGACTCATTAAACTTGTGGTAGCTAAGCTGCAAATCTAAATTTAGCAATTAGAAAGAAACATAAAAGTTAACCTGTATTAAGCCACTTAAAATATAACAATAGGACTATAGCTCAAAAGAGCTATAAAAAAAGCTATATATAAAAACTAACTAGAGGTGTCTTGATATTGTAGTACTGAAGCAATTTCCTAGAATGTCTTGTATCTTCTGTAAGTATCACATTTGCAGATTTAAGGACACGCAATGCCCTACAATTGGTGAATTAAGGAGAAGTTGATCAGATAAGAACTAATTGAATTCTACTTGCAGTATAAACTAAAATAAACAGAAATTATAATACAAACAAAAAAATGGAGACAATGCCCATGATCAAACTAAATCATAATTTCTACAAGGATTTCCCATAATTCAAGCCCTGGGAGGAGGTTTGGTTTGTGGGAGAATCATGGATTCAAAAGTGTTAATAGGCATGCACAATATGACAAAGTATGTGTCATCCTAGTGCCTCACAAGCACACAAGATTGCATGGTAGAGGCTGCATGCTAGGCATTAGCACAGCAAAGATCATAACATGCCAATGCCAAGCCAATATACCACTAGCAAGCAAAACCTCCATGGCTCAACCATTATGAGATTTACATAGATTCCTAGCTTATGCTTGTCAGTATCATTGAACAAAGCCATGCCCTTTAGGATTTTTTCATCACTATTTGAAGTGAACAACTGCTGTATGTAAGGCTTTTTCTTGGAAGATATGGCTTTACTAAAATTAGATGACAGGGTTTTAACATCGCATGGCCCCATATTAGTCGCTGGTTACCAAGGTTTTAAATTCCGTGAGACGGGGCTGTCCCAATTTTCCATGGAATAGGATGCATTGTTGTCCCGTCTTGTCCTGATACTTGGGATAGGAGATGTCCTAAGACGTCCTGATTAAGACATTGAGATGCTAGTGGGATAGCCATGTCCCGACACATAGGACGGTACCCAATCCCGGTGCCCCATAAGACATCCTGCTGGGACCTGAATCCTTGCTAATTACTACTGCAGATTTATGCCAAACAAAGATAAGGTATAGTTGATGCCTAGTACAACCAAAAAACAAAAAAATGGAAAGAACAAAAGGCAGTAAAAACACCCTAAAATGTGATCCTAACTAGTACAAGGGCAGTTCAGGCCAATTAAAGTACAAGTATACTCATTGTCACTTTATGATCATAATCACTACGCAGTTCCATTAATTAAAGTATTATTATCATTGGAAGGGCCCAACATGGTAAACACATAATCTTGTATCATACTGATATTTGGCACACATCAACATGGAATGGTAAACCTTCAAAAGGGTTTGGAATTTGCATGCTAAAAATGTTATGTATGCAAAATTCATAAATATAGATGAATTCTAATTCCTTTTATAGTAATGCAAACATCTATTCTAAACAAATAAATATACTTTTTAACTAATCTATCGTATTTAAGATCAAAAATCATCATAGGAATCTATCTTGTTTGCAATTTAACATGTTCATGGCACAACTTCAAGTTATCATGCAAAGCAATTAAACAGCAATAGTGTACATTACAAAATAAATAAACTAAAAATTTGTTGAACACCATGCTAGGAGCCATGATTTCTAACTTTTTGCCCATCAAAAATTGATGTTCTAGTTATCATTATCATTTTAGTGTTGTATATCAGGTCTTCATCCAGAAAATGAAAAGAGTCAACAGCTTTGTGAATGACAAAGAACGCCTATTTAATTCGGCAAGTAGAATTTTAAAACAAGAAAATAGGATATAAGCTTGTACAGATTGTTCTAACATGTATAGAAACCAGATGGGTATAGATTGTTATATTCCAATAAGTATTCATATGGGCCACAACATATAGTATGGAGGTTGATACAGATGTTTGATGCAAGGTTTTAAATCCCGTGGGATGGAGCTGTCCTGATTTTCCTATGGAACAGGACGTGCCACTGTCTTGCCGCATCCTGACACTTCGGATAGAAGATATTCCAAGATGGCCCGATCGGGACGTTGAGACGCTGCGGAATGGCCCTGTCCTAACACATGGGATGGTACCCTATCCCAATGTCCCGCGGGGCCTGAATCCTTGATTTGATGGGTATGTCAATTCTTGTATTCTAAAACTACATAAAGATGAAAATGCACTAGAAGGTTAGCATGATTAAAAACATGTTGCATCTACAAGTTCTGCAGTACAATTCTAGTTTCTTTAAAGCACTACCCTTTTGAGGCCACACTGAAAATTTACTATATTAGGAATTCAAACGGTATTGATCCATATATCAATGTCCAACCATCAAATCCCTAGCCTATTCAGATCAAATAAGTTGAAAAGCAAAACAAATTGCAACCATACTGGGATTTGTAAAATATACATCTCATTCTTATACAGGCATTATACAAATACCACAAAAGCAAAGGGTGCAAACTTGGCTGTACTTAATTTTGGCCAACCTGAACTTTGCATCAACTTGGCACTTATATAATTGTGGTCTATATCTGGGCTAGCAAAAAGCCCCAATTTCAAGCTAGACTAACAATTCAGGTCTCAAGAACCCTGATACAATCCAAACCTGACCTAGCCATACCCTAACTCTGTGATGACCTGGGTTGGGATCACCTTGCCGGCCCATGAGCCAACCCAAGTCAATTTGGCATAGGAACCACCTCAGCCTCTCCCTATCCCTTTCTCTTTTCTCCTCCTTGTTGCATGCGACCCCAGCCCCAATCCTCTCCTTCCCCTCTTCCTATCGCTCCTCAATGAAACCCCTAACTCCCCTCATCTTCTTCTCCTCCTCTCCACCACCAAGCCATCACCAGTTCCTCCAAATGCATCGACACTATCAGGCAAATCCTCCCCGATCTCCTCCTTCCCCTCTCTCTCTTCTATGTCTCTCTTTCTCCTCTTCATAGCTAGTGACACATCCATCATGCTGCTACAATCCAATGACTACTATCATTGGCCTTTCCCTCTTCTCCTCCCTCTCATGAGTCTCGTCTCTATCTATGTATGGAAAAAGGGAAAAAAAAGAAAGAAAGAAAAGCAATGGAAGGGAAAGGATGGAAGGGCTACCCCTTCCCACCATCCCTCACCCTCCCTCTCTCTCTCATACACTCTCTCCTACTCTCTCTCCCCCTCACTCTTTCTTTCAATAAAGGAATCAAGAGAAGAGACGAAATCCTTCCCTTCCATCTCCCACCTCTCTCTATCTCCCAATCTCTCTCACCCCTCACTATGTGTGTAAGAACTGTGGGAGGAAACCAAGCCTTCCCTTCCCACATCTCTCTCTCCTTAATTCTTCTCACTTTGTTTCACTTATCCTCTCTCTACATCTCCCTCATTTTTTCTCACCCAATCATCCCTATGTTTGTAGGGAAGGAAGCAAACAATAACCAACCTCCCCTAGTTGGTTAGTGAGCTAATGATTGGCTTAATCCATCACCTCTGATTAGCATTATCATTTTAGGAAAAATAAGAGAAAGAATTAAAATTAGATATTTAGATTAATAATAGACAGTTCAAGGATTTGGCCAATAAGAGCTTTAAGCATAAATAATTATATGCTTTGTAACGCCATCAATGACCTTTGTTAATACCTCAAGGTCCTTAAAAATGGATTCGAAAAAGTTAATTGAGAACATGGAGGACTTTAGAAATTATTCCTATCTTAACATAATTGTACTATGGTTTATTAGGTCTTGGAGGGATAATTTTGTTGTTGGATTTGATCGTAATCTACACTCACAAGTTAATTAACCTTAACCTAACTAGAGTGTTTTAATTATATATCTATAAATATTTATTTGTGACACTTATTATAATTTTTTTTGAAAATTGTGTAATTTGCTTTGTATTCCTTATTTACAAATAACGTGGATCAAGCAAGAGATTATTCCATTATAGAAACTCATAGACATCTTTGAAACTCATGTGCATATGTATTTTATGGAGCATTGCCGTAATTGCAGAAAAATATTCGAATCATGTCAAACTCCTGCATAACTTTGAATGTTGCATTCCTAAAAGTGTTTGAATATGTTAGAAACTATGCACGTAAGTCAATTATTTGATCTCTTATACTTAAAGACTTTATAAACTACTAATCTATCTGTGCAAATTGGAAATGAAATGATATTGTTATGCAATTGGGTTTTGTGTGCTTGCTTTAGACTCATAGTTTGGCTACTTATTGGACCCCGTGAATCAAGATTTGCAGACTCGATACCGAAATCCGTGCAATTGCCGATCGGTATGGTATGGTATCGTATCATACTGGACCATACCGACAATAAAAAATAAAAAAAATCCATCCAACGGCCAAAAAAAGAAAAAAATCAAGTCAAATCGGACCGAACCAGTACCGTACCGTAATGCACCGGACCAAACCGTCCGATATCAAGTGGTTCGGACTGATACCGTACCGAATCAATCAGTTTGGTCCGGTTCGGACCATTTTCAAAAAATCAGCCTGAACCGAACCAATTCCCTGCTCGTAAGGTATGATACAGGGTGTACCGGCCTGTTCAGGCGGGTACAGAATACCATGCCGTGAATAAACATGGAAAATGGGCCGTGCCTGGCACGACACGGCCAAAGCCCACTGGGCCGATGGCTTAACGGGCTGTGCCAGGCATGGCTCGTTTAGTCTATTTAAACAAAATCTTGGCCTGATAGGACCCTAAGCCCAAAGGTGACGGGCCATGCCAGTTGGCCCATGAGGCCCGCAGGCCCGATGGGCCTTCTTTTGCTCAGAAAAGGACTCATGACGGGCCGTGCCGGGCACGGGGCATTTGGACCCGTTACGGGCCATGCCAGGCATGGCCGATAATGGCTACTTCCCTCAACAGCTATTTTTTAACCCCCTAACGGCCATTTTAAAATTTTAACAATTTTAACCCCCAACAGTCATAAAACAGCTAGTTTTAGGGATAATTTGGGAAATAAAATATTTGGATTTCTATAAATACTCCCTCCTCTTTCATTCTCACCACACTAAACCAATTCTCCTCTCCCTCTCTACTACTACTACTTCTCTCTTTTAGCAAAATTTAATTAGCAATTAGCACTTTAATTTTAGTTTGATTATATATTCAAGTGCTACACAAAAGAAGGATTAGTCCATCTATTGGAGGTCCTGGTTAAACACAAGAGGAAGCTCACAAATCTCCGCTCTATCTCTACTCAATTTCTCTTTGTAGTTAGTTTTTATCATTTGTATTCATCATATTTAGATATGGCATCTTTTGATAAGAGTCATTATGGCATTCTTCCTGTTTCTGAGGAGGAAGAAACTAATGTTCCTAATCCCTCTGAAATCAATAGTGAAGGTCAAACCTCTTTTCGTAAGAGGACTAGTGTTGTATGGATTGATTTTGATAGAGTTATTATTGGAGTCTTAAAAGTAAAATATAAAAAATATGCCAAATTATATAGTTGTGCTAGTAGTGGAAGAACTGACCATTTGAAGAGACATCAAGAGAATCATAGGATGAGTGATTCTCGTCTTCAAAGCACTCTTAATATACAAAGAGGTAGTCTTGTACGTAATTTTGCATATAACCATGAAAATCAAAAGAAAGCACTCGTAAAATGATAGTTAAGGATGAATTGCCTTTTAGCTTATGTGAGTCTTTTAATTTTGAAGAGTATGTTCAATTGACTCGACAACCTACTTACAGAAAAACTAGTAGATGTACATTTAGAAGAGTGGCTATGATTAATTATTTAGCAATAAAACAAAATTTGATTGAAACTCTCACTGTCCTAAATGCAAAATTGTCATTAACCTCTAATGTTTGGTCAGCATTTGTTAATAGTAATTGTTTTATTGTTGTTAGTAGTAATTGTTTATTGCTGTTACTGCTCATTACATTGATAATGATTGACAATTAATAAATGTATTCTTGCTTTTCATGCTTTTGATTTTTCACATTCTGGATAATAAATCTCTAATACTATTTATCAAACTACATGTTCATATGGCATTAATGATAAAATTATGTCTATTATTTTTGATAATGCATTTAATAATAATTCTACTATCGTATTATTGAAGGACTCATTGCATCCCATTCTAAATGAAAATTTATTGCATATTAGATGTGCGTGTCATATCTTAAATCTCTCTGTTCAAGCTGGCATGGGTATAGCTCAAAATATCATTGCAAAAATTAAAAATGCAATTTCTTTTATTCATGCTTCAAGAGCAAGAATTCAAGAATTTAAGCAACTGTGTGTGGATCATGATAAATGTTTAAAAATTAAACTTGATGTGGTTACTCGTTGAAACTCAACATATACCATGATATATAATGCATATCCATATAAAAACTTATTAAGTGCATATATTAATGAGTGTGGATTAGGCTTTATACTGACTGAAAATGATTGAAATAAAGGCAAAATTTTGGAAGATTTTTTGGCTAGTTTTTATAACGCCACTAATATTCTTTCTGATGTTTATTATTCAACCTCTTGTTCATATTTACAACAAGTATATATCATTAGCCAAAAATTTGTATAACATAGATATGATGATGCTTTAATACCTATTATTGAAGAAATAGAATCTAAATGAAATGAGTATTGGAACAAGATATGTCCTATGCATAACTTAATTACTGCATTTGATCCACATGTTAAATTGAATGATGTGCTAATTTTACTTGATGCATATAATAAAAATATGCTTAAAGATCCCGAACCCACTAAAGCTGAGGTAACCTAATTTTTTATGATATTTATGCTTTATATGATGAAAAGATTCGTGGATCTAAATTGCCCACATCAACTTTACAAAGCTCCATCTCTTCTTCTAGTACTTTTCATTCATCATCTAAATTCTCATTCATTGCGCATACGAAACATGCACATGCTTCAAGTTCATCTACATCTTCATCTTTAAGTAGTAAATTTGAATTTTATTTACGAAATGATCTTCAATCTGTATACGATGAAAATCAAATAGAGAGTCTTGATGTGCTAGCCTGATGGAAGAGTGTTAAAAATCAATATCTTGTTATGTCTGCTATTGCATGCGATATCTTAGTTGTGCCGATGTCTACAATAGCATTGGAATCCACTTTAATGCAGATCGATATGTTCTTAATGCAAAGAGAAGTAGGATGACTGGCGACACAATTGAGATGCTCCTCTGCTTCAAAGATTGGTTGGATGCTGATGAAAATTTTAAGATAAAGGTGGACATGATACAACATCTGATGATGACAACACAAATAGTACCAACGATCAATAAGATTTTTATCATTTATTTTCAATTCTTAATTTTTATAATTATATCTTTTATTTTTTAATTATTGAGGTGAGTCACCTCTATTTCTTCTCTCTCCCTCATTGTATTCTAGAGATCAGACCTAGCCCCCCTCCCTCCCTTGTATCATTTTGATTTTTATTAATAAACCGATAGGAATCCACACTAAACCCCCACCATTATAAGGTGGCATTTGATTTTTATAAAAAAAAATCCAACATCCCCTCATCTTTTTTATATTTACTCCTAACCTTTTTTAATTTATAAAAAATTATTTTTTAAATTCAAAAAAAATTCATTACGGACCGTGCCAGGCACAGCCCACACGGGCCATGCCAGGGCACAGTCCATCTTAAGGGAGCCAGGCTAGCACAGTCTGGCCTGCGGGTCGTGCCAACCCAAGCCCTTATGGGCCGTGCCGGGCCTGGGCCACGGGTTGCAAAACCTCCAGCCCAGTCCGGCTCCCTTATATGTGCCATACCTAGCACGGCTCGTTACTATAGTAAGTGGGCCATGCCAATTCATGCCGGATCGGGCCGTGTCATGGGCGGCCCAGCCTGATGCCCATGTTTAGATTTATTTATGATAATTATTATATTTTTTTTGAAAATTGTGTAATTTGCTTTGCATTCCTTATTTGCAAATAAAGTGGATCAAGCAAGAGATTATTCTATTATAGAAACTCATAAACATCTTTGAAACTCATGTGTATATGTATTTATGGAGCATTGTTGGAATTGCAAAAAATATTCGAATCATGTCAAACTCCTACATAACTTTGAATGTTGCATTTCTAAAAGTGTTTAAATACATTGGAAACAATGCACGTAAGTCAATTATTTGATCTCTTATGCTTGAAGACTTTATAAACTACTAATCTATCTGTGTAAATTGGAAATGAAATGATATTATTACGCAATTGGATTTTGTGTGCTTGCTTTAGACTCATAGTCTGGCTACTTATTGGACCCCATGAATGGGGTTATGTGTTGGCATATTGATTGCTCCAGAACTTGATTATAGATGACCTACTCTGCAAGGTTTAAATGTGGTACAGTAGACCTACTCTACAAGAGTTAAATGTGAAAAAATGGACCCACTCCGCAGAAGTTAATACAGAAAAGTAGACCAGCTCTGCAAGGGTTAAATGCAGTATACTTGGCCCTACGCAGGGATAACGTGGCTGTAGTCTCACATATTGAAAGGTTTTAATAATGGTTGTGGAAAACAATGCATGAATTGCTTTCAAAATTATATGTGAAATATTGATTTAGAGATGGATTTATTCTTTACTAGAAATAGTTGTTTAAGTGTTATGTGATTGTGGAAACCAATTTGTAAATTGTTCTTGAAATTGTATGCGGAATATTACTTTAGAAAACAGTTTCTATATACATGGATATTTGCAAATAATTATATATAAGATGTTGATAAGCTTTTATATTATACTTGCTTGATCCCTCTAGTAAGGGTTTTGGTTGCTCACTGAGCTTTCCGCTCATTCTTTTGATTCCTTTTTTTAGAGCCCGAGACATAGGAGGGGATGGGTAAAGATTGGACTGTGAGATCAAAGCGAGACCTTAGATATAGTTGGATTGGACCAGCCTTTATAGTTTGTTTGGAACCCTCCATGATACTGTTGTTTTAGAACTATATGAAACCCTTAAAACTTTCTAAAGTGCTTATGTTGGTTGAGTTGTTGTCTTACCTGAATATGTAATTTATGAATGTTTCAGGAATTGGCGCATAGCCAATTCAAGTTTGGGAAGAAATAGTGAGTTTTGGAAACTATGATTATTATCCTGCTTATTTTATTGGATGAGTGTTACAGGTTGAGCTACAGATTGTAACGGGATACTTGACTAGCTAACCTGAGATTGGAATGGGTTAATTAGTTTGCTTGAGGTTGGATTGACCCATAATCCAAGCTGACCTATGCAAGTAGCACTACAAGCAAACTTACGGAAATAATTCACTAGTGTAACTATGTCTACATACGATGCATATCAAATATTAATACACCTCAAATATAAATAGATGCAGATACTTCATGTCAGCTACAACTTATTTTGAAAATAAAGAAATTGCTATTGGAGTCAACAAACATTCTAAGCACATCATGAGAATATTTTGAATATTTTTTGGGACTATAATGTTATGAGATGATTCAAGTCAAACAAGCCATTTTCTGATCCATGATTGCTTAAGGTAATAAAACACCATTTGGCCTTCATCATCATATGTACCATAACTAAGAAAAAAGGAGAGTCTACGGAAAGAGAATTGAAAAACTAGAACCATTAACTTTGGATAAAAAATGGTATTATTATGATACAAGTAACAAATGTGACAAAATGAATATATTCAGAATGCTATCAAACCATGTCCTAACTTTTCACGATCTGTTGTATCAGCACATCCATATCTTGTCATATCCATATCCAATGTTTGTGTTCATGTTTCATAAATATGGTTTCATACCAGCATGGTTCTTATACCACATCATTATAATGAAATGTGTTTTGGCTATTGCTTTCCTTGATAGATGGTTCCATTTCTGCATCTTCTAATCTTCCTAGCAGTCCAGTAACCAAGTTCTTAATCTTTTATGGCATCTTTAACTTACAACTATAAAGGAATGGGGTTTTAGGGATCGCAGCACAAATTAAACATTATGTGTAATTATTTGCTAATATTATATGATACAATAATATTAACACATTATATTATGTTAATATGGTCACGTAGGACATTATCAAATCAAGTCAACCCATACTAAGCCTGATCCATGAAATAGATAATAGTTGGATTGCATCATTATCAGACTAACCGAGCCAAAGTTACTGATCCAATATAGTCATAACTATATATTTAATTGTTTTATCATTATTGTAGTACTTTCAAGATTAAGGTGACACAGTACATCAACATTCTTTATTAAATTGCTACTATTATAATTATTACTATATTATGTTAGTATAATATCTCATAAATTGTGTGGTGCTACTAGAGTTGCATTGTGTAATGACGTAGCAGAATGTTAACAGTATTACTGTTTATTATTATTTTTATATTAAACTATAAATACATGGTAACATTATAATATTACATAATAAAATAACAATAATTTTACAATAGTAAAACATATTATTATATTATACTAATGGATAAAAGGAGGGGATGGTCATGACACGTTGCAAGAAATGGCTGCAACTACTTGCAATTAAGTTCAGCCACAAACCATTGCAGCAAAAGGATCAAAAATTGCAATATAGTTGCTTGTGAGTGAAGTGAATTGCAGGTACCCAAATGCCTGCAAGTCACTGGAAGCAAACTGACCTGCAATTTACATAGCTGCAAACAATAAAATAGCCCCTAAGCGGCATGGCATATGACCATTAATTCATCTTTATTGGCAAATATTTTCAAAATATGAGAAGCCAAAATTAGAAATTCGAGTTTTGCATCATCCTAGTCATGTTGGTAATACTAGAAGAAGATAGGTTCTCAATCTCAAAATTTATTTTCCAAAAAAGACTCAAACTTTAAGCAGCTATGATGGAAAATGACATTCTATGTGAAACCTAATAATAAAAGAAATGTATATAAAATGCAATTCTACCAAATAAATAGAACCACTTGACATTCAGACCTTACAAAACAAGTCATTTGGTCATTGAAGGGAACTAAACTGACCTTGCAAGCTAAAGTTGACAACTGCATTTGCTAGATGCTTAGAAAAAAGCTGTATAATAAAAGTTATGCAGCCAATGATCTAGTTTCTTTGGCAACTGATTAGCAAAGCAGATTTCCTTCCAATCATCATCATAAAATAAGTTTGCTCAAATTCAATCCTTCAGATTTATGTATTCCTTATACAATTAAGTTCATATACATTAGGCTGTCTCATAGAGGACGAGACAAACATGATGAAAGAGTATCAATACCAAGAAATGCACTAATATAAATTTATGAATACATTTCATATATTACATGCATTGATACATACAAGATTCTAAAAACAACCACACGTACCGCAATGTGATATCTTCGAGATTTCCAATTGGTGTCGCTACAAGGTATAAACCAGATTTTAAGATGCTCTGAAATAGATAGCAAGACAGGTACAGCAATCAGATGACAAAGGCTGAGACGTACACGTTATTCCTATACTCATACTATGTTATTGCTTTGACAATATGATCAAGAATTTTTATTGAATGCAGAAAATGATTTCACGATACATAAAACCCACGAATAATGGCTTATGCACAACCAACAGCCTAACCCCTAGAAGATCCACATAGGCCACCAACAAACAATTCTCAACATCATAGAACAGAGATAGAAAACTCTCCATGGACTGCAGGAGAGGCTATAGGTCCAAATCCAGGTCTTGGTGTTGGACTCCAGGATGCAACAAAAATTTCAGAAAGAGGGTGAACTTAGCTGGACAGTGAAGAATTTTTCTATATTTGCTTCTTGAACAACTTTCCCACCACTCAAAAGCAAGGCTATGAACTCCCTTTTTTTTTAAGTCATTCAAACGAATGGTGTCGGCGTTGGGTGCTCGTTGTTTCTTTCTTCTCTCCTTTTGCCTGCTGACATTAACCTTTTCACCCCTTGCCAGTTAATATAGCAATGAAAACTAATTACAAGGGGAAAAAGATGCAGTTTGGTCGGTCCGCAAAAATCCTTTCTAATGCTTTCATGTTATTTAACGGACCTCCCTCCTTTGTGACATTTTATCAGATACCTTACCAGCGACCAAGCTACAGAAAAAAAGGAAATAACAACAAACCGAGACGACAATAAGAAAAGGGTAAGGAGGGGAGCAATGACCGTTTTCGAGGAATCTCCACCGTGCTGCTGCGTCTCCGCGGCATTATCGTGAGAGGCAGCGGAACAGAAGCGAGGGAAGAAGGAGGGCTTTTGGAGGGGAAAGAGGAGGGAGGAACCGCTCAGAGAAGGAACAGCAGCGAGGTTGGAAACAGCGGAGGAAGGCCAAGATAAGCAGCGGTGGCGTGGGAACATTGGAGAATGGAGGAGGAGGAGAAGGTGCCGGGTGGTTCTGAGCGTCAGGGTTGAGCCGGAGTACATGCTTCGGAGCTAGTGTCGCCGTATGGCACCGCACACGCACCCGGTCTAAAAACCCGAAAGCTCTTGGCTCAGCTTGACGATCAAAAACCCCATAATATTATGCCAGCTTATAACCTTACCAGTCTGTAACCGAATACGATGGACAGAATATAATTTTTTGAATAAATAATATCATATATATCTAATATTAAAGAATTCATAGATTAGAAAGGTAACATAATACAAAAGATATTATAGACGGTATCAAGTATTATAAATGAGAATATAAAATCATATTATTTAAATTGCATGATAGTAAAAAATAATATAATTATTTTATTTTTGCTGATACAAAAATTATCCCTTGAAATATTATTTTCAACATCAATTATTTTAGAATGCTCATTATAAAATAGAGTACGATCACTTATTTGTATCTCTTGTATATCTCTTTTCTTTATAATTCTATCAATAACAGGACTTTCATCTTCATTTACTTCAATCTGTAAAAATAATTTAATTATCAATTATCAGAATAAAATACATAAATATAATCATCTACATGTAAAAGAATAGAATATATTACTCAATGGATTTTTTGATTTTTTTTTGTCTTCTAATTCCTTATATGTATCTTTAGAAATTATTTTAAGAATAGTATAGTTTTGTCCTCTTTCTTTGATATTGTATTCATCAACTTTAATTTGAAAGATATAACTATTTTCTATAACTTTTTTCTATACAAAGAATTCTTCTAATTCCTCATATGTATTATTAGAAGTTATTTTAAAAATGGTATAGCTTTATCCTCCTTGTTTGATATTGTATTCATCAACTTTAATTTGGAAGATATAATTTTTTCTATAATTCTTTTGATTTTTAAGAAAATAATAGAATTATCATCTTTCTATATGAAGAGAAATACATAACTTTATATCGTTAACTAATTGATTAGATAGATAAAATATAAAATATATATTAGATATATCTTATCTATATATAATTCTTTAGCTGATTTGCCTATTAACTGTTAAGCAATTTTGTCAAAAAAATAAATGATGCAAATCTAGTATAATCCTCAGCATGAAATTGTAATCGACACCTAAAGAACATGAAAGAATAGAACCAAATTAAAATTCGGATAAAAGTAATAACCCCTACATTTTATGACGACTTGCAGATATCCCCTTACATTTTTAATTTCAGCAGTATTAACCCTACATTTTACAGAATTTTGCAATTTGATCTTCTGACGAGAGAAATTGGGTTCCTATTCGCCGTCGGTCCTACATGGCAAGGAATTAGCCGTTTGGATCCTATTTGTCAATTTGATAGTCAGTTATATGCTGACATGGACCATTTAGTTAGACAGACACCCCCCCCCTCGGCACATGACGTATACCTTTCTCTTCTCTTTCGATCGAACCATCCCTCATTTTCCCTCCAAATGTTGCTCTATTGCTTTCAATGATCGCTTTCTCTCTTATTCCTCTAGAAATAGTCAGTATTTTCCTTGAGATTTCCATCGTGAGTTGTTTCGGACGATCGACAAGAGAGACTCCTCCATTGGTGAGTTGTCTTCATTTGTTTTGTTATTTTTCTCAAAGTTAGGGTTTGTAATTTTGGCTTTATAGTTTTTTATGACTGCGTGCTTCTATTTTCCATGCATATTGTGACTCTTTTGTATGTCTTTAAATGAGATTTAACCTAGTTTTTTAACATGAATATTGCACATGTCTATGTTAGAGGGGGACATGCTCACTATGGACTCAAGGAATCTTCGTTCACCTTAGGAAGCACTAAAGAGTTAGTGTGTTGCCTATTGTTTATCCCATTCTTTATTGCTGTGGTTAGGCGTGATTGCAATCAATCCACATTAATTCTAGAAATCTTCTTTCACCCCAAGAAGCACTAAAGAATAATAAAATCCTCGTATATAAAATGGGTAGGTTATTAAATAATAGGTTGTTTGAATGTATGAATGGCACTATAATAATTGGTTTGTACAAATTACTCCTTATAAATGATTTTCTTTTGTTCGTAATGCAAAAATGTCAGATCCAAATGTAAAAAGGAGTGAATGTTTAAGTGATGATGATGCTAACAATGAACAAGATTCAAGTGGGGATGAACAAGAAGATAGCATTGATGAAAAGTCTCAACTGAGTACAGACAAGGTTTAGTAAACTGAAACAGAATGCAGGTAAGGCTCTGAAATCTGATATGCACTACCATCAACAACTTTTACAAGATTCTAATTATATAGCAGTGGTTAGTAGGATTGGCAATAAGATACATAATGCCTATAGGCTTGGAAAATCAAAACAGACATCATCAAATAACATATAACACCAACTTTGTTACATCTGACTTTATTTTCCTTAAAAAGGTTTGATTTTTAATATCAACCACCATCTTTGACAGTTCAACATTCTTAATTTCCAGCTACTTTTCAACTCTATCCTTCTCAAGCCCCAAAACTTGTTTATCAGACTCTAATCTGTCAACTCTTTTCTGTAATTTATGGTTTACCTTGAATGCATATCTGATTCACTCGGGATCCAACCACTGGAAGTAGTTGCAACCTCCTCCAACCTGTAAAAGTCTTTCATTAACTATCCATTGGTAAGAACAAATCATTTAATGGAAAATAACATAAAGCAAAATCCTTACTTCATAATTAGGGCATGATCAAAACCTTCTTCCTGGATTTGTAGACGTCCAAGAAGTCTTCACCACGGCCTCAAGTTGGTAACGGCATCTCTTCAGGGTCACACTATTGCCAGCTACTTCGCCTTCCCAAAAATTGAAGTTTGAAGAACTCATTTTCGATTTTTAGAGAGGTAGACAGAGCGTGGGACAGAGGGGGAGAGATAGTGCATAGATAGGAGCATCTGAAGAAGACAGAGCATGGGACAGAGAGGGAGAGATAGCGCTCAGCTCACAGGCCATATAAAATATCTTTTACTGTTTTTGACAAGAAAAATGGTGCCAAAAGGGTGTCAAGTCTACATCATCCCCTTCTAAGATGTCCACATAAGCTTCTACTTGCTGATTCCCTGCCATGTAGGACCGCCAGCGAACAGAAATCCAATTTCTCTCATCGGAAGATGACATTGTAAAATTTTGTAAAATGCAGGGTTGACATTGCTAAAATTAGAAATATAGGGGGTATCTGTAATTAGTCCTAAAATATAGGGGTTATTTACATTTTATCCTAAAATTTATTATAACTAACAAAAAAATTGTAATGGACATGAGTAAAAGATGTGATATTAAAATATCTAATATATAAATTTTCTTTTCTTTTATGATTTAAAGTATACATTTATCTTTTATTAGTAAATTCTAAGTATTAAATATGAAACAAATCTTGGCATTGGATACTTAGGATCTATATTGCATAGATCACATCAAAATTCAATATCGGTGTATTTTATCTTTTTCTAACAAACTTGATAAGCCGTATAGCACTATCCATATCTTGTTTCAATATCACTAATTAAAGCCTCACAATTAAAGATAGTCTCCTATAAATCAAATAGTTGAATATTTAATTATAATTATATATCTTCAAATATAAATACCAAATTTAAAAATTATATGACATATGAATAAAGTTTTAGTATTATATAATTTTAATTATCTGTCCATGATATTCTCACTCCATAGATTTTATCTTTTAAATTATCATTCTTTTAGTAGACCATCGGATCAGTGGAAGAAGTTTGTCATTAGCTTTGAAATATAATCTCTTGAACATCATTCATACATGATAAATCTTTACTGAAAAAAATTACTAAATTTATTTAGTAATTTATCTTATATAAAATAATTTCACAATAAGATAATGAATAAGTAAATGATACCTATGATTAAAACTTTTTACTTTTGGTATATGTAAATTGATATAAATTTTGTTATACTCGCAGAAAAAAGATAATACTCATCTATAATATAAATATCTTATTAAGAATAAAATTTTAATATCAAAAAAATAAAAATATTTTTGAATACCTCAAAATATTTTAACCATTATTGATGTTATAATTAGAATTGGATGCGTAGACCTTTGCAAAATTTCAGCTTCATTTATATAATCAGTAGTATTACATTAGATGATGACCTTTATCCTCAGTCTACTACAATAACATCAGATTAAATTAGAAATATAAATAATATATTTTAAATAAATTATATACTGTATATAAAGTAAAAGACATACTTAAGCATCAATAGCTCAAAAAAATTTTTTTTAACATTTGAGTTTTGAGCATGAACATTCTTTATAGATCCAATAGTAATTAATTTCTAATAACATATGCAATATATATATATATATATATATATATATATATATATATATATATTATTATTA
>KE505209.1:67559-79534 GCA_000441515.1 Elaeis oleifera | reverse complement strand
ATATATATATATATATATATATATATATATATATAGTATTTATTAGTTTAATAAAATAATCAGCATGTTAAGAAAAATACATGTGTTCTTATTTTTACCACTAAAATAAATATGATTATCGACTCGATTCACTATTTTATCATAATTTATGAAATAAAATTTGTGCAGAGGTGGACATATCTCATATTTCAATATTTTCTTCAATCATATGATTAGTAGGAAAAAAATTTCTTATCATTCTTTATTAGATGATGCATTCCACCAATCTGTATAACTTTTAAATTAGTAATCAAATATACATGTCCTTCTTCAACAAGCATATGGAAGTTTTGCACAATACTTTTTTCTGATTACAGCATGCATATGATTATCCTTATAAATCAACAAATCAAAAAGATTTAGTATTAATAATTATTACAAAAATTTTAAAAAATAAAATAAAAATATTTGAATATAGGAGAAAGGTACCTCTTCATTAATAATGAGCATGTCAAAACTTATAAACTCATTGTTATTCTTTATATTAATTGAATCCTATATTCTGTCAACTCTAATCTTCATCTTCTCGTTATCTCTTTCATTTGTCAACTTACTCAATAAATTACATTGCATCTTGGAGTCGATTAATGATCTAAAATAAATATGCATTAACATATACAAAAAAAAATTAGAATAAATATGAAATCGAGATAGAAATATTGGCATGTAATATAGTAATTTTTTTTATATTTGATTATAATTTATTACAAACTTTATACATTAAGGGAAGCAAATGTATTTGAGAAATCTTTTTATAGATAATATTCTTCATCGAATAATAATCATTAGAATGCTTGTCATTATTTATTAATACTTTTAAACCATCTTTGCTAGTCACTCTAGATAGTGTAATATATAGTTGTCCATAACTAAATATAAATCTTAACAAATATATTCTAACTTATTTTAGTGATTGATCTTGATTTTTATTAATACTCATAACGAAACACATAAAAAGAGGGCACTGTTTTCATTTCAATATGAAAGAACATTTAGATTCGGTTAGAGATAAGCCTACTCTTGAAAAAAACACACGATCATCAATGTTACTTCTACTAATAATTTCAACTTTTATAATTTTGAAAAATAGTCTTATAATTATCAATCTAGTATCATTACAAAGACTAGCATTTTGATTCAAATTTCTTAATAATATCACTGGTATTCATGCCTTTAATTTTAACTCATGATTTAGAAATCTAAAAAAATTAGAAAATTAAGAAACTTGGTGAGATACAAAAGATCTTTTTCTACATAGTTAGATGATGTTTTGTACATTGAATATGTATTTAAGTAAACAGCATCCTCTGCCGATGTTGAAGAAAGTATTCTCTTATTTATTACATCTATAATTTCATTAATTTATAGGTGCAAGAATAGCTCTCTCATTTAAATACTCTCTATCAAGTAATTTTGAACCTAAATCAGAATAAATACTTTGGATTATATCATTATGTGTATCATTCTATAATATGATGACTAAATCTGATGGTAATTTAATCAAATAGTCTCCATCCCCCTCATCAATATCACCATTGCTAATTTTCAATATCCAATTACTGAATAGAAAAATATCTCGAGTATTACTGATAGAAGTTTAACTATTCATCAATCTCATATTAGTTTATAATTTAAATATATCATAATGGTTTCATAAATATGATCTATTTATAGAAGCTTGAATAATATCTTCTATTCGATCTTTAGGAATAACAAACAGAATCTACCTAAAACTCCATCGAGTAGTATCACCTTTTCTTCAAAAAATTTATATATATTCTTAGGATCTATATAGCATAAAATATCCCTTAAACTTCTATCCACAGCTTTAAAACAATACCTATCAGCCATTGGAGCTTCATCCCAAATAATAATACTTATACTTACCATTAATTCTATAATATGACTATCAGATTGAATCTTCACACGTTGAATTCTCTTTGATAACTATTGAAATATAAAATCTTCAATGTGTAGTTCTCCCATCAAGAAGAAGTAAAACAGCAATACTAAAAGATGCAACAACTAATATAATTTTTCTATAGCTTTAACTGTAAATAGAATAGTCTTATAAATGTAAGTTTTTTCAGAAACATCATGTCTATAAATAAAAATAAACTACCATTATTAGCTGAGATTGCCCTAATAACAGTTTCATAGATAATTAATTGTTCACTATTCAGATCAATAAATAATTTTTGATATTCCTCTATGAGTTTTTCAATATTATAAGATAATTCTTCTTAAATTAAATGATTTTATTTCTGATCAAGAAGACTTGCATTTGGCAAAGGTGATTGAGAAAAATGTTTTACAGATTTACCCCTTTAATTAATAGCTATGCAATTTCATAAAGAGAAATTTTTTTATTTGTGATTCTGATAATTGTAATCGATCAAATTGGAGAACTTGTCTTTGCTTATACACAATATCTTTAGAAAGTAATTTTTAGTTATTCTTTCAAAGTTGGAGTGGATCCGATATCTGATAAAATAAAAGCATTATAACAAATAGAGTTCTTATTTGTGTACTTGTTGTCTCATAACTAGCTTTTGTCAAATATGCATTTTATTTTTGTCATAATCCAACAAACCAAGAGCGTGACATGCATCCTAAGTTTTGGATATGTGATACTATTTATAGTATGAATATCTTCATAACATGTGGGTCCTTTTACGATGTTTAACAATATTTTTAGATAAAATCTCTCACCAGTACTTATGGGATGTGCGTAATATATTCTTCTAATACATCTTGCAGATAATCTTCATTTTCATTCTTTTACATTACTATACTATACCATTAATTAAAATTTGATGTAAGTTAATATTCATGTATCCTCATATCTTTGATTCATCTTCATCCACTCCATGTACATGATATCTTTAATTTGAGATTGATTTAATATATTAAGTTAGCTGAGTCATGCAAAGTACTTGTCTACTGATCAGAAAGATGGAAACTAAGTCTCTCAACACCAAGCTCATGATAATTAATATCAAAATCAAATATTTTCCAACATGCTTCTGTAGCTGAAATATGGTGGCAATCTAAAAATTGCTTAATCTCATCCACTATTGATCTATGTTCCCTATTATTTACATTAGAATTATCTTCAATTTCCTCCAAGATTATAGTTTCTCGATTTGAGCCTTTATTGAAGTATTTGAATAGATAGTTAATTGATCGAGAATGATTATACCACTAAATATTAATATGAGCTTGAACTTTGTCAATAATTCAATGCTATAAGGAATTATATAATGATTATTAAGTAATATTCTATTTTTTTCTACTACTCTACCATCTTTACTTCGTCGATATACTAAAAAACCATCATCATTCACCATAGTTGTTTTATTAAACTTCTTTGAAAAGTATGTTATGCATGTATTGTTGATCATGCAAGGAGAAAAATGATTGACAACCCTATAAAATCCATGAATCATAAACTATTGGACAACTTTAAAAGCAACTAGATCAATTTTATATCAAAAATTTCTGCACTGATGAAATGATCTATATCGATAATAGAAAGATATTTATTATTATCATGAAAAAATAGAAGAATATAAGCATATGGAAGCCTACTCTTCTGAAACTTAGTGGAATATACACTAGATAAAAAAACATAAATAGAGTTATATAAAGAGATATAGAAAGTCAATAATGAAAAATTGATAGAAAAAAAATAATACGTACCTGCTATAACTTTTCTAAATATTTTCTCATACTTCAAATCATGAAGAAGCTCACCTAATTTTATTTGAAAATCCATGAAATGATCTCAGGATATTTAGAAGGCTATTGGCTAGATATCTTTTTTAAAAAAATAATTAATTTTGAGCTATTTAGAATTGTAAGTAAATATGATAAATAGATCAAAATAATCTATCCATCGATAAATTATCATAGCATCTTGATAATTCTATATAAAAATTTAGAACCATCTGTAAATGAGAAGGATAATACTATACATTTACCAACTGATGAAGCATTAGCATCACCTTTAAGAATAGCATCTTTCAATCCATAATATAATTTTAATCGAAGTTGAAGTTGGTTCTTTCTAACCCAACAAAAATGATTCTCCTCAATGCAAGTATATCAATCAATAATATATTGTTGAAATAGTCTGCCTCTCCATAATAATGTTTGACCTTCAGATGCTCGATATTGCAATCGATAAGCAAAATTCTCTTATACTCATATTTTGATATTTTTGACTTCTTCTTATAATACTAATGTGGAAACCATCTTCACCATATAAAAAAATTACCATAAAATTGAGATGCAATTCACTAATATGATGAAACCATTAGTTTGATGTTCAATAATAATATCACAATTAGAAGAATTTACATCAAAGTCACCAACAATTAAAGTAGTAATCTCATAACATGAAAGGCTATTATATTGCCTTGTATTTATATTTCTATCACTCAAAAGTTGAAGTCTGATCTTAGTGCTATCAGATTCTTGGAATCTATCGCATGTCATTCGAAAAGCTCGAACCAAAAGATTGCAGTTATCCAACATTTATATCAAATCTCTCATGATATCAGGATCCAAAGAATTTGATCGATAACTCATTCCTAAACAACTGACTTTTTAGATACCTCATTATCAGTGTCATAAATATATAATTGAGTAAATTTAAGTTTGTTACTCTCAATAGGTAACAATAACCCAATCTTATGATGATTTTGGCCATTCAAGTGGAAAACATAAGGACTTGAACCACGATTAATAGAGTTATCAATATTCCTTCCATTGAAGTAAAAAAAATAAATCATACATTCTTATATTTTCTCAAAATTTTATTGATTTTTGACTACCATTGTAAGCAAGCAGTTCATCAAGCACTTGGGGTGTATTTTTGAAAAATGGTAGCTTCACTCTACCATCTGAATAATAAAGAGAGAATTTGGGATTTAAAATTTTTTAGATTTTATTATCCACTATTTATACCATATAATAACACCATATTGTTCACATGCGGAGTTAGGCCTACTAAATTCCTACGATTGAATAAATCTTTCTAAAAAATAATGTATATAAGATTTGACTTAAAAAATTAAATATAATTATTAGAATATAATGATAGGAAAAAAAGGAGGAGATAAATACTAATTTTAATAATTTTTGATTGTGTTCTAATAATATTAAGATCTCTATTTATTTATTTTAATAATATTAGCCATCTTCTAAGTCTTGCATATCGAGATAAATCCATAGCTGCTATACGAATAGCAAAAGCATTTGTGATATCCAAATTATTGAACTTATAATTTCTAACCTCAAAAATTAGTCTTATATATCGAGATGAATCAATAGCAATCTCAGATATATTAGAAAATATGTCTCGATAAAGTATTATCTATATCAGAGGAAGATGCAAATAGCTTCAATCTCGAAGTAGAGACAGCTCCATAAATAAAATTAGAAGTTTCTGATTGGGATCCAATAATATTAAGATCTCTATTTCTTTATTTGATAATATTATTCATCTTCTAAGTCTTGCATACTAAGATGAATCCGTAGTTGCAGTAGGAATAGCAGAAGTATTTGTTGTCTTCAATATTCTAGCAATATTAAGATCTCTACTATTTTCTTTGACAAAAGTGTTGCATACTGAGATGAATTTATAGCTATTATGATAATAGCAGAAGCATTTGTCATCTCTAAATTATCGAACTTATAATTTCTAACCTTATAATTGAAAAATTCCTCCACCACCTACAATCCATATCAATGCCAAATACGTTAGAAAATTAATATCAACATTCCTCTTATTAGCCTGTATTAAATATCTCCCAAGTCTTGCATACCAAGAGGGATATATTTTTTTGTAGCATATGTAAGATATGACTAAAATTTATATATTTATTATTTAAAAAATTAATAGTATAAATATGAAATAATGATGTTACATATAATTAAAAACCAACAAAAGAGAATAAATAACAAAATAAGTGCATTTAATAGCGTAAATATGAAACAATGATATTACATATAATTAAGAATCAACAAAATGGAATAAATAATAAAATAAGTACAGCACACACATAATGAAAGAAAAAAAATTATTATAAAAATAATTAAAAATTATTATTATTAATCATACCTATAATTAAGAACCAATAACATAGAATAAATAACAAAATAAGTTCAGTACACATAAAATGAAAGAAAAAATTTAAAAAATAATTTAAGAAATAATTATAATGAAGTTATATATTATATTATAAAATATGAAAAGATAACTACAATAACAATCAACAAAAAATTAAAATTATATAATTTAAATTTATAAATTATCTTAAAGAAGAAAATGAGTTATGTAGGCTTAAAATGAGATCCCTTATCCTTTGATAAGGATTAAATTTCATTATCGAGAACAAAGAAAGAAAGTGTGAGAGAAAGAATCCAGGAAAAAAATCTATAGAGAAAGAAAGTGGAGAGAGAAGGTAGAGAGAGGAGAGAGGAAAGAGAGATGAATTTGTGGAGGCATTTTATATTCTTTTAGACCTTATGGTAAAGAATACATGGCTGTATCATGTAGCACATGTGAGGCTTCAAAACTATATTTTTTTTCATTTTGCTTTAAGACTTGGACTAGTTTCAAAAAGTTGGATGGGAGAGAGAGAAAGCAGAGAGAGGAGATAGAGAGAGGAGAGAGAAAATAGATGAATTTATAGAAGTATTGCATATTCTTTTAGACCTAGTGGTAAAGAATATATGGTTACATTATGTAGCACACGTGAGGCTTCAAAACTATATTTTTTCGTTTAGCTTTAATATCCAAACTGATTTCGAAAAGATCTTTTTTTTTCTTTTGCTCTAAGATCCGGAATGATCCGACGAACTGCATGGGAGCAAGCGGGCAGCCAGAGCTGGGGGTGGGAGCGGGCGAGCAGAAGAGAGAAGAGAGAAAGATAGCCTCTCTCTTTTCTTTCTTTTTTTCTTTTTTCATTTCATTTCTTTTTATCTTTTATCTTTTTATCTTTATCTTTTCTCTTTCTTCCTCTCTTCTTCATCCTTTGGTTAGGCAAAACAGGAACAATTCTTGAATCCCCTTCATCTTCCCTCAACTCAAGGGATTCTAGCTTGAAAAAGACAATCGGGGTTGTGACCCACAACAGCGCAGCCATGGCTCCTTGATCATGTCCTTGACACTGATGGACAGCATCGAAAAACTATTAAACACGGATGACAAGAATAGGGGATTCTTGAATCCCCCTCATCTTCCCTCGACTCAAGGGATTTTGGCTCGAGAAAGATGACTAAGTGTGCGGCCCATGGTGACGCAACCATGGCCCCTAGATCGGGTGCTTAGTGGTGACAGAAAGTGCTGAAAAACCATTAAACACAGACGGCCAAAATAGGATATTGCTGAAATCCTTTTCTTTCAAAAATCAGCAAATAAATCCCAAAAATCTCAGTAAATGATTCAAAAGAAATTGAAGAGAGTTTTCCTAAGGGATTACCTGGTTCTTAGGGGTGTTTGGGGACACGATTTTGTCGGCATAGTGCCTTCTAACTTAAAAGGATTTTGGAGAAAAATAGAGAGAGGAGGAGGGGTTTCCGATGATGGTGGCCATTAAGGTGAGGGAGGCATTATTTAGACACGATTTTGCCGGCATAGTGCCTTCTAACCTAAAAGGATTTTGGAGAAAAATAGAGAGAGGAGGAGGGGTTTCCGATGATGGTGGCCATCAAGGTGAGGGAGGCATTATTTATAAAAGAAGATTAGGGTTTTGGCCTTGATTTGGAATCTTTGTTGGGATAGGAAGAAGACTCTCAGCGAGAATCTTCTTCCTCCCATTAGTCCTTGTTTTATTTTCTATGCTTTAAAAATCATGATCTTAAAGTGGAGTGCATGATTTTTTTGATGCTCGGAGATCCATGTTCTGACGATGTGCCGTGCCAGCGATCGTGGGAAAAATGGGCGACGGGAGCGTGCCATCTCGTTGGTCTTTTGCAAATGGGGTGGGAGTATGTCAGCACTATCAGACATCGGGTGAGACATTGCACTTCAGTGCTTTTTTTCTTCTGGACACATGGCATGTAAACGGGCCAGACACATGGCGCACAGAGGCTAATGCCTCCATTTATATATATATATATAGATGCGATGTGTGGATGTAATTTTTTAAATAATATTTAATATTATTATCTATTTATTATATTTATTATATATATATATTTAAAAGTAGTTAAAATAATTAAAAACTATAAAAGATGGTATCCAATCACTAACTAATGCAAGTGGTTTAATCATCATGTTTATATTCATCATGATTGATAGAATCATAACCATTCATCGGATTATCTATTCATGACTCAAGTTTAAATTTGAAGTCTCAATCAAGTGAATTGGATGAGTGACTAACAATGCAAACAGTTTTCTAGTATCAAATTGCTAGTTAAAACATTTAGTTATTAAACTTTTGCTACCATTTTGTACTAGCTATTCGCACTGATATGTTCACTTGTATTGATAGTCGATTACTTTAAATGTGGTTAGATTGGAGACATTTGGTTTCTTACTGCTAGATGGCTAGCTTGTTTGATTGGCTTGATGATTCAAGTTGGTATCTCGATAAACATCGACATCGGTAATCTAATTGATAATTGTGGTTAGTAGCTCAGTTTGCTCCTAAGACTATCAACTCAATTTATATCAAAGATGGCACTTCAGCTAGTTGCGAGGGTAGATTGATGAATCGATACATGTCACAACCTAAGCAAGACTCAAATTCATGGCCTATTCAAGAAATTGGTAAACAAGTTATCCTGCAACTCTGGATGTTATATTAGATCTGCCAAAAGTTTGGAACAAACAGAGACATGCAAATTAAATAAATAAAAGGTGGATCAAATGATCAGCTAGGTGAGTACCAACCACAATCATACAAACATAAAAGAAAATCGTGATGCAGCATCAATGCAATAATGATGTGGCTTGCACCATGGAACACCAATGGCAGATGGGGGTGTTGCCTATGCTCCTCCCATTCTCCAAATTGTGATACTCTAAATCCATAAACAAGATCTACATAGATCTTAAAGCAACAAAAAAATAAATTAATAAATAATTTGAGAGAAGACTCTTGTAAGGAGTCTTCTTCTTCCCGAATGACTCTTAAATAGAGTTGAAAATCCTCCATGGGGAGGAGTGGAACTCCTCCCCTCCAGTCCTATTTCTTCACTCTTCTTCCCATCAAAATCCAAGGTCCTAATTGGAGGGGATCATTGGAATTTCTTCACGAAAGCCTTCACCGTGCTTGCCGAAAATCAGGCTAGACAAGCTGTCGGAGCCTAAGGTAAGCCTCGGCTCTCCTTCTCTCTTTCCCTTTTCTTCTCATAGCATTAGACAACGTCGTCACCCATCAGTTTCATTGGAAAAATTAGAAAAGAAATCCCTATTTTAGATTGTTATTCCTCCCTTTCCTTTTGGGTTTTCTAACACCAATGGTTGCTACCGATCGTTGGTCGGTGGTCTCTCACTTTGTGCCACTGTGGCCTTCATCCCTAGCCACCGCCACTACTGGGGAGAAGCTCCCCTATTTCATGAATCAAGAAAACGGGAGGTCCCCTATTCCACCAAGAAAAAAGAAGAAAGAAAAGGAAAAGAAAAAATAGAAAGAAGAGAGAAAGAGTTTCTCTCTTTTCTCCCTCACCCTACTTTGAATTTGAATTCTCACTTTCTCTCTCTAATTTCTCCCTAATTCTCTCTCTATAAATTTCTCTCTACTTTCTCTCTCTATAAATTTCTCTCTCTATGAACTTTCTCTCTCTAGACTTGCTTTTCTCTATTCAATATTTTCTCTCTATCATGCTTGTTATCTCTCTTTTTTCTTGAGATTGATGAAACTAGAGATCCATCTTTCATGATTAATTTGATGTTACTGTAGAAATTTGATTCGACAAGCACACCCAGTTTTCGATCCGACCTTAAGTGAGGTTTTGATCTGAAATTTTATTTTTGATTTACTTATAAATTAAAATTAATGCAAGAATACAATTTTGAATATTAGGTTTTGAAGAATTTTCTCAAGGTTAATCAATCTATTTGTTTAGTTGCTACGAAAGGTAAGTAATAAACTATCTTTTTGAGATATTTTATAATTTATTTTGAAAGTAAATAATTAGTCATTAATTTATGCATAATTTATAAAATTATATCTTAAATAAAAATAATTTTTGAAATAAGATGATTTATTGATCATATATATGTTTAGTGGAATCATAAAATCTATATATTATTTTGCAAAAATATTTGATATGGATCAGATTTATGCTCTCAGCCTAACTATATTTTGATCCTGCCAATGGGGGTTACATGTTGATTTTCAACTCTACCAATGAAGGTTGTGTATTGATTTTCGATCCTACTAATGGGGATGGTGCATTGATTTTCGATCCTGCCAATGGGGATTATATGTTGGCACTCTGTTCTGGACCCTGCCACATAGAGATAAGTATGGTTATAGTTTAGGCTGTTGAGTTATGTGTATTTTTGATTTGAATCAGATATATGATTACACATATAAATGAATATTGAAAATATTTAACTTATTTAAGTAAGCATGAAATATGTTCTTATCTTTATTCATGGTATTATTTTGAATATTATATAATATTTAGAATGTCTAGTTGAGATATTCATTACTTACTGGGTTATCAAATTCATCACCTCTCTCTTTATTTTTAGATTCATATTCTAAATTATAAATATAGATACTATTTTGGGAGTGAGTTAGAAATGAGAGACAACAATATAGATTTATTATTACGTTTTATAGGATTATTATTTGAGGTGTAATTGATGTAAGATCCTGAAAAATTATTGAAAATTTGTAAAAGATTAAAGTTGAATTTGGTTAGTTAAATTTTTATCTTAATTTATTATGATTTTCACTGTGATACATTGATGTTATTTTAGAATGCCTTGCATGTTTGTGGAGAGAGTTTTTCATAAGTATGCGGCGGTTGCCATGACTCCTAGACTCACGATCTTGGGACGTGGCATAACACAAACTCTCTCCCTTGCTTTTCCAAATCTCCACTCCAAAGATGCTATCACTCTTTGTAAAACCCTCCTCGAAATAAACCCTAGAAATGCAAGAATGCAGAGACTGCCTCAGACTCACCTCATCCTCTCCATGCTCTTCTTCTTTTCATCCTTCTGTGGGGTAAGAATTCTCTCCCACCCCTCCATTATGTCGATCTATAGGGACTAAATGATTGTTTATTCTGTAGCTACGATGGAATTGGCACTCGGGAAGGAAAGGTTTTGTTCTGCTTTCCTATCCACCACCGACTCGAACTCATAGCCTTTCTACTGAAAGTCACAAATTCTATCCTTTCCCCTCCTCACCTCCAAAGTAAGCCCGAGGTCATTGGAAAGAGGTGGTTTTTGTTGGAAGAACCATCAAGATCTTTTTTTATAGTTCACATCCCCATGGTTTTGATTTGAATCTTATAGATTCTGGCTGCTTGCGGGTTTTGGTATTCTTTAATGGTCGAGAGTGGTTTTTATATTTCAAGAATTAGACAAGTTGGTAATTTGATGTATGGTTTCTTTGAAGTGAGGGTTTTGTAATTTCACGGGAGCTAAATTTTCTTCCTCTAAGTAGTTATGGAGGAAATTATGCAGTCGGATACCACATCTGATGACAAAATCTACAATATGTTGAAGAAAAAATTCAATGCTATTTGGCAAGACATCATTGTGGGACTTGATGTAGTCCAAGTGCATAGGACGAACGATGCACTTTTAAGTGATCCCACATGACATTTTTTCATAGATGCGCTATCCCCACATGTCAAACGGAGGCCCTACCAATACGGAGGTCTCCATTTTAATATGTGTGTGTATATATATATATATATATATATATATATATATATATATTAATAATAAATAT
>KE505209.1:47404-57647 GCA_000441515.1 Elaeis oleifera | reverse complement strand
ATATATATATATATATATATATATAATGTATATATATATATGTATATATATATATATCAGAGGGTTTTAAAAATCTTATAATATTGGATATGGAGGCATTCTTAAACAAAATAAGGCAAACAAGATCAACTAGTCCAATACCATTCAGGTATTTGGAATATTACACAAAGAATTATTCAACTATTAAAAAAGAGCTACTTTCAATTGTTTTGTGCATTCTCAAATTCCAGAGTAACTTACTAAATCAGAAGTTTTTATTGCAAGTGGACTATCATTTTGCAAAATTTATTTCAAAAAAAAATGTTAAAAACTTGGCATCTAAGCAAATCTTTGCTAGTTGGCAAGTTGTTTTATCAATTTTTGATTTTGATATTGATTTCATCGAAGAAAAGAACAATTCTTTGCCTAATTTCCTCTCACATGAATTCTTGCAAGGAGATCTATCCAAAAATGCCTCTCAAGAAAATCTTAGCCTCAAAACCTCCCACAGATAAATCAAAATGAAATATTATTACTGTTAGATGTATGTCCTAAAACCAATTGTTGGCTGACATATTGTTCATTCTATGACACAAATTTGTACTTTAAACTTTTGATTTAATCAATAAAGGATAATTTTTTTTTCATTTAAGTGTTATGTATCCTTGGTTATCCATGAAATTGATGTTACAATATATATTCTTAAGAGTTGAGAATTAGAGGCATGTATGATCATTTTTTGAATTACTCTCGATCATTGGATAGTCATGGGGATAGTGATTGATCCAGATAGACCGACATATGGTTCGCTTCTTTCGGGATAGATGAGTTTCTAATCTACAGTGTAGAAACACTAAGCGGCATGTGCAGATAGTTGTTAGAGAACAACTAGTATTGAGCATGATCATATGAGAGATCACATGAATTTCTATCTAATCGTTAGTGATTATCTCGATGCTGTAGTTGTATAACTGGTCCTTTAACCTGCGGTGTCATAGTTGCTCATAGTAAGACTGCTGTAGTTTGACTATATATAAATATTGACTCAATTTTGAGATTTTGTAATAGATGTTGGCTTCAGTTGGTTGAGCTGTGCGAGCGAGCTGTGCATCTAGATGGGATCTATCGACTTTGATAGAGGAGTAGTCCTATGAGATTTGAGAAGCTGAGTTCACAAGTCTATGGCCATAGCAGTGTGATTAATGAAAAAGAGTTTTCATTTAGAATCACTATTGGACTTGAGCTAATTGGATCTATCATATGACTAATGATGAGATTTGATGATTTATCCATGACCTGCCATCTAGTCGGGATTCACAATAGATGGACTGTATCATACATTAACTATACCTAGAGGTTCTATTTCGATTCTATCTGGGTTGCCACTACATATTGCTAGATGTCATTGAGAGATTATGAGAGCTCAATAGGATCATTTTGGATCAATGATCCTCATCGAGTTAGAGTGAAACTATTCCGATCCACTGAAAGGGATTTTAGTGATACTCATAATAGAGATCATGGTATGTCTTATTATCAGACAGAATTGAACTTATAGGATCACACATAAAGTGAGAAGATCTGAATTAGTTATAATTAGATTTATGAAGTACTAATTTATATGGATTTAGAGAAATCTTATTGGATTCATATTAACCTTGCTAGCACCTGGGTGAACGTAATTCCTCTTATAGTTGGTTTGCTTATATGGTAAATATTAGCCAATTCTTATACTTGATTTGAACCTAATTAAATTTGATTCAATGGACTACAATAGTTGGATACTTAATTTATGGCTTGGATTAAATTAAGAAAGAGTTTCTTGATTTTATTTATCTTATTTTGATCAAAAAATCCTGAAAGTGAATTTATGAAAATGTGGGCTGATTTGAGAACTTTTAATTGGGTCCCATGTGATGGGATGCCTAGCACTGGGTGTGGGCATGGGTCAATAATGGGTGGCATCCCATTTACTTGGTCCAAATGTTTTAAAGCTAGAATTTCTAATATGATTAGGAGAAGGGATCCTAATTTGATTAGGACATCCTTATGTTGTCTATTTAAAGGACCCTAACCTTATCTCTCTCATAATCTCATGATCTCCTATCCTTGCCGCCACTCTTACTGTGCCCAACACCTTCCCTCCTCTTCCTCTCTCTAGCCCATGCCCTCTCTCTAGGCATCCTCCCCTTGGAACTAGAAGTGAGGTGGGCGGCAACAAGGTTGTTGGTGTCAAGTGTTGGCACCACAAGTTGATCTTGGTTTTTTTCTCTTTCTCTTAAGTTTGTTGAGAGTTAGTTACAACCACTTTTTATTTAATATTCTTCTTGATTAGTTAAGGGATTAAGAAAGATTCTTAGCTTTTTCAAAAATCAAGAAAGAAAGATCAAAAGGGTTCACGATTTGATCCCTATTCAGACTTGGTTCAAGACTATTCAGGCTTTCGGTTCAAGTAAATAGGAGTCAATAGGATCTATTCCAGATCGATCTTATGGATATCCGTAGAGGCAGGATGCTTGTACTATTGATTCAGAGCCTGATCAATCTCAGATCCAAGGATTGAATTGGATTCAACCCCAGTTACAGGATTGAGGCAAAAGAAAATAATTCAGGTATGTGAATTGATCACAGACTTTTGCTTATTCATTCTAAAATCAGTTTATATTAATTTCAGCATATGAACTAGATCCATAGGTGTTTCATACGATAAATATATGTTTAGATTAAAAGTATTTTTATCTGATTTTTTTGCTATATTTTAGATTTAAAAAATTTGAA
Organism: Elaeis oleifera; assembly: GCA_000441515.1. Classification (NCBI taxonomy): domain Eukaryota; kingdom Viridiplantae; phylum Streptophyta; class Magnoliopsida; order Arecales; family Arecaceae; genus Elaeis; species Elaeis oleifera. The sequence goes on along the minus strand of KE505209.1, from coordinate 54,890 downwards.
ATCCACATGCACTAGCATCTGTAGAAAATTCAACAGTGGTATCGGAGCCACATATTCATATGTATGAAAGTAGCATAAAAGTTTTGTAAATTATTTTTAAAATTCTAATTTTAGTACATACATGTGATGTATATATTTATATTCACATCTAAAAAATATTTTAGTTCTGATTTTTATTCATGTATGCAATATATGAAAGCATGCATAGATTAGAAATTAAATTTTTACGATCTAAATTTTTCATATATACGATATATGATCGTATATTTAGATCTAAAATTGATTTCTAAATGTATTTGCATGCATATTTTGAAAGTATTTTAAGAATCAAAAACTTACTTTTTATGTAATGAATTTAGATATGAAAATTATTTTATGATCTGAAATTAGTGTATGCATGAATCATTGGGCAGGGTAGTTTTGCATTAGGATTGCATCTTAGGTTTTGATTAAATCATATTGGGTCAAAATCGATGTAGCTATTTATTAAACCAAGTCAATTATTGATTTGGGTTAGATCAATTAAGCTAGTGATTCTACAAGTATTGTAGATTGAGTCAATTAAACCCCATATATAGAATCGAGTTAACCTAAGGATCTAATTCGATTTTATGGCTTGAACCCAATTTACCTAAGTCGACTAATTGAAACCAATAAGCCATTCGATGTCTAAGACAAGTCTCGATTGGTGGCTTGTAATTGGGAGGCCACTCACCTAGATAATTTTATCTGCGATGAGTTAATGGCATACTCTCCCGCTAATCTCACTTACCTAGCCAATTAAATGATTGGGCTCATTAGATACTAAAGCATTTTGGTTAATCCATGTCAGTTAGATCGATCATGTGTTTATTGATTAGATGAGACCTAACCTAAACCTTTCTAATTAATATTAAGCCTTATGATCTTCCATCGTTGTAGAAGTGCGGATGTGGTACTGATGTTGACTGTTCTTGACTGGTTACAGTAGTTCAGTTATATCGAGAACACGCAACCACTCTATTAGTAAAGAGTTGCTCTAAGATGAAGATGGGATTGGGCCCAATATGTGTTATCTGAGAGACTCAATGACGGCTTCATACCTGCTTGTGAATGGTGGGTCTGGCTTAACTAAGGAGTGAGACAATATGTATTATCTGAGCTCTCATAATTTACAGACTAAGTCACTGCAATATACTTAGAAAAGTATCTGGATAAAGAGTTGCCTATGCATCAGTGTGCGTGTCATCAATAACTGCTAGGTTAGGTGCATGACATCGATGGGACTGTAGCACCCACTGAAAATCTTGCATTGGTCACGTCAGATTTTATTTTCATCCGAAGAGTGTCGAATTTCGAAAAAATAATGGGACTCTATTTGCATCTAAAAGTTCTTAGAGTAAATATAAATTTTAAGTACAAATATCTAACTAGAATCTCTACTCTCGTAGATAACAATGTCGGCCTCTAACACTCTAGCCTGCATCCTTGAAACCAACTGTCTGACTGACACAAATTTTAAGCACTGACTTAGAAACCTCATGATAGTCCTGACATCCGAAAAGATTAGATATGTACTCGATCAGGATGCCCCAGTCCTACCAGCCGATCGTACAGTAGAGTAAAGAGCTGCTCTAGACAAGTGGACGGATAATGACTTTAGGGTGAAGTGCTATGTACTGACTTTCATGTCAAACGTGTTGCAGAACCAGCATGAGCATATGCCCACTGTCCGTATCATGATCACTCACCTGTAAGAGTTGTACGGTGAGCAGAGTCGGACCGCATGCTTTGAATTATCCAAGTAGTTGTTCAATATGAAGATGCACGAGGGGGAGACAGTCCACGATCATTGTATGACAATGATCCAGGACCTTGAAGAGCTTGAGAAACTCAAGCTTAATATACAGAGGGACTTAAAGATGGATTTGATCCTCCAATTTCTGACTAGTTCATTTGGATAGTTTATCGTAAACTACCATATGAATAAATTGGACAGCAATTTACCTGAGTTGGTCAATATGCTAGTCACTGCTGAGGATATCTTGAAAAGTTCAAGGGGCTCTATTCTTGCTGTTAAGTGGGCACCTTCTAAGAGAAAATCTTCAGAGAAAAAAAGAATAAGCTTGCAAAGAAGCAGAAGAAAGAGAGCAAACCTAAAAAGGATACTCTGAAGAAAGTTATTGAGAAGGAAAAGTGTTTCCACTGTAACTCCGATAGCCATTGGAGGAGAAACTATCCATCTTACCTAGAGAGCCTAAAGATGAAAAAGATTGAACAACCTTTTGAAGTATGCTCATAATAGAATCTAACCTAACGATTTCTTCTACTTCTAGTTAGGTATTGGATTCTGATTTGAGTGCTCATATATGTACTTCAACGCAGGATCTAATAGGAAGTAGAAGGTTGAGGCAAGATGACATGATCCTTCGGATGGGCAATAGAGCAAAAGTTACTGCAGAAGCTATTGAGACCTATCCTCTTCGATTACCGTCAGGCTTTAGATTAAATTTAAAAGACTGTTATTTTGTTCATGTAGCTAGTCAAAAATTGATATCAGTCTTTGTACTAGCACAGGATAGATTTATTTTTAATTTAATAAAGACTTTTATTTATTTATTTATGAATAAATTAGTTGCATCTGATCTTTTGATCGATAATCTTTATCACTTACATGTTGATGCTAATGTAAATATAAATGAGCAAGTAGTAAGTGCCGTAGGCCAAAAGAGATCCAAAGATGAATTTAACCATAAGTACTTGTGGCATCATAGGCTTGGCCATATTGGAGAGGATAGGATAAACAGACTGAAAAAGGATGGGATCCTTGACTTGGTTAAATTTGAGTCAATTTCAACCTGTGAATCATGCTTTCGAGAAAAAATGGTTAGGTTACCCTTTATAAGACATGGAGAAAGAGCCACTGAGTTATTTGCCTTAGTAAACATTGACGTGTGTGGCCCATTTGATGTACAGACCAGGGATGGTTATAGCTACTTCATTATCTTTATTAATAATCTGTCACGGTACGGGTATATATTTCTTATGAAACACAAGTCTGAAGCTTTTAAAAGGTTCAAACAATTCAGACATGAGATAGAGAAGCAAATAGATAAACCCATAAAAGTCCTAAGATCTAATCAAGGAGGGAAATACCTAAGTACTGAATTTTTAGAATATCTTAAGGAGAATGGCATAGTCTCTCAATAGACTCCTTCTAACACACCTCAACTCAACAGAATATCCGAAAGGAGAAATAGGATCCTATTGGATATAGTTCGATCCATGATGAGCTTCACTGATTTATCCATATTTCTTTGGGGACATGCCTTACTTACTGCGATGCATATTTTAAATAGGATTCTTTTTAAATCTATTATTTTAAATAAGATTTCTTCTAAAGCTGTTCCTACCGCACCATATGAGATATGGCACAGTAAGAAGTTGAGTCTGAGTTATCTTAAGACTTGGAGATATCCAACCTATATCAAGAGACAGAAAGTTGATAAGTTAGAAGATAGATCAGTTATAGCTCGATTTATAGGGTATCCCAAAAAATCCATTAGATACTACTTTTACTTTCACATGATCATAATGTGATTGTAAGTCGCAATATCATTGTCCTAGAAAAAGTTTATTTAGGACGATGGTAGTGGGAGGTTAATTAAGCTTGATGAGAATGTCTCTGAAGAGCAACGAGCTATAGATCCTCAAGAATCCATCTATGATGAGCAGTAGTTAATGTTCTACCTCCACCTCGTAGATCAGGTAGAATCTTCCATCATTCTGAAAGATACATGCGTATGCTGAAAGAGGATGTAGAGGAAGCATTCCTTATGGGAGATGGGGGTCATGATGATGATCCTAGCACTTTTGATGAGGTGATATCTGACATCGATTTTAAAAAATGGTTAGATGCAATGAAGTCAGAAATTGACTCAATGTACTCGAATCAAGTATGGACCTTAGTGGATCTACTTGAAAAAATTATTCTCATTGAGTGTAAATAGATCTATAAAAGAAAATAAGTGTTGATGATAAGATAGAAACCTATAAGATAAGGCTGGTGGCAAAGGATTATAGTCAACATGAAAGTATAGACTATCATGATACTTTTTCATCTATAGCTATGCTGAAATCTATCCGCACATTACTTGCTGTTGCAGCTTATTATGATTATAAAATCTGACAGATGGATGTAAAATTATTTTCTGAATGAATATCTTGAGGAAGATATGTATATAGAGTAGCCTCTGATTTTCATATCCGATGATAGTGATCATCGAATCTGCAAGCTGCAAATGTCCATCTGTGGATTAAAGCAAACTTTTCAGAGCTGAAATCTTCATTTTGATGATGTGATCAAATTATTGGTTTCATCAAAAATGAAGACGAACCTTGTGTTTACAAAAGGGTTAGTGGGAGCATGCTTATCTTTCTCGTACTGTACGTGGATGATATTCTTCTTATTGAGAATGATATTTCCATATTGACTTCGATCAAAGCTTGGTTGTCTAAAAAATTCTCTATGAAAGACTTAGGAGAAGCATCCTATATCCTTGAGATAAAGGTCTATAGAGATAGATCTAGAAGGATGCTTGACCTATCACAAAAGCTGTATATAGAGAAAGTACTGAAGCAGTTCAGTATGAAAAACTCCAAAAGGAGTTTACCACCCCTTGAGTATGGCATTCAATTCTTCAAAATGATGTGTCTTACCACTTCTGAGGAGATCGAGCACATGAATAGGATCCCTTATGCTTCAGTGATAGGGAGCCTCATGTATGCCATGCTATATATTCGAATTGATATTGCCCTTGTTGTAAGTGTAATGAGCAGGTATCAGTCGAATCCAAATGAAGAGTACTGGATAGCTGTGAAGAACATCTTTAAGTACTTACGAAGGATTAAGGATTTGTTCTTGATCTTTGGAGGCGCACCTGAATTACGAATTGAGGGTTATATAGATTCAGACTTCATATCGGATCCTGATGATAGAAAATCTACATCGGGATATATGTTCGTTTGTAATGGTGGTGCAGTCAGCTGAAAGTGTTTCAAGCAAAGCATCATCACATATTCAACCACAAAGATTGAGTATGTCGCCACTTCGGATACTATAAAGAAGGCTTCAGGTTCAAAAATTTTATCGCGAAACTTGGTGCAATGACATCGGATGCCATACCACTGTACTGCGACAACAATAAAGCCATAGCACTTACTAAGGAGCTCTGATCTCATCAAAAATCCAAGCACATTGAATGGCAGTTCTATATCATACGTGACTGTATCGAGAAATAATATGTCAAGATGCGAAGAGTAGAGTCTGCAGATATCGTGGCAGACCTGCTGACAAAGCAGTTGAGCCAGCCTAAAATGGAAGCTCATCTTGAGAAGATGGTATTAGAAATTTGTTCTAAAGCCAATCGTTTAGATGATTGCGCTCTTTATAACTTGTATGTGAATTATGAATTAATAAAATTATTTGATATTATTTATCACAAGGTGTACATTTTCTTGATAGAACTCATGCGTTGCGATGAAGTCCTTAGAACTATATGACAATCGATAAAGAAAATTTATCAAATAGTTTTTAAACATGTTCATGATCAAATGATACATCATTAAGGAACGATAATATTTATCAAGTGTAATTCGTTGTGTGCCATATAAATTGGTTGTCCTCTTAATCAAAGAGTGTGGAGATACTGATATGACATACAGGTGAGATATAAGAGTATGTTGTCACTGAACAAGTGACTCACCTACAGAGCGCTCTGCTATCAAGAGCTGTTCACGAAGAATATGGGTATAAGTATCCCTCCGATCTGAGATCACCATGGTGATTTGTAAGCAACTCATTGTGCTTTGGTGTCGGACTACCTGAATTTTTAATTAGTGACAGAAGATTTTTGGGTACAGTCAAGTACTTATGGTAGTTGGTATGTAGATCAAGATGGGATTGATCCCTCTGTATTTTAGTAGTTGATGTATCACTGTATTTCAATTGAGTAAGACCTCGGTTAGGGCAATCCATGTGATGGGTCATAGGATTTGAAAAAATTGAAATACAATGTGGATGACTAATCTAAGGTTGACAGTTAAACTCTAAGTCATCCTGAGCATTCAGGGTCAAAAGGATGAATTATGCGGTAACCATATTCCTAGGTTCTTGATATTGTCTTGTAAACATTCGACCTATCCGAAAGTCGAAAATCATTACTAGATGATAACTTCGATTAGTACAGAAAATAATTTTTGTGCTATCGATTTAGTGTTCGAATTTATGGAGTCACACATAAAAATCAGGTAAAGTAGGAAAGAAGTGATCTAAGTCTATGAGTTTAATTTGGAAGTATATGACTTGATTGAAGAAATAGATTAGCTTAATTGAGAATTAATTTAGAGATCATACGGAATTAAAGAGTTGACTATGTCTAACTAGCACTAGACATGAGGTTCAAATTTAATTTTGGAGATGATAATGATCTGATCAATGATCTAAGGGATTTATGAGAGATTGATTTTATGTCTTAATTAATTTTAGATTAGATCTAATTTAATTAAAACTTAATTGGGTTTAATATCTAAGTTGGACTTCGAGGTGAATCCTAATTGGATTAGGAATAGCAATCTTTTCGAATTGGATTCAAATTGAAATTGTATTGATCCAAATATGTGCCAAATTTGATTTGCATTTTATGAGACCTTAATTATCTGATTTTATCTCTCATTATGGGTGGACAAATGGATTGATTTGGTGCCTAATGTGGGATGCCCAATCTCCTTGGGTGTGAGCTATTAGGTGGTGCTAAATGTTGGTGCCATTCCTACATGATTTGGGTTTTCCATATGGCATAAGAAGTTTGAATTTGATTCAAATTAATTAAACCTAATCTCCAAGTGGGACTTGGAATTTGAGAGTCCTAATTAGATTAGGACTAAGAGTTTTAAATGCCTATATTGGGAGGGCTATGGACATGGGGCGGCAAGATAAGATAAGAAGAAGGCTGCATAGGGCGTGAGAGAGGAGGAAGAGCCTAAGTCGCACGTCCCACCTTGGGACATGCATCCCAAGATAGTAGGAGAACCTGGGTTGCGAGTCCTGGCCTGGGTCATGCATCCCGTCTTGAGATGCACATCCCAAGGCAGCAAGCATGGAAAAGGAAGAGAGAGAGACTTAGCATCCCCTTCCTTAGTGTGTGACACTTGGCATGTAGGGTTCTCTTTCGAGCGTGGAGCACCACTTTAGGCATCCTCCTTCTCCTCCAGGCCTATTCTAATTGTTTGAAATCTAATTTCAATAGCCGCCTCTTTCTTCTCTCCTGTTGGTTGATCATCCCTCTTACCTATGGAACGAAGTAGAGGGCCTGTACTTTCAGGCCTCGTAAGGCTTTGGATTCAAGTAAGAAATCCTCAATATTTGATCCCTATTTTACTGCAATCAAGATAAATATAAATATTATATTACCACTAGAATAGAAATTTTTTAGATGCGCCCTGGCCA
>KE505209.1:0-10612 GCA_000441515.1 Elaeis oleifera | reverse complement strand
CCAACATATATATATATATATATATACATACATACATATAATATATGCATATATACATACATATGTACATACACACACACACATATACATACATACAAACATACATACATACATATATATTCATCTCTATTTCATGAACTTTTTAAGAAATAGTAATAGGCATAAGCATCTTAAAACATTCATATAATCTCTAAAATAGCAATATAGATTATGGATAAACAAAGTGTACCTTCATCAATTGTTGTTGCCATTATCATCAACAAAACATCTTTTTCGAGACCAAGATTGCTAGTAACCATTGCTTTGCTCTTAGTGCCAGTGATAGTGGTTTTAGAATTATCGAATCCACCTATCAATATGCCTAAATTCTTTCAATGATGCATATGTTATTTTCATCATTGGTCATAAATTTCATGCATAACTATATCGACAGTTCCTTTACCACTAACCGTCGAATTCAAATCTAGATGCAAACTTGTTTATTGGCTACAATTGCAGTCAAGCAATGCACTTTTTTTGTCTTTTGAACTCTTCATTTGAGCAATAATATCCATTCTTTTAGTCAATTTGGCCTACCTGCTTTAGAAGAATTCATTCTATTATTTGAAAAAAATCACATTCATAAATAAATATCAAATAGAGGCAACAAGAATTCAAATATATCATATATCATATTACTTGGAACTAAAGCATCCTCTTTTTCTACATTACCCATAAAGTATATTACAAAGGTTCCAACCTTATAAAGCAATAATATTCTATTATATCAGTAAGTTTTTTTTTTTTTGTATTATACAAGATAAAGGCTTTCTAAGGGGAATGTTGCTCGACGAATAACTCTGAACTTGATTGGATCATTTTTTAAAGACGTCGACTTCCCCTGCCAATCATAAAATTTACTCATCAATTTTTATACCTCTCAAGTAACAAATAATATTCCCCATTTAACTAATTGTGTTACGCCTAAAGATCCTACTAAGCATTATAAATTGTCTAATATTTATAATACTCTTTATCTTTGAAATTAGAATATATAATTTCTAAACCATTCTTGTTCCTAATTTTTTTATCCTAAATGCTGTAGCATCTTCCTCGGATTCGCTTCAATCTCCTCCTATCCAACCTTGCACCCTAGCCACCTCGACCACTTCTTCCTCCTCACCTAGTATTATGTTGACAAAAGATCTTAAATATTAACCATCATATACTTCAGTGCCATAAATTAGCTTTAGTATGGATAATTTTTCTGTAATTTCTTCTAGAATAACTTTGATGAAATTTGAATAGTTTGCATCTCTATAATTGTACTCAATAAAATAACAAATATTTATGGAAAACATAAAGAAATGGGTGTTTTTCCACTAATGAAAAACACCACAGTAAAAAAAATCTAAAACATAGATTTCATATGCCAAAAAGAGGACTGGTATAATAAAAAAATAAAAAACTAAGGATAAGCATATGCTAAAATATACTTATTCCTTACCATATACATAAATATTTTTTAATTTATATATAGAGAATACCACAAATAACAATAAAAATTAGATCAGATACAATCTAAAGATGTTACCAGTGTAAAAAAAATAACCAAGTTAGTACTTTTTCTTCAAAATAGTTCATAGGAGATAAAGTTTTTTTTTTTTCATGAGGCAACCCATAAAAAAGAAACAAGAAGAGGCATTTTCTAAAATACTACAAAAGATGCATGGAACATCTATGTAGGCACCCAATTAAGGCAATTTATTAAGAAAAGTAGGATCTTTTTGTAAAGTTACAGTATGCGCATAAAAAACTATGCATACAACTATATAAAATACTAAAGGACAAGAATATGTATCTTGTTTAAATAGATAACCGCATGCTATATAAAGTAGCAAAAATGGGAAAAGAGTATACGGCCATATGTCCCGTTCATGGGTTGGGCAGCAACTCCTCCCCTTCCATGATGAAACCCTAGCATCCACACCTTTTATTTTTTTAAATATTTTTCCATCACTGATTCCCCTCGTCACTCCAATCTATGCCCCCATCTTAGATGGCCAACAAAGCTCAATCTCCATGCCATCCTCCCTATTTCCCCCCCCCCCTTTTACTCCCTTTCTGATCTCATGTTCCATCTCTGATCCACCCTCCTCCGGCTAGCACAACATTTTTTACCTCTCTCCCTAGCTTTTCTTCTTTCTCCTTTCATTCTTGCACCTTCCATGCACCCTCTCCGATTTCAATGACCTCTGGATGCTACTCTCTATGCCATGTTCAATTTCTTCCTTTTTCCCTTCATATTCATGCCCAATCTCATGTCAAGACCTTCAATCAGCCACTCCTATTTCCATGCACTAATACAATATTTTCTCTAACTCTTCCTTCTCCTGCCTCCCTCTCCATGCTCAATCCTATGTTGGCATCTATGATTTTGCTTTCTTCCTCCTCTTCTCCATTTCTTTCTTCAACCTTTGCATCCTTTTCTCCTTCACAACCTCCCAACCATGTCTCATGCCTCTGTTCCCCTCTCTTTTGATATGTTCAAAGGTCTCCCTATGCTCTACCCTCCTGTGCTCCTCTACACTCTCCTTTCCGATCAAATCACCCTCCACCAATAATGGGAAGAAGAAGGCTTCCTCTCTCTAGCAACAACCTCCCATCTAGTCACATTGCTCTCTACCAACCATGGGAAAAGGATGGCTCATACCCCCAATGACAACCTTTCATAGCAGTAGAGAGCTTTTGACAATTATCGGTGGAAACAAAACCATCACTCAAGCTAATTTCAATATTTTTCTCTTTTAATTTTGGCTTACTTCACTATTTTCCACTATTGAATTTTTTAGTTCCCGAATAATCATTTTTTATTTTTTTCACCCTCTGCAACATTTTTTTTCAAGAAAAAAATATAAAAAAGGAGACAAACTCCACTTCATATCTCTTCTGAAAGAAGAAAAAAATTGTGATATTTCATCTATTTTTTATGTTACCCTCTTTCTGAAGGGAAAAAATCCGACTAGAAGCAGGATCAAAGCCAGATTGCCTAGGAGAGAGAACATGTTTCCATGTTAAAATTTATAAACTATGAAAATTACCTTGACATGCAGTGGAAGATAGGATCAAAGTGGCTGAAAAATTCACAGCAGCAGTAGGTGCAGCCCTTGTTCAGCAGGTTCTTTCTTACTTTGCGAGATCTGCATGCGCAGGTCCTCTATTTCGCACGCATATCGAGCAACAGAGAGAAAAGGAGGGATGAAGCCAAGAGATTCTATACTTCAAAGGGGACTTTCTTCTACTTTTTTTTTCTAATTTTTTAGATATTTTTTCAAATCTATTTCAGGGAGAAGGGCGATCCATTTATAATTCTGTTCTTAGTATGAGAATAGAGTTTTGTTCGCACATTGAGAACAAATTTCTATTATCAGCGAGTGACCAAAATTTTGTTTCACTGAGAACATTTTTTTAAATTTGAATTCAAAATTTGAAGCATCAAAATCCATGCTCTTTGAGAACCAAAAAAAAAATCAGCGAGCCCAAAATATTTTTAGCATGAACAGGTTTCTATTTGCACGAACAGAATTCCTGTTTGTGCAAACAGAAATTCTGTTCGCTGAAAATTTTTTCTTTTGGTTCCTTTTTTTTTGTTTTGAATTCATAATTCAAAAGTCAAAAATACTCCCTAATTGAAAGATGATTTTAATCAAAATTTGAGTCCTAACCAATTTAGGACTCAAACTCAATCCCCCCTATGTTTAGATCAAACATTGATAAAAAATTCGGGTCCTAAACAAATTAGGACTTGAAACCAATCCTTTCGCATTCCTTGAATTACAGATTAATTCAAGTTCATCCCCAAAATTAATCCTGCAGCTAATACCCAGTGCTAGCTGTCAGTATTTAATCCCATATGATCTAGAACTTAATTCTCAATTAAGTAAGCCTATTTGTTCAATCAAGTCGTCTACTTCCAAATTGAACATGTAGACTTTAGGTCGAGCCCTTTTCATGTCGCTTGATAATGTGCGTGACTCCATAGGTTTGAACACTAAATCGATAGTTTAGAAACTAATTTCTGTACTAATTGAGGTGATCATCTAGTAATGATATTCAATATCTAGATAGATCGAATAATTGCAAAGCAACAATCAAGAACCTTACATATGGTTACTGCATAATTCATCCTTTTGACCCTTAATGCTTAGGATGACTTCAGGGTTAACTATCAAATCCTTAATTAGTCATCCATATTATGTTCTAACTTTTAAATTCTATGACTAATCACATGGATTATCTTAGCCAAGATTTTACTGAATTGAAACACAATGAAGCATTATCTCCTATAACCTAGAGTGGTCAATTCTATCTTGACTCCCATATAGATTTTACAAGTATTTGACTGTACCTAAAAATCTTCCATCATTGTACTAAAAATATAAATAGTCTAGTACCAAAGTACAGTGAGTTGCTTATCATGGTGATCTCAGATCGAAAAGATATTTATATCCATATCCTTCATGAGCTATTTTTGATAGCAGAGCACTCCACAATTAAGTCACATTCAGTGAGAATGTACTCCTATATTTCACCTGCATGTCATGCCAATGTCTTCATACTCCTTGGTTACAAGGATAATCAATCTATATGGCACACAACTACTTATTCTTGATAAACATTATTGTTCTATTAATAACGTATCATTCGATCGTGAACAAAATTTAAGAACTACTCGATAAATCTTTATCATCTTTATCAATAGTTAATAGTTCTAAAGACTTCATTATAATTAGAGTTCTATAAGAAAGATGTAAAAGAAATATGATGAACTGCCAAACAACATTTATTAATATAATTTATTTATAATTCATATATAAAAGTATAATTATCTATAACTAGATGATTGGCTTTAGGACACATTTTCAACTTTATATTTTTTTTCAAAAAAATAATGAAAAAAACAAATACCTGCCTCTCAAGAGAGAAAGAAAAAAACATATATTTTTTCTCATGTGAAAAAATGTATGAAAAAACTCCACTATATGCCTCTCTCTATATAAAAAAGAAAAAATCAAACATCTCACATGTTATTCATGTGGCTCACTTTTTCAACCTAATTTTTTTCAAGAAGAAATGCATGAAAATAAAGCCAACCTATGAAGATGAAGAAAAAGAAGAAAAATGTACATTTTCTAAATAGTTTATTCATTATCTTTTCTATCATAAATTTCTTCTACCACCCAATATTATTTTCTTCGTTATTCTTCACTATTCTTCTTTTTCTAAAATCAACATATATATATATTTTAAAAGGGCTATGGTATTCGATGCCGCATGTCCATACCATGGCAAGCACATTAAACCCATCTATAAGTAGATGTCAACACTCAATCTCCAAAAATAAAGGCACATTCTATGTCCCTATGTATATTGTGAGATATGGAAGGCTACCCCTTCAGAGCAAACCCCGTATACACTCAAAGTCATTCAAAGTGGAGGAATAAAAGCAAGAGAGGTGAGACCTATATTTTAGGCTCTGAAAGAGCACAACTATAGCATATGCCTTGAGGCAAAGAATAGTTGTAGATCATAGCCAGTGTATCATGACCTAACTTGATGGCCCGAGTCAGGGACACGATGTACAGACAGCTGCACGACTTTAGACTTTGATCCTACAAGACATGCAAGGCCTGTTTTTCATTCAAATACATTGACATCACTTCAAACTTAGGTAATGGTAGATAAGCAATAATCGACTTGACATAATTATTCCAAAAAAGTTTATAACCTCAAAATTTCACATATAAATATCCAAATAATTGTTAAGGAAACTTATTAATTTTTATATGTCCTAAGCTCCTCGTAGCTCATCCCAAGTCTAGATTATTTCACTACATTTGAAAAAAGAAAAGAAAAGAAGTAACGAGCTTCACGAGCCCATAAAGTTACTAGACTTTAGTTTAATTAAATATTTTATACATGAAATTTAAATTTTTAGATTCCATGATTTTTCATAAAATATGCCAATGTATATATCAAACATATCATATCTATCAATATAGATCCAAAAAATGCATTTGACCAAAATAAGTTTTCCAAACAACCAAGGACCGACCACCCACTCCCACTCTCCTAGTCTCCTTGACTATGGCCATGACCCATCTATGGTTAGCCTCAAAAGAGATCAGTTTTCTGACTATAACATACCATCTTTCGGTTATGCATCAAAGATCACCCTACTGGAGATCTAGAAGAAAACTAGCTCTAATATCATACAGAGAAATATGCTCCTATCAGCATATATCAACTATCAACCCTATCTGGCTAAGTCTAAAAGAAAATTAGTTCCTAACTACAACGTATGCAAGGAGACTAGATCCTGAATCTATGTGATTATAGTCGGATTAGAAAGCAGTGGAATCTGATACATAATACATTTTTGATGTGACGAAATATAATTGATATCCAAATACATTATGTATCTTCGATCCAATATTTTACAAATTATTTTCATGTAGAGCATATAAAATACTTAATTTAAATAATTTTTATGGCATTAGATAAATTTAGAAATCATCGCATACCTGATAAAACATATTAAGAATCGAGGTAACTTACAATTTTCATCTTAGAATTTCATGAAACTCACCAACCATGAAAGATTGACCAAAATCTAAAATAATTAAACACCTTAGGCTTCTCTAAAGCATTAGATAGTTTGATTTATTTTAGATTCTAATCTACACCATCGAATTTAGTTTAACATTCACGGATCTCGACCAATTGTAGGATCTAATCATTTATCAAATGTACATATTTAGGTGGAGTTAATGATTACCTATATACGATGATTTTGGTTGTGATCAAACCCTCTCGCTATCCATATCTACGATTCCAGCTAATCAATTTAAAATCCCTAAGTCTAATCTAATTCATCAATTAAGAAAATTAACTTAATCAATAATGATTAGGCTTGGTCTAGGTGCATCAACAGAGATAGAAGTAGAGAGTGAATCTCTCTGGGCTAAACTAGTGCAGGGGTTTGATCTATCAGTGATCACAATATTTAGTACACAAATATGAGAAGAAAGATTAACAAACATGGAGAGAGAAAGAACATAAATTTATAAAAAATAATTAAATAATTAAATAATGAAGGAAATGGAAAGAAAAATGGAGGGAAAGAAGAGAAGGAAGAGAGAGAGGGAAGATGAGAGAAAAAGAGAAGGGGAGCCTTGGTGGTCATCCTACCATGGAGGTGGTATGGATCACCGACCAACCAAGGTAGCTAGCAGTGGTGATGACCAACAAGAATGACTGAACCCAAAAGAAACATCCTAGTATCGATGTTTGATTGGCTGGAATTGGAGGGATTGGGCTCCATTCAAGGAAAAAAAGAGGAGGGTGAGGGAAAAAGGCTCATCGATGATCAATAGAAATGATGGATCTTGGTCAATAGCGGCAATTTTGTGATAGTCCAATGAGCTTAAAATTAACTAAAAATAGTGCAAGGCTGGGATAGAGAGAGAGAGGAGTGGTTTGGATGGTTGATCCTTGGGCTATGGTGGCTCATCAACTATCGGAGAGGAGGAAGGAAGGGAAGGGCTTGGTGATGCTAAATGTAGAGGAGGGGTTGAATAGAAAATGATCATGGAAGGGATAAGATTGGCCTAACACCGATCATTCATCAGTTGCATTAGCCTCCAATGACTGTCGATCGCTCACACCAGCCTAGAGATCCCGCACCAGCCACCATTTGGTGGCCTTATCTCCTGATGATGAGGATCAGGCAAAGGATCATGATCTCTCCTATTCCAATCTCAATCTTTTTTCTAATTTTTCGAATTGAAGTCTACAAGACTTGCCGACTTTAGTTCAAAATCGATCCAAGTGAGCCTGATTTTATATAATGTGATACACATCCATCAATCTTGATTATATAATACAACCAGATTACTTGTATGCTGAATAGAAGCTAAATGTATTGCTTTGTCAATGAGGTATTGACCTTTACTTCTCTCTCTAAATCAATGATGGTAAGTCTAAAGCATCCATGCTATACAAGCTAGATCTGAGCTTCTGTCATTGTAGCCCTACTTCTCACCCATATGGACATCGTTATATAGGCACAATAGTCTATGCACCCACCTACTGTTGGGTTCCAATGGCATAGCGGTAGGGTCAGGTGTTAAAATTTCATTCAAAATACCTAATGCATCGAAAATTCTAATATTCAGAAATCTTTGACTATATCAATCAAAGTATAATTAATATAAAATTAGATAAGAAGAATACTTGTAGCACTAATCTAATTTTCATAAGGTGTCCAAGTGTCCACCCTCCAATAGTGATTCACACAGAAATTAGATCAAAGACAGCACTCCTCCTTCACCTTGCTTCAAGAGTTCTAGCTCCTAGAACTCGACTAGCCACCAATCGATCAGACCTTCCTTCAGACCTGAGTCTGAACCTCTCAGAACCACCCACTAGATCTGACTACCTCCTTTTAAACTTTTAAACCCTTAAAGCTATTAGAAATAGGCTTGTCTTAAAAGAACAAGCCTTTGTCCTAAATCCTAGAGTTGTAAGAGAGGGAGAGAGGGAGTAGATAGGGATGTAAGAATTGAATGATTAACTCATCTACCATCTCCTATTTATAGCACCAAATGGGGTGCCAACAGAGACGACACAGCTTATCTAGAAAGCCATATCAGATCCTTAAATCACTTATTTGAGAGTCTTCAAATAGAAAGAATCTTCAGGGTATGATACGTCGACTATTTTCCTCTCACGTGCGCACGCTCAGAAAGAGATGCAATTGGTGTCTCTTCTGATTCTAGATTAGCGTGAGAATTTGCCACATATTCCTTGATTCAAATGGGAAGGTATCAGTAAGTGATGCCCCATTTGGATAGAAATTTGAACCATAGAAGGACTCTTCATTGCGAAGAGACGTGCAAGCCCTTCTCTATTGCACGCACGCATGCCCAATAAAAGGGCATCAAAAGCAATGATACATTACCTGATAATTTTCCATAATAATCACACGTAATCAGCATTCAAATTTGATCTTTATCAGAGAAAAATACTAGATAAAAGTTCACCTAAGACTCCTTAAATAGAAGGAGTCTTCGCATCTCTTTGCGCATCCAAAAGATCTCTCGTGCATGTGGCAAGGTTCTAGGAAAATTCCATGCATAATCCAAATGATTTTCATACTTTAAATATGTGCTAGGTGGTTCAAGATCTAATCTTATTGCCATAAAAATCAGAGACCCAAAGCAAAAGGACTCTTGGTCCTTCTACACGCCAAAACCAAAGAGCGCGTACGCTCTTCATTTTTTGCGCCAAGAGTCCTTCACAACTTAGACTCTTGGTTTTTGGTATTAACATGAGATGTGGCACCTCTTTTTAGGCTGCTTCCAGGTGGCACGACCTGACCCAATTGTTCACCAAATTGGGTCAGCAAATTAGTAAGGTATGAGACCAAATTGATCTCTCAAGGAGCTAGGATTTTCACACGTGCTAGCATGCTTACCAAAAATTCTGATTGAAATCAAAATTCCAATCAACCTTATTAAAAAGGATCCTTGGCCAATTTTCATATGTATGTGACCCATTGGGTTCTACATCTAGCTAACAGTAGATCCGGATGCAAGTTGACCAAATTTGATTAGATTTTAATCTAACCAATTTAGATCCAATCGAGCTAACCCGAGTTCAACAATTAAAATTCTTTCTAATTGACGATCGAATTAAACTCTTTAATTCGATCAAACTTATAAGTCAAGATTGACATCTAGTAACGTAACATGACTATCCAGAAGATATAAAATTTGATGAAAATATCAAATATATCCTTCAGTGGTAAGTTACCGTACAATTCAATCCTTCGATCATCCTTACACCCTGAATATGTTCATGAGTATAGAATTATGTCAAACTCAAACACATATTTATATTGATTCTCAATTAACCAACGATGACTCCGATGATGAAGCATTAGAAACTCTTTCTAATCTCCTTCTTGCTTTTGATCAAAATATTTTTTCAAGTCATTTAAGGAAGATAATACACAGGATGCGATCTCCTCTTACTAGGAGTGATCGATTCCATATTGACCTACTCATAACCTTCATACTTGTTGCCCAACTATGCAACCCAAGAGCGGGGTGAATTGGGTTTTTAAAAAAATTAAACTTAACTTAGAATTATGAAGATTATTGAACAATAAGCAAGTTAAGTAAGGAGAGTGTAATTCATGCAAGGTGTAGAAGTTTGATGCAAGAGTGCAAGAGGATAAAGAAATTTAAAAGGAGAGCAAGTAAGTACAACACAAACAAGAAGATTTATAGTGGTTCGGTGCCAACCTTACACCTACATCCACTCCCCAAGCTCCTATTTGAAAATTCAAATCCACTAAACTGTATTCAACCCGAATACAATGTCGGAACTTCCGACTCTAGCTATCCCAAGTTAGAACACTTGTTTCTCGAGTACAAGCTAACCCAATATAATCCGATTCAAAGTTCGGATCAATCTTTCCACGTTTTGAAATCCTTCCAAATAAGATAACAACTCAAAATAGAGTATAAGAGTTAATCACATAAAAGTACAGATGTAGATCCTTAAT
>KE505208.1:433627-475538 GCA_000441515.1 Elaeis oleifera | reverse complement strand
GGTGAAGCAACATTCAAGAACCTATTGGCATATGGTTATCATATAATTCATCCCTTTGACCCTAATGCTCGAAGACGATCTATGATTTAACTATCAATCCTAGATAAGTCATCCACATTGTATTTCAATCTTTTTCAAATCCATCACATGGATTATCCGGATCCAGATTTTGTTAAATTGAAATACATTGATACATTAACTCCTACTAATTTGGAGGGGTTAATCCTATCTTGACTTACGCACTGACTTGACAAATACTTGACTACATCCAGAAAACTTCGATCACTGAATTAAAAACTCAGTTAGTCCGACACCAAAGTACAGTGAGTTGCTTGCAAGTCACCGTGGTGATCTGAGGTCGGAGGGACATTTATACTCATACCCTTCACGAGCTCCTCTTGATAGCAGAGTGCTCCGCAGTTGGTCACGTTCAGTGACAATGTACTCCTACATCTCACCTGCATGCTATACCAGTGTCTCCACACAATTTTATTACGAAGACAATCAATGCATATGGCACACAACGACCTACACTTGATATCACTATTGTCTTAGTAATAGCGTGTCGTTTGATCGCGAATCAATTCAAGGACTACGCGATAAATCCTTCTTATCGATCAAAGTCGTCCCAAGGACTTCATCACAATATAGGAGTTCGTTAGAAGATGTAATCTTATGATGAAAAAGGCCAAATAACTTTTATTATTGATCAATTCATACACATTTATAATTAGCACAATCGTCAAATGATTGGCTTTAGGACATATTTCCAACATCATCAATCCATGAGGTAGAGTTAATCCTTGTGGAAATATGCTTTTCATGATGGAGCTATAGTTACTAAGAGTGCAAGGCCACAAATAATGTCAAAGGCTCTTAACCTTCAGTGGGTTGCTAAAATATAGGTGGTGCAAATTGTTGATGCATTCTCTTTTTTCAGGTTTCTTGAGTTTTTCTTCTCTATTTTAGTTTAATATAAAACCTTCAAACTATTATAGTTCTTTCATGAAGTGCACAATCTTTATGGTTCAAATGCAATAAAAGATCAAGTTTTCTACAAATTACAAGGGATTTCACTTCTCCCTCAGAACCTATTATAATGTAAACTGATCGTAGTTTCACTTATCTGCTCAGTCAACCATTAACTTCTCTGTCAAATTCTACTTAGGGTGCCAAACACCATAGTTTGTGAGACATTTCAAGTTCTTTCAAACTTCCATCAAGCTGAAGTTTAGCCTTTAGTATCATAAATATTGTTAAACCTAAATATTTTCTGAGAAATTTTTTCTTAAACCCAAATCATTCTTGCACTTGTTCCCCTCTGCATCAACTTTTGGTAATTAGAGCTTCATCACCTGTTCTTTTTCTTCAGAGTTCTTTTTTTTTTTTAATTTTTTAACATATTATGCCTAGGATTGCCAATGTTAAACCTTACCTTGTCCTTATTTGTGGACCCAATAAAGTTATATGTACTTGCAAAATGGTCCTTGGTTTAAGATTCTGTCTGCAGAACCCAGAGAAAGGCATTACTATTGGTGTTAGACTATTAGTGGGTATTGTTGACTTCTTTTAACCAAAATATCCCCCATATTGCTTATGAGGCATGGGATCTTTTTGTTGTCTGCTTCTACTTCAGTTCCAGATCTCTTCTCCATTAGAAAGCATTAGGGCTTTTTCCCTCTTGCTTGCTACTTTTATTTCCCTTCTTCCTCTTTATTAGCACTTCTTTACTTTCTTGCAATGAAAGTCTTGATTTTTAGAGCACTTGCACCATATATTGTAGACAAGGGGGTAAGGGTTTTCACATTTCAAAGGCAAATTGCCCGTGTTTGTAATTAAGAGTTATGTACCCAAAAAAAAAGAACTTATAGTTGCTCTCAGCTGGCCACATGAAGCCATGGCTTCTGGATGGGCATTCCCAGTTTCTATTAACTATGCAAATAGTTTGCAATTGGGTTTCAATTGCAAACGCTTTTAATTAGTCTTCATAAACTTTTCCTGTATGGGCATTCTTTTCCTTTTCTTTAGACATGTTATATGCTACATCAGAGCCATGCTCAACTATTAGTTTTAGGAGTTAAGCACCAGGGCCTACCTGACAATTTGGGTGTGGCTAAAGACAACTGATTGCAATACACTGCAAATAATCAGGCTGGAATGTACATGGATAATGTTGCCTATCTGGGTTGAAATTGCTTAATTTTTTAAGGCTTCTGATTCATGGGTTCACTGGCTATTACTTTGTTTAATTCCTTAGGATTTTTATTACCATTAGGACTAAAACATGTTTAAATTTCAGTACTTGCTTACACAAGCCCACATTTTGGTCGCCTAAGATTGGTTGCTAGTGGAGCTTAACACCAAAGATGTGGCCAAGGTGTTGGCTGCAGCAGCAGTGGTCCATTAGAAGATGCAACCGATGGGAAAGTAACTAATGATCTAAGTAAGCTTTTTGTTCACTGTAAGTAGCGGACACTGGTTGAAAGTAACCAGAGGTACAATCATGTTCTCATACTCTGGTTAACATAACCAGGATCCATGGTTCAAAGAGGAGACGACAGGCTAACAGGAGGGGCTTCTTGCAAATAAATATAACTTGGATTTGCACATAGGGATAAGGGAAGGTCTAATATGCAATAATGACAACACCCTCAGTCTGCATGGTATGCTCCTTGTTTTATCAGCAGACTGCTTGAGTCCTTTGCAGGATGAGAGATAAAAACCTAAACGTTACTTTCCTCCTCTCCTCCACTGTACATTTCTGTTTTCTATAATTTTGCTGACTTCTCTATTTATTGAAGTCCTTGAGATCGTGTTGTTTCAAGCATTAGCTATGTTGATCTTGCCATGGCTCACTACTTGTTTTTCTGGAGGATCTGATTGTTATATGATTTTATTTTACTAACTCTGATTTATTAAAGCTGGTAGCACTATTTTCCAAAACCAATCTCTTCTTTCCTGCTAGGAATGATCCAACTACACATCATAACTAATAATAAGTATAAAAAATTTAATCTTGATGCGGAAATAACATACCTCCGGTCATTATTGTTTAAGCCTAAAGACGAATCAAAGATGAACATTGCGAGAAAATCGGAAGACGGGTCATATAGATGAATCTGCTTCGTTCCAATCCTGTAAAAGAACATAGTAAAGAGTTTTCCAGTCTATGCCTAGAGGATCTCAATGCCTATTTTCGATAGAGAGTCATAGGCTGTAATTATAGGCTAGACCAAGGACTCTTTTAGATTAACATAAATTTCTGTCCATTAAGGAATCATAACCGTAGTGGAGTCCTTAATTTGATCAGAATCCAACTTTATCTCAAAAGAGTTTTAATTATTTATTATCACCTTAATTATCTTGAATTGTCTTTAATGATTAGGTCACATGTGGGCCATGTCAAGTCTCTAATATTGAGAAGAGCACAACATTCTCCCATTTGGCCCACGTGTTACAATCAAGATACTGAATAGGTGATAAGCAGAACTGTAGTATGGCCATACACCAACTCAAGTCAAAAACTCTCACTTAAATAAGAAATTTCAATACATAAATCATGGCGGTTATATTCTTTAAATTGAATACTCCCTTCCATGTATCACAATGCATGAAACCTTTTATTTAAGCACTTTGTACTTTCTTTATGAATAACTTCCTATAAGTTATTCAGAGTCCAACTTTATGACATGAACTTTATGTGCACAAAACAAAAATCATGTCCTTTATTTCTAAGAATGTCATAAATATTTATACAAGAAGCAAATCAAACAAGAATTGAACTAATGATTCCCATACAATTCACATGATTTTTAAACTGTTTGGCTGATAATCCTTTAGTCATGGGGTCTGCAATTATTAATTCAGTACTGATAAGCTAGATATCCATTTCATGCTTCTTGATATGATCTTTAACAGCCAGATACTTTATATCGATGTGCTTGCTGTGACTTTCGCTTTTATCATTCTTAGAAAGAAAACTGCAGTAGAGTTATCACAATAAATCTTTATTGACCTTGCAACATAATCGACAACTCTCAAATCAGAAATGAGATTCCTCATCCATATTGCCTTTGAAGTAGCTTTATAGCATGCAACAAACTCTACCTCTATGGTAGATGAAGCAACTATAGATTGCTTATTACTTCTCTAAGATACAGCATTTTCAATAAGAAGAAAATATATCCTGAAGTAGACTTTTTTGTATCCACACATCCACCAAAATCTGAATCTGAATAACCAACCACCTCCAAGTGATTAGTGTATTTGTAGGTAAGCATATAATGCTTTGTTCTTTGTAGATACAGCATAACTTTGCAACTTTCCAATGATTAAGGCTAGAATTGCTTTGGTATCTACCTAAAATTCCTACTGTATATGCAATATTAGGTCTCGTATAGACCTGCGCATACATCAAGCTTCCCACTACAGATGTATATAGGATATTCTTCATCTGCTCCTTTTCCAATTCATTTTGTGGATATTGGTTCTGACTGAATTTGTCACCTTTCATAATCAGTGCAACTGTTGGAATACAATCTAACATTTTAAACCTTTCCAAAATCTTTTCGATGTAGGTCCTTTGAGACAAATCTAAAATCTTTCATGATTTGTCTCCATGAATCTTTATGCCAATGACATAATAGGCTTCACCCATATCCTTCATCTCAAAGTTTTGAGAAAGAAATAGTTTTATCTCCTTTAGCAAATCCAAATCACTGCTTGCAAGTAATATATCATCTACATATAGAATCAGATATATGCATTTACTCCCACTAATCTTAAGATATATATGTTGATCCACGATGTTCTCTGTAAAGCTAAAAGAGCTAATAACATCATGAAATTTTATATATCATTAGCGAGAGGCCTGTTTAAGTCCGTATATGGACTTCTTTAACTTGCAGACAAGATGACTATCTTTATTTGTATAAACCTTTAGGCTGAGTCATATACACTGTCTCATTTAGATTTCCATTCAGAAATATCATTTTTACATCCATTTGTTGTAACTCTAAATCAAATAAGCTACTAAAGCAATGACTATTCTCAATGAATCTTTCTTTGAAATTGGAGAGAAGGTTTCATGATAATCAATATTTCTTTTTGAGTGAAATCCTTAGCTACAAGTCTGACCTTATATCGTTCAATATTACCTGAGGAGTCTCTTTTGGTCTTATAGACCTATTTATAGCCAATGGCTGAAGCACCTTTAGCTAATTCAACGAGATCTCAAATTTGATTTTTAGCCATAGATTCCGTCTCATCTTTCATGACATCGTACTAGTACGTGGATTTGTTTCCACTCATGTCTTATGAAAATGACTTAGGATCATTATCAGGCCTAACATCAAAGTCAGATTTCTATAGGTAGACAATATAATCACTAAGAATTGCAGACCTTTTTTTCTCTTGAAGATCTTCTTAATTCTACATCTGTATTTTGAGTATCCCTAATAGTAGGCTCAATACGAACTTATTCTTCATGGAGTGGTTGTTCTTGAATTGGTTGTTCATGATCTTGTGGATCTACTTGAATAACAATCAATTCTATATCTTTTGTGGTTGGTCAATTTGATTTTTATTTCCTCAAATTCATCCTTACGAGGAAAATCACTCCCACTAAGTTCATAATCTTCAAGAAATTTAGCATTCTTAGATTTAACTATTTTGAGTATATGGTTAGGGCAATAAAATCTATATCCATTAGAGTGTTTTTTTTGGGTAAGATATATCCTTTAGAGTTTACTGCATAGCCAATAAACTAGCCACTAACTGTTTTAGAATCCAATTTTTTAAGTGTGGATTATAAATCCTCACCTCAGCTGGACATCCCCATATGTGTAAGTGACTTAAACTCGGTTTCCATCCTTTCTATAACTTAAAAAGAGTTTTAGGTACAGCCTTCAATGGAATGCTGTTTAAGACATGCACTGCAGTCTTTAATGCTTCACTCTAAAGAGATAAAGGAAGATTAGAGTTACTAATCATATTCCTTACCATGTCCATCAGTGTACGATTTTTTCTTTCTACCACATCATTTTGTTGTGGTGTTCCAGGCATTGTGTATTGGGCAATAATACCCTCTTCTTCAAGGAACTTACCAAATGGGCCCATAGACTGACCCCTTTTAGTGTACTTTCCATAGTACTCGCCACCTCTGTTAGATTTTATGATCTTTATTTTCTTGTCTGGTTGTTTCTCTACTTCTGTTTTGTAAACCTTAAAGGCATCTAGTGCTTCACCTTTTTCAAAGAGAAGATAGAGATACATATATCTAGTATGGTCATCAATGAATGAGATAAAATATCTCTGACCATTAAAATAGAGAGTAGAAAATGGTCCACAGATATCAGTATGTATGATTTCGAAAATATTAGAACTCCTTTTGGCACCTTTAGAGGACTTGTTAGTTTGCTTTCCCTTTATGCAATTCAAATAAATACTAAAGTCAGTAAAATCAACATCTTTTAAAATACCATCATTTACTAACCTCTTTATTCTCTCTAAAGAGATATGAGCTAATCTTTTGTGTTATAAACTTGAAGAGTTCTCTTTAATAATGTTCCTTTTTATGCTAATATTATCACCATGCATAGATGAATGATTACTTTCAAAATTTAGATTCAAATCTAATTTATATAAATCATCCATCAGAAAACTAGTACCAATGACACTTTTAATCCAAAAAAGTTCAATTACAGAATTTTCAAAATGCAAACCATAAATAATATCTGTTAATTTGGAAACAAAACTAAATTCCTAGAGAAACTAGGAACATAAAAAGTGTTTTCAAGATCCAAAACAAAATCAAAATTCAAAACTAATCTCAAGGTTCCCATAGCTTCTACACGTGAACGTATCCGATTGCCTGAATAGATATTTGTTCACTTCCTTTCGGGTCCCTTAGATTGAGAAAGCCGTGCATGTTATTGACAATGTAAATTATAGTACCAGAATCAATTTATCAAGTATTATTAGGAACATCAACAGAAAAGATTCATGACATACTAGAGATATAAAAGTACCTTTCTTTTCGAGCTATTTCTTATACTTTATGCAGTCCTTCTTTATGTGTCTTTTTCTTGCAAAAGAAGCATGCATCTTTATTGCCATGGCGCTTTATTGGTACTGCAGCATTCTTTTTTTTAGGAGCACCTTTTCTCTTTTTTTCTTTACCATGAGTAGCAAGATTAGTACTTTCATGTTTTATATCCAGCTTCTCTTGTTTTAATCTTTTTTCCTCTTGAACACACATGGTTAAAAGTTCATTAATAGATCATTTTTCCTTATGTGTTATAGAAAGTCTTGAAATGGCCATATTCTGTAGGTGGAGAATTCAAAATGAAATGGACTGGAAAAATATCAAAAATCTCAACTTCCAAAGATTTGAGTTGAGCAGCAATATCTCTCATCTCCATGATATAGTAACGTACACCTTTAATACTGTCAAACCTCATGCCTGAAAGCTTTTTCATTAGGGTACTGGCCAATGTCTTTTCAGAACTTTTAAATTGTTCTTCAATAGCCTTCATAAAATTTTTGACCTTATCATATTGAGGGATTGACCCTCTAATAATTTTAGGCACCTGAAACTTGATGAGCATCAAACTCAAATGATTAGATCGCTCCTATTTCTCATATACCAAAATCTATTATGGTATACTTGAATCCATGGGAATAGGTGGTTCGTCCACATGAAGCGTCAGATCAAGGTCCTTATCCCCAAGAGTATAAAGGACACTATATTTTCAGTTAGAAAATTATCATCACTCAACATTGAAATAAGAGCAGCATCATTAATATATGCAGTAGGATTAGCTGCAATAATCAACAAGTATAGTAAACTTTAGTGCTATGAAGCATAAACCATAATCTGAAATAATCAATATTAATTTTAGTAGTAAATTCTAACATTCCTATGGATAGAGGTGCATTATGCATAAAATTTACTAGTACTTTATTAATAAGACCAGCAACATAGATATCAAAGATAATAAATTTTTGTATACGTGGGCCTAGAAAAAATCTATCCTTAATATCTAGATTACCATCTTATTCCAATTAGATCATAAAAATAACCACTCTCTATGGATAAAGTTAATTATCTCTTTGATTTGATTGCAATTTTATTCGCATACCATTAAACTTTAATTTGCAGTGTTTATGTGATTTTTACCATATCCAGGATACTGTGGCTACTTCTGAACACAATAAATCCGCTACTTTATGTGGTTTTACTATATCTAGGATGCTGTGGCTACTCTTGAACATAATAAACCCACTAAGTTTAATATGACATTAAATAATCCAAATAACCATATAAAACTTTATTATGGTTTTCATCTTTATCATGATCACAAAATTTTCAGCAAATAAATAATAATCTAAAGATTTTTATGTGACCAATATAAATTGCAAAATACAATTTAACAGAACCTTTATGCAATAAAGTTTATTACATGGACTAAATAATAATCCAAGGTGTCTTTATGTAATAAAATCTATGACTGGGATCAATATGTAACTTTAGGACCTTTATGGAATTAGCTGCTTTATCAAGGACTAAATTGCAAAAATCCCTAAACATGTTTGATTGAGTCAATTAGAAAGACCTTTTACCGAATATAGACTTTATAAGGGCTTAAATGCAAAATCCTATGTTTAGTAAATGGGTCCATGTCGGGTTTCGTGTTTCAGGTTGGGACCCAAAAACCTGAACCCATTAGCCCAAATCCCTTCCTCCGTCTCCCCGTTTCCCCATCTAACTGTCACCGTTTGTCCTAAATGGGTTGGGAGCCCCAAATCCCCTTCCGACGGAGAACTTTCGTAAACCCCATCAGCCTATCATCGGCTAACCTATACCACCAGCGGTCGGCCTAAGACTGCCGTCCGATCGTCGGTGAGCTGGCAATCGAAAGGGAGATCGACAGGAGTTGGGGAAACAAGGGGTGCAGGCTGGCATTATTCTCTCTTAAAATCCCATGCCGGCGGCCATCGGAAGACCAAATTGGCAGACCGTCGGACTCTCTATAAGGTCGGCCACCTCTTTATGCAGGCGATTCGAAGGAAAGTCACTGGATTTCTGAGATCCAGCGCACTCGTCTTCAACCTCCATCTAGCTATTTTTTACAGTGGCGATCATCAGAAAATGGGTAACCAGCATGGTGGCTTGGAGGAGAAGTTTGCCGGCCAAGCGTGGCCGCTGGACATAGGCTGGAGGTCCGACTGGCCACCGTGATGGAGGGTAGAGAAGGTCACGGCCTTCTTCTTCCTTCTATTTATTTATTTATTCAAAAATAATTTAGCCCTAAAATAAATCACACATGTTTCAAAAATAAATAAATAAATCATAAATCTTTTATAAAATCTAGAAATAGGATCTAGATGTTGAGGCTTCAAGATTCACCCTTAGCTTGGAAGAAGTAAAAAAGATCCTTTTCTTCTTGATTTTATTCAGAAATAATAATCATAAAATTTCTAATATGCCAAAAAATAAACAGAAACATGGCATATACAAATTTTCCGTATAGCAACAGGATCAATAAGGCTAAACAAAACAGCATAGAGGGTGGCTCTGATACCATTGAATATAAGAAATTTAATCTTAATGCAGATATAACATACCTCCAACCAATATTGTTGAAGCCCAAAGACGAATCAAAGATGAAGAACGTTGCAAGAATACTGGAAGACGGATCGTATAGATGAATCTATTTCGCTCTAATCCTGCAAAAGAACGTAGTAAAAGAGTTCTTCTAGTCTATGCCTAGAGGATCGCAATGCCTATTTCCAATGGAGAGTCATAGGCTGTATTTATAGGCTAGACCAAGGATTTTTTTTAGATTAACACAAATTTCTGTCCATCAAGGTTTCATAACCGTAGTGGATTTCTTAATTTGAACAGAGTCCAACTTTATCTCAAAAGAGTTTTAATTATTTATTATCACTTTAATTATTTTGAATTGTTTTAATGATTAGGTCACATGTGGACCACATCAAGTCTCTAATATTGGGATGAGCACAACAATGAGAGCATTTTTAATCAATTGTCATGTTTTCTTTTCCCGCCTTAAGCTGATTTGTTTTGTTGATTGAGAAGAGAAGCTATTTGCTGAATCATTTACAAATAGCTATCTATGGTGGACAATGGAACCAATTTACCTCTACCGGGTTAAAGAACCTATGTCAACTATTGAACATAAGATTCTTAGACCGTCACTACCCAAGAAGCAGTCATGCCAGGCAAGCTAGCCAATTAATATGGCAACCAAAATTATATATTCCAAGATCTTACAGAAGTTTGTAAGAAGTAAACCAACTCAGTTTTTTCATTAGAAAGCAGCATGGGGTAGATTGGTAACAAACAAATACTCAGTGAACTTAAACAGGAACTCTGATCAGCTGTAATACATTGGAATTTAGACATCAAGTATAAATCACACATTTTTCCAATATCAGACATGCAGTGAACATGGGAAACGCTGGTAGATGAAGGAGAAGGAGGGTCTCCTGGGTTCCCAGCTTAAGCAGGGAGACAGTGGAGAGGTTGATAGAAAGAAGAACAAACATCTGCTGGACTGTAATGGGCTACAAAATATGGGCAACTTAGCTACACAGAAACAGACATAGCCGTGAAGATCTGATAGGTCATAAAGTGAATGGTTACTGTAATAAAAGGCCAAATCAGAAAGGAAGCTGTCCATGGAAGAGGATTACGTCAAAATTCAATATGGATGCTTATTACAGAGGAAATAAGAGCAGGTTGATTTCAGCTATATTACAACCACACGGCAATATTCTGCAGGCAGCTCCACAAAATGATAGGTCCACAGAAGTTTTGGGGGTATAGAATCAAGCTATGTGAAGGGCTGAAATGTGTTGAGTCTAGTGTTAGAAAATCCGGTAGCATACAAGATTAAAATTAAATGCAGCGGAATAAAATCAGATTAATTCATGCATTCAGGCATGAGACCTCATAGTTAAGATTAAGATTAAATAAATAGATAGGAAGATTTGATCTCCACCTTGCGTGGGTAGATCTTCACCACGATTCGATGATCTATGGATGTCTTAAAGGTTCCTCTGAAGTCGGACATGCGTCCGGTCTCTACAGGTAACCACACGAGGTTGATCTAATCAGGAGATCCTGATCTCACCAAAGTACTAGCTCTCTTACAGAGATTGCTTTTGGATGATGAATATTTTCTTCTTTTCTCTTCTCAAGAGAATATCTGATAACTAGAGGAGGAAGAGGATAGGAGAGGAGATGGGTGTCCAACTCTTGGACATGGGCTTGTGGAAGGATGAAGGTTGGGGATTGTCCAACTCATGGACATAGCATGGAAGAAGAGAGGCTTTTGAACGTCCAACTCTTGGACATCTCTTGTAAGAAGAAAAGAGGCTTGCTATGAAGTAGCACCTCATCTTTTCTCTTCTTATTTTAGCACCTATTTTTCTCATGCCCACACTCTTTCATGCCATTCCATAACTAA
Organism: Elaeis oleifera; assembly: GCA_000441515.1. Classification (NCBI taxonomy): domain Eukaryota; kingdom Viridiplantae; phylum Streptophyta; class Magnoliopsida; order Arecales; family Arecaceae; genus Elaeis; species Elaeis oleifera. The sequence goes on along the minus strand of KE505208.1, from coordinate 464,043 downwards.
CTCTCTCTAATCTGATCATTGGATGCGTCAAAACATATCTCCCTTTTTAAATCCCATGCCTAGGTCTTCTCTTGATAAGAGTCTCGGGGCAATGGGACTCTTGAGTTCCGCCCCAATTCTTCTTAGCACCATCTCATCCCATGCCAAAAAGAAATATAATTCACGATAAACATGGTTTAGGCATCCTCTCTTAAGAGATCAGATGAGGCGCTAAACCTTCTTAAGCGTGGTCTCTCGTGGGCATCATCTGCTCTTGGACCAAGTCAAACACTTGGTCCAAGTCCAATTGGGTTGGGTTTCTATATGAGGTCTAATCTCAAATCAAAAGAAATCCTTGTTCCACAAGGATTTAACCAAGTCAAATCTTTTCATTCAGTCCAATCCTTTTAGACCTATGAACTTAATTAGACTCGAACTCAGACCAAGTCCAATCAAATTAAATCCTATTCTAATTTGGCTATGACTCAACACCTATTATTTAATCAAATCAAATAACATAACAATAATTGTAAATTAGTCCTCCTTTAACTCACTAACTCTTAGCAAATTCTCTTCTATAATTTTACAAATTAGTCCAATCATCAATTATATTGAAAATCGAATCCTACTACGATTTGAAATTGCAATTCAACTATTTGATCAATTAGAACGTCTTATGTGTGTGACCCCATAGGTTCTATTCTATTTGATAGTGAGATATATTGTGATCTCTATCACAAATATCAATGAATCTTCTTTCGATGCATTGGAACAATTCCAACTCACTAATGAGAATTATTGACCATCAAAATAATTTTCGTTGGTCTCACAATCCATCAGTGATGTTTAGCAGCATATAGTGGTAATGCAGCAGAATGAAAGAATGAATCTCATAGGTGTAGTTACCGTATGATACAGTTCTTCTATCGTAAGTCCCGACAAGATGAAGATTATAAAAATTCGTCTGATAAGTATACTAATTAGGACATAGAAGCACTAAATCCCTTATTAATTGATCCATATTATGAAGAATTTGATACTTCTTATTCTCTTTTGTAGGAAATTGAGAGGTTGTGTTAATCAAGACTCAAATTGGTTCAAACTTAAAGCAAAATTCAAAAACCAAGAGGCTAAGAGCAACTAATTGAAGGGCTAAGCAAATAAAAAGTAATCCAAGGGCTAAGAAGCAATGCTCCACTCAACGGTCAAGATTTATGATGCTACCTCATGAAAACTCTAAAGATTGGGTGCTACACCAAGATCTAAGGGATAAGAAGCAACTTTTCTTGATCCAAGGGCTATCATTCAAGACACCAACTCATGACGCCCTATCCCTTTCTCTCCATTCATGCCTCCCATCATTTTAGCACCCTTTCCTCTTTATTTTAGCACTTTCTCTGATTCATACAACAACTCTTCACGGCCCAACTAACCCATGCCCATCTTCCCTCTTATTTTTAGCGTGCCCTCTCTCCTTAATCCACAACTAAGCGCGCCATCTCTTCTTAACGTCCCTTCTTTCTCTCCTTTCCACCGCCCTTACTCTTTAGATTAAATCTTCACCTCCATTGTTTAAGAGCCTCACAAATCCACTTAAGAAATCCAGCCCCAATTCTTGTTCCCATCCTTAATCCATTAATCCCACATTGCTTAACCAATTAAACTTCATACCTCCTAGCACCTATAAATAAGTCCCAATGCTTCAACCTAGAAGAATCATCCAATCCCTCTCCACATCTCAAAAACTACCGCCCTAGCCTCTCATCCCTCTCTTTCTCCAATCTCCAATCTTTCTTCCACTTGTTCATAGCTTTTACTTTAGCGTTTTAGCGAGGAGGATGAAGGGAGCAACAACGTGCAAGGTCCCAACTATGAGCGGCTAGATCCATCGTCTTCGGGGAAGTAGAGGAAGTTCTCTATATTAGATTTATACTTATTGCTTATATTTCTTTGTACTTTTGATTAATGCAATGAAAGAATTTGCTCTTCTATTCCTATCTTATGAGTTTTGTGTTTTAATTGTTCTACAGTCAAGTCTTCAATAACTTATATCCTTGTAGAGATGGATCATGATCTTAAAAGGATATGATCCACGCTCAAGTAGGGTATGTTGTGTGAAAAACTTGATCATAGATATATCTTTTAATTGGGATGTTATGTTCTTAGATGTATAAGTTTCGAATAGCTTATGTCTAGTAGAGATGGTTCGTGATCAAAGGATACGGTTCATGCTCAGCAAGATAGGTTATGTCGCGAATATGATGAAAGATTCAACCATTAAATATCCCTAAGGCTTGCATGCTATTAGTGGTCCGATTGCATTTATCAAAGTAGTAATCTGATGATTAGAGGATGGACTCAAAAACTCGAGACAGTCTCTCTCCTTGATTATCCTCAAAATTTGTCTTTAGTTATATTTACTTCTATAATTTTTCTTAAAGTTCTATAAAACCTACTGTCTTGCTATTATTTAGAAATCCAAATTTATTAATCATTTTTAAAAATTGAATATAACTTGGCCCAAAGGTCGTTGAGGATTCAACATCCGACTCAACCTATGCTACTCAGTAGTTGAATCGGAGTTAATATTTATCTTTGATTGTGATAACACTGCGTGATCAAATTTTTGGCACCATTGTCGGAGACCATTAGCACGGTTGTTTCAACACAAAAAAAAAATACAAAATATTTTATTTGGACAACTTAGTTGTTGCATATCATTTTCATAATTCACTTTAAGGGCACTAACCCATAAACAAGATAAGATGGGGACTTCATTACCCTTCCTTGGCCCAAAACTATCTTCTTTCATATTGCCTAAACCCAATCCTTAACTAAAAGCAACCAGACGCTAACCCTAGAGACACTCGAGCTTAATAGGACAAGAGAGCCCTAGGTTTGGATCGAGTTCTAACTAGTTAATCGATCGGTGTCTAGGCAAGTGGTTCAAGGATCTCAATCTCGAAGAAAGATGGTTATCTAATTAGGTCTATTGTAAAAGTATAGGGAGCCTCTCATCGATCTTATACTTACCTAGCCAATTTAGTTAGTCAGTTCTGAACTTACTCAAAAGGCTAACTTGGAAGTTAGAAGCTGTCTAGACATAGGGTGAACCTTAGTTTGGAATGTTTTTGTGCAACTTGTCTGCTAACATATTTATATAAAAAAATAAAAAAATCTTCTCATCTATCTCCTAAATTTAGGATCCTCTAAGTTTCTCATCTTTAAAATTTTCTTTCTTTTTCATATATATGTTTTAAAAAAAAAGAGATATACATAGAATAGGATTTTATCGGAATTGAAATTCTTGGTTGTATGCTTGGTCGTAGATCACTGTGACCAGAACTACACCCCTTAGATCTTGAGATTGAGAGAACCATAAGAGCAATTCGTGCTAGGATCATGGCTGCACCCAATGAAGCTGACCCATCACACCAATTGAAGGATTACTTCACTCCATTATATACCTATTCCCCATGTATCCAAGTGTCTCCTATCGAGGCCGTTCAGTATGAGATTAGGTTAAGCATCATCCAAATGTTACCATCTTTTTATGGACTAAATAATGAAGACCCCCACAAACATCTCAATGAAGTTTTTGAGATTTGCTCCATGGTCAAGATACAGCATTTCTCTGATGACGCCCTTAGGTTACAATTGTTTCCGTTTTCCCTTAAGGACAAGGCCAAATATTGGTTAAACTCATTAGATTCAGTAACTATTTCGATCTGGGACCAACTTCAAAGTGAGTTTCTCAAGAAGTACTTTCCCATTAGAAAAACGAACCAAATCAGAAAAGCCATTATCAGTTTTTTCCAAATGGATGGGGAGATGTTTCATGAGACTTGGGAGAGACTCAAAGATCTCATCTGCAAGTGTCCACATCACGCTATACCCAAATGGCAACTAATCCAGTGCTTCTATGATGGACCATCAGAGAAGTACCAACAGATGGTTGATGCCTTCTACGGTGGGATATTTATGCTCAAAAGCGAGCATGAGGCATGGCAGCTATTCGAAATCCTTAGCGAGAACTCCCTACATCACATGTCTACCACTTACAGAGACACTCATGTCTAGACCAAAAAAAGGTGAAATTTACGAGGTAAGCAATTTCGTAGACATCCACAGTAAGGTGGATGAACTATTATAGAAACTCAATCGACTACTACAGGTTGGGCACATCTCTACCCCATCCACACGTATGCAACATGTTTGTTCCATATGTTCCAGTCCCATCCGTTCAATAAGCGAATAATTGACTGTATCCTAATTCCCTGAGTTTATACAGGAACAAGTCCATCAAGCTTAAAATCAGATCAATTATCGTCTAGGACAATCCGTTCTCCAACACTTATAACCTAGGTTGGAGAAACCACTCTATTTTTTTTGGACAGTAACCAGCTGCGAAACCCCAATTCAAAGAGCAAGTTATCCAGATAGAGCCTATAGACAGGCTCCCTACCCTCAATACCAAAGTGGTCGGCAACCTTCTCCAAACATGGCTTTTGAGGAAAAGGTGCAACAAGCATTATAAGAGCTGAAGATGAATACCCAGATCCTCCACTCCCACAATCTATAGCCAAGTTAGAGACCCAAATAGGTCAATTAGCTTTTGTTAGATGTATGCCCTAGAAGCCAGATTGGTTGACACATGTACCCACTTTAGGGACAATTTTGTAATTGTAATTTTGAAACGAATAAAATCTGGTTTATTTCTATTCATGTTGTGTTTAAATTATGTCCATGAATCATCTATTGAGTTAATGGGTATAATGATATATATTCTCAAAAATTGAGAATTTCAGACATGTGTAATTATTAGTTAACTCATAAATTACTTTCGATCATAAGATCATCATGGGGATGATGTTTGATCTGGATAAATCGGTGTAAAGATCGCTTCTCTTCGTGGGTAGACGAGTCTTAAGTCGATAGTGTAGGGACACTAGAGCGAGAGTACAGGTGCTTGATAGAGATCAAGGGTATTGAGCGTGACCAATACGAGAAGTCATTAGGATGGCTGCCCACTCGTCGGTGACTTGCTCAAAGTTACAGTGGTATAGATAGTTCTTTGACCTGCGGTGCCTCGGTTGTTCACAATGAGATTATTGTAGTTTAACTACATCATAACTCGATCTCCTCATCATTCGGAGCCTTGATATGTATGTTGGCTACAGTAGATCCATTGTAAGAATAGGGTGTGCATTAAAATGGGATCTGTTGACCTTGATAAATAGGAAGAGGTCCTATGCAGTTCATAAGATTGAGTCCTAAAATCCATGGCCATGGTAGGTGAATGATGGAAAGAAGTTTTCATAAGATTTCATATGGACTCGAGTCAATTAAATCTGAAATATGATGGATGAATGGGTTAGATGAATTATCATTGACCTGTATCTTTCAGAACTTACGACAGAATCGAACTACACAGTAACTGCACTTAAAGGTTCATCATTCAGTTCTGTTGGGCTGCCATCATATATTGCTAGGTGTCACTGGTGGATCATGAGATTAATTAAGAATCATTTTGATGATCAATGATTCTTAATTGGCTGAATTGAAAAGAGTTTCGATCCTTCGAAAAGAGTTTCGATGATGTTGCTAATAGAAATCACAACATCTCTGACTACCAGACAGAATTGGACCTATGGGATCACACAAACAAGGATTTTAGTCTAAGATTGCACAATTGGGCTAAGTGTAGTCTTATTGGATTAGGATTAATTAAGTCCGAGCTTTAGGTTTAAGAAAGTCATGCTAGCACATGGTTAAATCCATTCTGTCCTACTTGATTTGGGTTCCCTATTGGATAGGGCTTAACCAAATTAGAGCAAGATTGTTTGGACACCAAGACTTGGAGTCCTAGAAGCCATCCATGTAAGAATTAAAGGATGGGGTGCCAATAGTTGGAGCCTCACATTTTTCTTCGTGAAACATTAAGAGAGAAAAGATGGGACGCTCTTAATGGATAAGATCAAAAGGGGTGCCACTTGTGGATAAGGAAGAGAGCTTCATCCTAATTTGAATTTGAAGAGTTCAAATTGAATTTGAGATAATAAGGATAAGAATGAGGTGGTTTATCTGAATTCAAATTTGGATTTGAATTTGGATTCGAATTTGAAGTGTTTGGATTCGAATCTGGGAGGATTGAGTTGGGCGACAACTACCTAATCTTGTGCGACAAAATGAGAGAAAATTCATGGTGGGTGGTATCTTAGCAGTCCTGCTTTAAGGCATTTGATTTGATCAAATATCTATAAAAGGGTCCCAGTCAAATGGTTTGACAATTTTTTTGATTAGAAGAAAAATCTTAAAGCCCTCTGATGTCCATGCCTCATCTCCCTCTTCTTTTTGATCTCTCATCATCTCCCATGTCCAAAGGTGTTGGACGGACCATCTGGTGGTATTGAGGTGTCGAGTTCCATCCGATATACGTGAAGGAACAAGAAGGCTACAATCAGGCCTTGATCGGAATCCTATCAGAGATTTGATTGAATGCTGATGCAGGAGCTTGCAGATTCGTCTAGGAGTAGAATCGAAGATGGAGAGAGCATCCTAGTCCGAGTTCGAGTAGATACTTATAGAGGTCAGGTACGTGCGTGGCTCAACAGCGAATCTCGAAATTCATAGATCATCGGACTACGGAGTTCATCTATCCCTGCAAGGTGATGAGGCGATCATCAATTAATCTCATTTAAATTATTTAAATTTTGATTTTCTTAATTTAGATGCACGATCAATCTGGCTACAATCGAGATCGGATCTTAATTTGATCGCACGTTGGATTAAAAAAAAATTTGAAATCCGTTGCACCTTGTTATGATCGATCGGACGTGCGGTCAATCCTTCAACTGGTATCAAAATCAGATTGTTGAGATCATACATCTCAGATTAGGATCAAATCTAAATTAGATTAGATCTGAAGTAAGTGTTTGGATCTGAATTAAAATCAACTAGATTTGATTTATGCATGAATCTGAAATTAGATTAGATCTAGTTTTCAGCTTTTCGATATGATCATGATGTTTTAAATTAGATCTGAATTTTATGCTCTTATTAGGATTGATTTTTATGTTTAATCTAAAAGCTATGATCAGATGTGAAATTTAAGATTAAAAGATTAAAAATCGGTAACCTAATTAAGTGCATAGCTTTAACATAATTATTATGTTGCATGAGATGCATAGTTCAGCTTTTTGATATGATCAACATGGTTTAAATTAGATCTAATTTTATGCTTTAATTATGATTGATTTTTATGTTTAATCTGAAAGCTATGATTAGATCTGAAACTTAAGATTAAAAGATTAAAATCAGTGACCTAATTAAGTGCATAGAATTTAACATAATTGTTATGTTGCATGAGATGCATATATCTAGTTTAATGTCTTAGTAGCCTAGTACTCAGAAAGGGTACATCACCAGGCCGTTCATCATAAAGAAAGCAGGGATTAAAGTTCCTCTTTGCCTAATCGACGGGTTCTTTTATGGCATGTAGGGGTGTCACTGTAATGTCTCATGAAGAATAGCGAAAAGAAGCAAACTTACTTTTCTGCAAAATTCTAGATCCAAAAATCCTAAGATCTTTTGTATGTGATGCGAATTTAAATTGTTTAGATCTGAAATTATTTTAATATCTAAACTAAATTCATATTTATAATGTACTTAATTGAGAATTAAGATCTAAAATTAAAAGATCTAAAATTAAGAATTCAAGATCAATTTCATGCATAAAACATGGGGTTATCGGTGTGGGTAGCTCAATAGGTCTAGTTTTGAGTGGTTGATCGATCCGAATCAAAAATTGACTAGGATTGGGTCAAGTGTGCTCATGACCAATCCAATAGTTGTAGTTTGATCAGATCGATTAACAACTACATGTTATCGATCAAATAAAGATCTAATTTGGCTCAGTGGTTCGAGCTTGAGTCTAGACTAACCTATTCGATTCTAATTGATCAATTGGTGTCTAAGACAAGTTTCGATCGTAAATTTAATTGGGCTCATGCTTATCTGGCCATGAACAAATGGTGTCTAAGACAAGCATCTGCAACCCTCCAACGATTATACTTACCTGACCAACTTGATCGATTTAGTTTTGAATTAGGTTGCTTAATGATTCGAACTAGCCCATACCACTAGGTTAGTCATAATCGTTATGACTAATTAAAGATGAAACCTAATTAAAAACCTCCTCAATGATATTAAGTCAAGGGATCTTCCATCGTTGTAGAGTATCGTACCCTCTTCGATGTTGATTGTTCTCGATTGGATACAGTGGTTCAGTTGCATCAGGGGAGAAGCAATCATTCTATTTGTAACGGGTGGAGATGAGGTTGGACCCAAGATCTATCAGGTGAGGGTCCAATGTCAGCTTCACTCATGCTCAATGATGGATCTGACTTAACTAAGGAATGAGGTCAAGATCTGTCAGGTAAGATCTCGGGATTTGCAGACCAAGTCTACTGCAATTTGCTTGAGAAGTATTGGGCAAGAGTTGTCCACCTATTGGTTGACACATTCATCAAGATCTATCAGGTGAGGTGGTGTGCCAATCGGTGAGATCGCAGTACCTGTTAGAAATCTTAACTCGCGAAGGAGTTTCCGCTTCCTTATCCGAGTGTTATGATCCGAAGAATAGTGGAAGCTCCGCAGGAATAGTGGGAGCTAAATTTATTTTAAATATTTTTTTAAAATAATTAAATCAATTATAAAAGTCTAACTAGAAATTTTTCTCTCTGTAGGAATTTGTCTGCTTATAATTGTCTAGTCCGCATCTTAGAAATCAACCAATTGTTCAGTTTCAACTATAAGGATTGGTTAAGGGACTTGAAAGGTGTTTTGAGTTTCGAAAAGTTGGGTTGTGTCTTAGACCAAAATATCGATCGAAACTTTGAAGAGTTCAAGGGACACCTTTAAAAGGTATGTCGGATTTGCTCGTGATTGAGACTAATCTTACGATTTCTTCTACTCCCAGTTGGATAATAGATTCTGATTCTAGTGTACACTTATGCACTTCAATGCAGGGTCTTAAAGAATGTAGAAAGTTGAGGCTAGGAGAGATGACCCTACAAGTAGGCAGCAGAGCAAGGGTTACTACTGTTGCCGTAAGGATCTATTCTCTTCGATTACAATCTGATTTCTGTCTAGAATTGAGAGATTGTTATTGTGTACCTAATGCGAGTAGAAATTTGATTTCTGTTTCGTGCTTAGCACAGGATAATTATGAAATTAGTTTCAATAAAGATCATTGTACCATTTATTTTGAAATAAAATGGTTGCACGTGGTCACTTAATCAACAGTTTCTACTATTTGCATGTTGATGCAGATAAATCAATTAATTTATCCGAGCAAACAGTGAGTGTCGTTGGATCTAAAAGATCCAGAGATGAGGTTAACCTAAAGTATATGTGGCACCTTAAGCTAGGTCATATTGGAGAAAAAAGATTCACAGACTAGTGAAAGATGGTCTTTTAGACTCGTTCTTGGATGAGTCGATTTCAATCTGTGAGTCCTGCCTTTAGAGAAAGATGATCAAGCTATCCTTTATAGGACATGGGGAAAGGACCACTAAAGTGCTAGCTCTGGTACATAGTGATGTGTGCAGCCCATTTGATGTGCCGGTCAGAGGAGGTTATCTCTACTTCATCATCTTTATCGATGATTTTTCATGGTATGGATATATGTTTCTTATGAGACATAAATTTAAACCTTTGAAAGGTTCAAGGATTTCAGCTCTGAGGTAGAGAAGCAAACTGAAAAATCAATTAAGATACTTCGATTAGATCGAGGAGAATATCTGAGTAAAAAATTTCTCGATTATCTCAAAGAAAATGCTAGTCTCAATGGACTCTACCTGTAACGCCTCAGCTCAATGGAATTTCAGAACGGAGAAATCGAACCTTATTGGATATGGCTCAATTCATGATGAGCTTCACCGACCTCTCTTTATTTCTTTGGGGATATGCCCTAATGACTGTCAATTACTTAATTAATAGGGTTTCTTCTAAATTCGTTCCTATCACACCATATGAGATGTGGCATGGTAAGAAATTGAATTTTGGTTATCTCAAAATTTGAGAATATCCGGCTTACGTCAAACGACAACAAGCAGATAAGTTAGAGGCTAGGTCTATGAGAGCTCATTTTGTAGGATATTGAAAAGAGTCTTTGGGGTACTATTTTACCTTCGAAGGATCACAATGTGATTGTGAGCCGACATACCAATTTTTTAAAAAGATTTTATCCAAGATGGAAGTAGTGGGAGAAAAATTTAGCTCGAAGAGTCTTTGAAGAGCAGCGAGTCATAAACCTAAGAAACCTGTTCTACCTCGTAGATCTAGTAGGATCACACATCTTCCTGAAAGATAAATAGGTATGTTGGAAGAGGATGTAGAGGAAATATTCCTCATGGGTGATATGGACCATGTTGATGATCCTAAAATCTATGACGAGGTGATGTTAGACATCGATTTCAAAAATAGTTGGAAGCAATGAAGTCAGAGATGACTCAATGCACACCAATTAGGTCTGAACTTTAGTAGATCCATCAGAAGGAATAGTTCCTATTGGGTGTAAATGGATCTTTAAGAGAAATCGATTCGGATGCAAAGGTGGAGACCTTTAAAGCTAGACTTGTGGCTAAAAGTTATAGTCAGCACGAAGGCATTGACATTAGGATACCTTTTTGTCGGTAGCGATGCTGAAGTCCATTCGGACACTGCTTGCTGTTGCAACTGTTTATGATTATGAGATTTGGCAGATGGATGTAAAATTTTTCTGAATGGATATCTTGAGATAGATATCTATATGGAGCAGTCTTTGGGTTCACATCCAGTGATGGAGATCACAAGGTTTGCAAGCTACAAAGGTCTATTTATGGACTAAAGCAAGCATCTCAGAGCTGGAATACTCGATTCAATGATGCGATCAAAAGATTTGATTTTATCAAGAATGAGGAATCGTGTATGTTCAAGAAGGTCAATGAGAGGACTATCACATTCCTCGTATTGTATGTGGATGACATCCTCTTAATTAGGAATAATATTTCGATGATGACTTCTGTGAAACTTTGATTGTCCAAAGAGTTCTCCATGAAAGATCTTGGAGAAGCATCCTATATTTTGAGAATAAAGGTCTATAGAGATAGATCTAAAAGATATTTGGTCTTTCACAGCAACTGTACATAGAGAAAATACTGAAGCAGTTCAGCATGAAAATTTTAAGAGGGTTTGTTACCCTTTAGGCATGAAATTTATCTCTTTAAGAAGATGTGCCCTAGCACACCTGAGGAGATTTAATGTATGAGCAAGATCCCTTGTGCTTCTACTATAGAAAGCTTCATGTATGCTATGTTATGTATTCGATTTGATATTGTGTTACAAGCAGATATCAGTCGAATCTAGATGAGAAGCACTGGATTGCTGTGAAGAATATTTTTAAGTACTTGAGAAGGACTAAAGATCGACTGATATCATGTCTGATATACACTCAGATTTTGAAGAAAATTTGCGAGTACAGGGATACACACTCAGATTTTATGTCTGATATTGATGATAGAAAGTCGACATCAAGTTTTGTGTTCCTGTATAATGATGGTACAGTTAGCTAAAAGAGTTTTAAACAACCGATTATTGCATATTCCACCATGGAGGTAGAATACATCGCCGCATCAGAGGCTGCTAAAGAAGGATTCTAGTTCAAAAAGTTTATTGCAGAGTTGGATGTAATGCCATCAGATGCTGTTCCACTCTTCTGTGACAACAATGGTGCCATAACACTCGCTAAGGAACCGAAGTCTCATCAGAAGTTCAAGCACATCGAGTGATGATTTATCTAATTCGTGAATACCTCGAGAAGAAGTTCGTCGAGGTACAGAGAGTCGACTCCATAGAATGTGGTAGATCTGCTGATCAAGCCGCTGAGCCAACAGAAGACTGAAGCTCATCTTGAGAAGATAGGGCTTAGGTTCATGGTCAATTGGCTTTAGGTTAAGTGAGAGTTTGTTAGATGTATGCTCTAGAAGTCAGATTGATTGACACATATACACACTCTAAAGATAATTTTATAATTTTAAAATAATAAAATCTAGATTATTTTCATTCATGTAGTGTTTAAATTGTGTCCGTGAATCATCCATTGAGTTAATGGGTATAATGATATATTCTCAAAAATTGAGAATTTCAGATATGTGTAATTATTAGTTAACTTATAAATTGCTCCGAATCATAAGATCATTATGAGGATGGTATTTGATCCGGATAGATCAATACAAGGATCACTTTTCTTCATGGGTAGACGAGTCTCGAGTCGACAGTGCGGGGACACTGGAGTGAGAGTGCAGTTGCTTGATAGAGATCAAGAATATTAAGCACGACCAACACGATAAATCACTAAGATGGCTGCCCACTTGTCGGTGACTTGCTTGAAGTTGCAGTGGTGTAGATAGTTCTTTGACCTGTGGTGCCTCGGCCGTTCACAGTGGGGTTGCTGTAGTTTGACTGCACCATAACTTGATCTTCTAGCCATTCAGAGCCTTAAGGTGTATGTTGGCTACAGTAGATCCATTGTAGGAATAGGGTGTGCATCAAAATAGGATCTGTCGACCCTAGTAGATAGGGAGAGGTCCTATGCAGTTCATGAGATTGAGTCCTAAAATCCATGGTCATAGTAGGTGAATGATAAAAAAAATTTCATAAGATTTCATATGGATCCGAGTTAATTGAATCTGACATATGACAGACGAACGGATTTGACGAGTTATCCTTGACCTACATTTTGTTGGGACTCACGACAGAAGAATCGAACTATATGATAACTGCTCTTAGAGGTTCATCATTCAGTTCTTCTAGGTTGCCACTATATACTGTTGGTGTCATTAGTAGATTGTGAGACTAATTAAGAATCATTTTGATGATTAATGATTCTTAATTGGCTAAATTGGAAAGAGTTCTGATCCTTCGAAAAGAATTTCGATGATGTTGCTGATAGAGATCACAACATATCTCACTATTAGATAGAATTGGACCTACGGGATCACACAACAAGGATTTTGGTCTAGGATTGCACAATTGGGCTAAGTGTAGTCTGATTGGGTTAGGATTAATTAAGTCCTAGCTTTGGGTTTAAAGAAGCCATGCTAGCACACGGTTAAACCTATTCTCTCCTACTTGATTTGGGTTCCCTATTGGATAAGGCTTAACTAAATTAAAACAAGCTCGTTTGGACACCAAGAGTTTCCTAGAAGCCACCTATGTAAGAATTAAAGGATGGGGGCACCAATAGTTGGCACCCCACATTTTTCATTGGCGCCCCACATTTTTCTTCGTGAAACATCGAGAGAGAAAAGATGGGACGCTCCTAATGGATAAGATCAAAAGGGGCGCCACTTGTGGATAAGGAAGAGAGCTTCATCTTAATTTGAATTTGAAGAGTTCAAATTTAATTTGAGATGATAAGGATAAGAATGAGGTGGTTTTATCTGAATTCAAATTTAGATGTAAATTCGGATTCGAATTTGAAGTGTTTGGATTCAAATCTGGGAGGATTGAGTTGGGCGACAACTACCTTATCTATGTCCATGCCTATCTGAGTTTTCTCGATGATTTTGTGCGATAAAATGAGAGAAAATTCATGGTGGTGGTGCCTTAGCAGAGTCCTGCTTTAAGACATTTGATCTCATCAAATGTCTATAAAAGGGTCCTGTCAAACGGTTTGACAATTTTTTTGATTAGAAGAAAATCCCAAAGACCTCCTCTGATATCCATGCCTCATCTCCCTTTTCTCTTTGATCTCTCACCATCTCCCACATCCAAAGGTGTTGGGCGGACCATATGGTGGTGTCGAGGTATCTAGTTCCATCCAATATACGTGAAGGAACAAGAAGGCTGCGATCAGGCCTTGATCGGAACCCTGTCGGAGATCTGATTGAAGGCTGATCCAAGAGCTTGCATATTCATTTAGGAGTAGACGAATCGAAGATGGAGAGAGCATTCTAGTTTTAGTCCGAGTGGATATCTGTAGAGGCTGGGCACATGTGTGGCTCAACAGCGAACCTTGGAAATCCACGGATTATCGGATTGCAAAGTTCATCTACCTGCACAAGATGATGAGGCGATCATCAATTAATCTCATTTAAAATTATTTAAATTATGATTTCTTAATCTAGATGTGTGATCGATCTGGCTACAATCGAGATCGGATCTCCATCTGATCGCACATCGGATTGAAAAAAATTTTGAAGTCCGCTGCACCCTGTTCTGATCGATCAGGCGTGCGGTCAATCCTTCAGCTACCGCCTTCAGTAGGAGAGAGGAGGAAAACTACCTAGCCATCCCATAAGCAACCCAAAGGGACTATACATGGCTGAGAGCTCTAATGCCCACGAAACTTTCCTGAGCAAGCTAAATCTGTAATGACTCTTAGGAGCGGAAATGTCTTAGAACAGCCAAATAGGATCAATAAGTTAGAATTTCAAACTCAGACTAAACCAAAATTATCCAAAATATGGAAGACCCTAAGGAGAGGGATGAACCAACCCTCCAGCATCTGCACTTAAAGCTCCATTCTCGAGTGCCCTGGAATCCCCTGTACCTTTGGACAAGAAGGGAGTAAAAATGAGCGAAATATTAGAACTCTTCAAACATGTTCATATAAATCTCCCTCTCTTAGATGCAATTAAATAGGTTTTGGCTTATGTCAAATTTCTAAAAGATTTGTGCACTCAGAAATGTAGATCCAAAGCATATACTCTTAAGAAAGTCCATCTTACTAAGCAAGCTAGCTCAATCTTTCGACATGCTACCCCTCCTAAACTCAAGGATCCTGGTGCTGCTATCATCTCCTGCGTCAAAGGGGGCTTGAGCATTAAAAAGCCCTATTAGATTTGGGGGCAAGTGTCAATCTTCTCCCAATCTCGTTGTATGAACTCTTTGATTTTGGAGAATTGAAACCCACTTCGGTTATCCTGCAATTAGCCGATAGATCCACTAAGGTACCACATGAGATGATAGAAGATGTATTAGTTAAAGTAGACGACTTCTACTTTCTTGTGGACTTTTTTGTTTTAGACATGGAATCTAGTAGCAACCCCAGTCAAATTCTCATTATCTTAGGCCAACCTTCCTTGCAATACCAACGCTTGTATCAACTGTAGGACAGGAATCATGGACGTACCATTTGGGAACAAAAGACTAAGGTTGAATGTATTTAATACTTCCCTAGGACCACCAATTGACGATTATGGCGAAGTAAACATGCTAGAGGAAATTGTAGAAGATGTTACCCCTACTATACTTTCGCAAGACCCTTTACAGGCATGTTTAGCTCATTTCGGAGTAGATGACTTTGATGTAAATGGACATATTGAAGAAGTGAATGCCCTATTAGAACCACCCATTTCAAGGACCACTCCCCCATAGACTATAAAGTAGCAATTGCCACCCCATCTAGCACACCACTGGCCCTGTAGTTAGAAGCACCACCTACATTGGAACTAAAGCAACTTCCAATTATGTTAAAGTATGCATTCTTAGGACCCAATGATACCTCCCGATAATTATTGCAGCAGAACTAACCTCTGACCAAGAAGCCTAACTTGTAGGTGTGCTAAAAAAATGCAAAGAGGTTATTAGATGGACGATCGCTAATCTGAAAGGCATTGACCCTTCCATTTGCATGCATCATATTTACTGTGAGGCTGAGGCCAAACTATATAGGGACATGCAAAGGAGACTGAATATGAATATGCGAGAGGTTGTTAAAAAGAAGTATTAAATGATTAGATGCAGAATTATTTATCGATATCGGATAGTAAATAGGTTAGTCCAACCCAAGTAGTATCTAAGAAGTCAGGTATTAATGTCATAGAGATCGAGGAAGGTAACTATTACTTACTCGCACAATCATTGGTTGGTGAGTATGGATGGACTACAGGAAACTCAATGCCATCACTAGGAAAGACCACTTTCAATTACCCTTCATTGACTAAATCCTAGAACGGTTAGCGGGTTAGAGCTTTTTTTGTTTCTGGATGGATATTCAGGATACAATCAGGTACCTGTACTCGTAGAGGATCAAAAGAAACCACCTTCACTTGCCCCTATGGTACTTTTGCCTTTCAACACATGCCTTTTGGACTTTGTAATGCACCGACCACATTTCAGCGGTCTGTATTAGTTATCTTTCGGACATGGTAGATAAATTCTTTCAAGTTTTTATGGATGATTTTTTGGTGTTTAGTACCATATTTGGTGACTATTTCCAAAATCTTTCGTAAGTACTTAAATATTGTACAGAGACCAACCTGATATTCAGTTGGGAGAAAAGTCACTTCATGGTTCGAGAAGGAATCATACTTGGACACATTGTATCCGAAAGGAGAATCGAGGACATAAGACCAAAGTAGAAATAATTTCAAAACTCCCATCCCTAGCCTCGGTTCGACAAGTACGATTTTCTTAGGTCACGCTGGATTCTACAGACGCTTCATTAAAGACTTCAGTAAGATTTCTAGACTCTTGTGCAACTTGCTTGCCAAAGATAATCCCTTTGACTTTAATGAAGATTGTCTTAACGCATACCACACTCTACGAACTGTACTATCGACCGCACCTATTATTCAACCTCCAGATTGGTCCCAACCCTTCAAAATAATATGTGACGCATCCGATTTTGCTGTAGGGGCAGTCTTGGGGCAAAGAATAAATAAGAAATCCCATGTAATCTATTACGCAAGTAAAAATCTTTCTGATACACAATTGAACGACATCACTGAAAAAGAGTTACTTGCAGCTGTGTTCGCTCTGGACAAATTTAAATCATACCTCTTAGGCTCAAATGTCCTAATCTATTCTGATCACCCTGTCTTAAGGCATCTGCTATCCAAGAAGGATACCAAGCCTAGATTGATTAGATGGATCCTTCTTCAAGGATTTGATTTGAAAATTTGAGATAAGAAGGGTTCAGAAAATGTGGTAGCAAACCATATCTCTAGGATTTTAGTTGAGCACAACACTGATACAATTAAGGATCGGTTCCCGAATGAATAATTCTTTGCAATCTCTTCAAATAATCCTCCCTGGTTTGCTCATATTGTTAATTACTTGGTTGTAGGGCAAGTCCCGTCTCATTGGTCCCAACAAGAGAAAAATCGATTTTTCTCACAAGTCAAGTATTATTTCTGGGAGGAACCTGAGTTGTTAAATATTGTCCTGATCAAGTGATCTGGCATTGTCTCTGAGAGCAAGTTTCAAAGTATACTTTTTGTCACTTTCTTGCATGTGGGGGATATTTTAGTGGAGGAAAACTATAGTAAAAGTATTGCAATGTGGGTTCTACTGGCCAACACTATTCAAAGATGCACACGAATTTGACCGTAACTATCTAAAATATCAACAAATGGAGAATATTTTAAGAAGAAATATGATGCCCCTCTCCCCTATTTTAGTAATTGAAGTCTTTAACGCATGGGGAATGGACTTTATGGGACCCTTTCCTTCCTCCTTTGGTCATGAATACATTCTGATAGTGGTAGACTGTGTCAAAATGGGTAGAGGCCATGCCAACTAGGACTAATGATTACAAGGTGGTGATCAAGTTTATCTAATAAAATATTTTTAGTCGCTTCGGTAGCCCTAGAGCCATCATTAGTGATGGAGGTGCGCGCTTCACAAATAAGCACTTCGAGAGCTTAATGAGAAAATATGGAATCACACACAAAGTTACTACGTATCACCCTCAAACTAGTGGCCAAGTAGAAGGTTCCAACAAGGAGATAAAACGTATTTAGAAAAAATGGTTAGGCCTGACAGAAAGGATTGGTCTATACGATTGGATGATGAATTATGGGCCTACTACACTGCATTTAAGACTCCTATAGGCATGTCCTTTTATCGGCTCATTTTTGGGAAAGCTTGCCACTTGCCAGTAGAACTAGAACATTGCGCATTCTAGGCCATAAGGAAATTCATCTTTGACATGCAAAATGCAGATTCTATTAGGAGACTCCGACTAAATAAGTTAGAAGAGTTACGTAACAAAGCTTACGAAAATTCACGAATTTACAAGGCTCGAACAAAGACTTATTATGATAAAATATTTCAAAGAAATCGTTCGAGCCTAATCAGAAAGTGTCGCTTTTCAATTCGAGGTTGCATTTCTTCCTCAAAAAACTTTGCTCATGTTGGGATGGACCTTTTATTGTAACCCAGGTGTTCTCCCATAGAGCAATAGAAATCCAAGATCCTAAAAAGGATAACACCTTCAAAGTAAATGGCCAGCGGTTGAAACCGTATGTGGACAAAATTAGCGAAGAGGAACATATAGATTCTATTGATCTAGTGGATCTGGTTTACGTAGCACCATAAGACTCAGCATAGTCTGGCTGAAGACTTTAAACTTAGCACTTTTTGGGAGGCAATCCAGCTCCAGCTTTTTGCTTCATCTCTTTTGCATTTTGTTTAGGTGTCTTTTGTAGGGATTCTACTCCATTAGGGATAATGTTGATTAAGTTGGGGGGGCAAGCTAAATGAAAAACTTCATCTTCAGGTGCCTTCGTTTCATATACCCTATTATGTTTCAGTTAAAATTTTTTTGAGTTTAATATAATAATAATACTATTAGGAGTTACCTTCTTCCTTCATGTTCTTATACTTCTCATGCTTCGGACTTGAAGTTAATCATATATTTTGATAAGTAATTGATGTACTATCTGGATAGTTTTTGAAATATTAAGGGATTACATATTAATAGAATCTAATAAAAGGGTTAAGTTAGAACTAAATCAATTTTTGGATAACTCTAACCCTTCCTATTAACATCAAAGAAGAATCTAATTCTTTGATATGTATGGGGGTAATATGTTGACAAATGCAAAGTTTCTTTATTTATTCAAAAAAAAGACTAAGCATTTTTCACCTAGTAATCGGACCTCTTTGCCTAAGTAAGCATTGAGTGTTCGCATCAAATAGTAGAAAATATGAAGCCTGCTATATAGTCAATCTTAATTTGAAGCCTGTTTGATTCAAGCCAGTAAGCTCGAGAGGTGTTCTCTACTTTATATCTTAAAACCAACTAGTTTGGGAGTCATTGGTTGAAACCTTGCTACAAGGGTTAGATAGAAAGCTTAAGAGATTAAGACATTGCACTGACTGTATAGAAAAAAAAAATAATAAAATAAGAAAAATGGACTTGCATGAAGACAGTACCTCAGCACATCTTGGAGTTAAATGATTTAGAGATAAAAATAGGGAGTTGGTAAAAGAGATATCTTTAAAAAATGATGGGTTCTTTACTTAACCACTTTACTAGACGATATTAATATCCCAATGACATATTTTACTAACTCTCTAATAGGATATCCTTTGCTTACAAAATTTTTGAAATAACTTTCTTTAAATCAAAGCAAGCATTTATATGATATTGATAGTAGTGGGTAGCACCTCCAACAATTTTCATAAACCCTGCAACTCATCCTGTGAATGTGAAATATTTCTTTTCTTTACTCGAGGATGAGTAAAGTTCAAGTTGGAGGGTGTGATAAGTACACTAATTAGGATATAGAAGTATTAAATTCTTTATTAATTGATCCATATTATGAAGAATTTGATACTTCTTATCCTCTTTTGCAGAAAATTGAGAGATTATACTAACCAAGACTCAAATTAGTCCAAACCCAAAGTAAAATTCAAGAACCAAGAGGCTAAGAGTAACCAATTAAAGGGCTAAGCAAATAAAGAAATAATCAAAGGGCTAAAAAGCAATACTCCACTCAACGATTAAGATTTATGATGCCACTTCATGAAAACACTAGAGATTGGGTGCTACACCAAGATCCAAGGGATAGGAAGCAAGTTTTCTTGATCCAAGTGCTATCATTCAAGGTGCCAACTCATGAAGCCCTATCCCCCTCTCTGCATTCACACCTCCCAGCATTTTTGTGCCCTTTTCTCTTTATTTTAGTGCTCTCTCTGATTCACGCAACAAACTCTTCATGCCCCAACTAACCCATGCCCATCTCCCCACTTATTTTTAGCATGCCCTCTCTCCTTAATGCACAAACCAAGCATGCCATCTCTTCTTAATGCCCTTCTTTCTCTCCTTTCCACCACCCCTTGCTCTCTAGATTAAATCTCCACCTTTCATTGGTTAGGAGCCTCACAAATCCACTTAAAAAATCCTAGCCCCCAATCCTTGTTCCCATCCTTAATCCATTAATCCCATATTGTCTAACCAATTAAACTTCATGCCTTTTAGCACCTATAAATAAGTTCCAATGCTTTAATATAGAAGAATCATCCAGTCCCTCTCCACATCCCAAAAGCTACCGCCCTAGCCTCTCATCCTTCTCTTTCTCCAATCTCCAACCCTTCTTCCACCTGTTCGTAGCTTCTACTTCAGCATTCAACAAGAAAGAGGATGAAGGGAGCAATGGCGCACAAGGTCTCAACCATGAGCGGCTAGACCATCGTCCTCGAGGAAGTAGTGGAAGTTCTCTATATCAGATTATGACTAGCAGAGACGGGCCATGATCAAAGGATACTGTTCGTGCTCAACAAGATAGGTTATGTCGAAAATATGATCAAAGATTCAGCCATTAAATACCCCCAAGGCTTTCATGCTATTAGTGGTCCGATTGCGTTTATCAAAGTATTAATCTGATGATTAAAGGATGGACTCAAAAACCCGAGACTGTCTCTCTCCTTGATTATCCTAAAACTTTGTCTTTAGTTATATTTACGTCTATAGTTTTTCTTAAAGTTCTATAAACTCTACTATCTTGTTATTATTTTAGAAACCCAAATTTATTAATCATTTTTAAAATTGAATACAACTTAGCTCAAAGGTCCCTGAGGATTCGACATCCGACTCAATCTATTCTATTAAGTAGTTGAATTGGAGTTACTATTTATCTTTGATTACGATAACAACTGCGCGTTCGTCAAACCCCATTATTTGTCATTTGTAAGATTTATTTAGCTCAAGTTCATTATATAAAATCTCATGCAAATCTTTTTTCATTATTCATTATGTCATGGCTATGGTCTTCAGAACTCAGTCTCATAAATCACATAAGACTTCTCCTTATCTATCAAGATCGATAGATCCCATCTAGATGCACATCTTACTCGTACAACGAACCTACTACATCCAATTTGCACCGCAAGAATCCGAATGGCTAGGGATCAAGTGTATATACAGTTAAACTACAGTAACCCCATTGTGAATAGCATAGGCACCGTAGGTCAAAGAACCAGTCACATCACTACAACATTGAGAAAGTCACTGATGAGTGAGTAGACATCCAAGTAACTTCTCATATTGGTTACGCTTGGTATCCTTATTCTCTAACAACTACATGCACTCTCACTCCAGTGTTCCCATACTATAGACTCGAGACTCATCTATCCAAAGAGAAGCGATCTGTGTACCAATATTACCAGATCAATCACCGTCCCTGTGATGATCTATCGATCAGAAGTAATTTAGAAATTAATCACCAATGATACATACCTCAAATTTTCAACTCTTAAGAATATGTCATCATCCTATTAATTTTTGAACGATCCATAGACACAACATGAATGAAATAAACTATCCAATTTTATTAATTAATAATAAGGTCAAATATAAAACTATCTTAGAAAGAATAAATGTGTTAGTCAGGACATACATTTAATAATCTTCCACTTGCACTAAAGCTAATCTGCCATACACCTGAGCCCCATCTTCTCAAGATGTGCTTTGGTCCTCTGCTGGCTAGGTGGTTTAGTCAATGGGCCCACCACGGGTCTACTTTCTGATCCTTGAAGTATTTCTTTTCGAGATAGTCGTGTATAATATAAAATTATTGCTCTATATGCTAAAATTTCTAGTAAGATCTGAGCTCCTTCGCCAGAGCTATGGCACCTTTATTGTCACATTATAGTTGTGCCATCTGATGATGTTACACAAAATTCTGTAATGAACCTATTTAAATCAGAAAACTTTCTAAGCAGCCTTAGAAGCGATGATTTACTCAGCTTTCATGGTGAAATCTGCAATGATCGGTTGTTTGAAACTCTTCTAATTCATCAAACCTCCATTGCATAAGGAATACACCATGATGTAGACTTTCCACCATCAATATTAGATATAAAGTCTGAATCTATGAATCCTTGTGCCCTCAATATTTTTCTCTAAAGACAATGAATATATCCTAAGTTCTTCTTAAGTACTTAAGAATATTCTTCACAGCTATCCAGTACTTTTAGCTTGGATTCAATCGATATCTGCTCGTGACACTCACAGTAAGGGATATATCAAGTCGTGTACATAGCATGACATATATGAGGCTCTCACTAACTAAAGCATAAGGGATCTAGCTCATGTGCTGAATCTCTTAGATGTGTTGAGACATATCTTCATGGAGAGATCAATCCCATGCCTAAGGGGTAGAAATCTCTCTTGGAGTTTTTCATGCTGAACCTCTTTAACACCTCCTCTATGTACATCTTCTGTAAGAGGCCTAGCATCCTCTTAGATCTATCTTATAGACTTTATTTCAAAATATAGGATGCTTCCCTAAAATCTTTCATAGAGAATTCTTTAGACAACCATATTTTAACCATAGTCAGTATAGAAACATCATTCCCGTATAATACGAGAAATATGATTGTACTTCCACTGACTTTCTTATAAATACATGATTCCTTGTTCTTAACGAAATCAAATGATTTGATCATGTTGAAATGAGTGTTCCAACTTCGAGATACTTGCTTTAGTCCATTGTAGCTTACACATCCATCTACCAGATCTCATCATGGTATGCCGCAATAGCAACCAGTGTCCGGATGATTTGGTATAGCTACAAGTGAAAAAATTTTCTAATAGTCAATGCCTTCACGTTAACTATAACCCTTCACTATAAGCCTTGTCTTATAGGTCTCTATCTATCCATCCAAATCTATCTTCCTTTGTGGATCCATTTCAATCCAATAGGTACTATACCCGCTGGTAGATCCATTAAGGTCTATACTTTGCTGGAGTGTATGGAGTCAATTTTTGACTTCATGGCATTCAATCATTTCTTGGAGTTGATGTCTGACATCACCTCGTTGTAGGTTTTGGGATCATCTTTATATTTTCTATCTTCTATGAGAAATATTTTTCTATCTCCTCTATCAGAATACCTAAATATCTTTCAGGAGGATGGGAGATTTTACTAGATTTATGAGATAGAGGAGGTACTACATGTATTGGCTCCATATGAATAGGTTCTATGACTCGTTGCCCTTCAGAGACTCTTCGAGCTTAATTTTCTCCCACTATTTAAATTATTTTTAAGAATATAGCATATTAGCTTACAATCACATTGTGATCCTCTAAGAAATAAAGTAATATCCCAAAACTCTTTAGGATATCCTATAAACAAGCTCTCATAAATTTAGCCTTTAATTTGTCTTCCTGTTGTCACTTGACATGAGCCAGACATCCCTAAATCTTGAGATAATCAAGATTCGGTTTCTTACTATGCCACATCTTATACAGCGTGGTAGGAACAGACTTGAAATTCTGTTTAGTAAATTTCACAAAATAAAGCATCCCTAAAGAAACAGGAAAAGATCAGTGAAGCTCATCATGGATCAGACCATATCTAATAGAATTCTATTCCTCCTCTCTGACACTCCGTTGAGTTGAGATGTACCAGGAGGAGTCCATTGTGAGACTATACTATTTTTCTCGAGATAGTTTAGAAAATTCCACTAAGATATACACTTCCTTAATCTGATCAAGAACCTTAAGGGATTTTTATTTTGTTTATTTTTCTTATATCCGAATTCTTTAAACTTTTCGAAGACTTCATATTTGTATCTCACACATATATTCATATTATTAATAGTCATCGATAAAGATAATGAAGTAAAGATAATCATCCATGATCCGTACATCAAATGAGCCACACACATCGGTGTGTACTAGGGCAAGTATCTTAGTGGTCCTCTTCTCATGTCCTAAAAAAGATAGTTTGGCCACTTTCCTTGAAGATAGGATTCATAAACTAGAAATGACTCGAAAGTCAATGAGCCAAGGAGCCCATCTTTTTTTAATCTATGTATCTTATCCTCTCTAATATGATCAAGTCTGAGGTGCCACATATACTTCTGATTTATTTTATCTCTGAATCTCTTAGATTCTACGACACTCACTATCTGCTCATATACGTTCACACACACATCCATATGTAAGTGATAGAGACTGTCAATCATAAAACCACGTACAATCAATTTATTTTAAATAAATCTTATAGTAGTTTTATCATTTTGCACTAATGATAAAATAAAAATCAAATTTTTGCTAGCAGAAGATGCATAATAGCAATCTCTAAGTATCAAATTAAATCCAGACGGTAATCGCAGAGATTAGATGCCCATAGCCACAGCAGTAACTCTTGCCCCATTGCCAATCCGAAGGATCACTTCACCTTCCCACAACCCTTTACTTTCTTATAGACCCCGCATTGAAGTACACTAATGAGCATTCAAACCAAAGTCTATAACCCAACTAGAAGTAGAAGAAACTATAAGGTTAGTTTCAATAATAAGCATATTTGACATACCTTCTGAAGGTGTGTTCCCTTTTCTTTCTTTAGGCTCTCCAGATATACAGGATAGTTCTTTTTAATGGCTATCAATATTGCAGCGGAAATACGTTTCTTTGTCGGCAGCCTTCTTAGGAACTTCTTTCTTTGGCTTGCTCTCGGATGATCTGTTTCTTTATGAACTTCTTCTTCTTCCAAATAGACTTTCTCTTGGAAGTAGAAGCTCGTTTCATAGCAAAAACTATACCCCTTGAACTCTTTATGGTCCCTTCAATAGTCACCAACATGTTCAACAATTCCACCAAGATGCAATCAATCTTATTTATATGGTAGTTTACTATAAATTGTCCATATGAACTAGTAAGAGATTGCAGGATCAAATTCACCAACAATTCTTTGTACATGGTCATGTCGAACTTCTCAGGCTCATCCAAGTCCTTAATCATTGTCAAACAATGATTATGAACAGACTGTTATTTGGTCAATCATCAGGCAGTTTGGTAGCATAGGGATATCCTGATCATAAATTTTAACTTCTTGAAACTTAAAACTATTTTAGATTCTTGAGCCAGTCATTATAATTTGTTCGGTTCATGATTTTGAAAATTGGACTGAACCTCTCGATTTAGGGTGTACCGAATCGGATCGACGCTGAATCAGGTCGGTTCGACCTTGATTTTCAGCACCCGATCCAAAAAAATAACAAAATTGAGAACCGCCTGGTTTGTGCCCGAACCGTGCTGTTTTGGTGCGAACCGGGTGGTGCACGGGCTTATCGAGCCGAATCGCTCGGTTCAGTCTTTTTTCTTTATAATAGGAGACAGAGAAGTTTTTAACTTCTCTATTTTTAAGCGTCTCTCAGACTCTCTCCATTTCTTACTCCCTAACATCGAAGACTCAAGGAAGACTCAAGTGGATTAAAGCTTTTAAGGTATGTTTCTCAAAACCATGCTATTTTTCCTCTCTTCCTCTCTTTTTTTGAAAAATTCATGAAAATAGAAAATAAGGAGAAATTATGTCAAAATTTTTTTGACCTAATTTTAATATATGTTATAGATCTATGGATGATCTACATGATGACACTAAAATCATTAATTTCGTTAAGTATATATTTTTAATTAAAATATATTTTGAAATAAAAATTAAAAATAATTTAAAAATAACTGTAAAATTATATTATTGTTTAAGAATTTGTAAGCTATTTTTGACATAAATTTGATGCCTATTTATCAATATTTTAATGCATCTTGCGATAGTGGCCCAGGCCTAAATTTTGAAAAAAATCAGCATTTCATGTATGTCCATCATCTAAAAAATTATATATAGTATCCATGATAAGATTTTATATGGATCTGATGTCAAATTATTTTTTTATATTTAATTTTATTATATTTATTTTAAAAATTTAAAAATAATAAATAATTTAAAAATATAAAAAATTAGATAACGAAATCCATCATTTTATGTAATTATTGAAGTGATGTACTTATCAACTTTTGAGAACGAATCCATCAAGAAGAAAAAGATCAAGAATGTGACATTGGTTGGAAGCATGGAGAGATATTTTCAGGTCAGCATCATTGGAGATGTAAATGATGTAGCATAGAATTCAGAGGAGAAGTTATACGATTGAAGCAATATTTGGTCAATGACTATCCAGATGTAGCTATATGCCATAAGTGTCCATAAGAGGTCCGTCAGTTAATGAAGAAACACTTCACTGATTTTAAAGCAATGATGGAAAAAATTTGATGAAGAAGGCAGAGGTGGATCGTCGAGCAGCAGAACCACCTTATCACTTTAGGGAGTCAGAGGAAGGATTTGTTCCAGATAATGAGCAGACACAGATCGATGCTACCATTCGGACGAGCTTGGATTATCAGTGGCAGCTAGAGGAGGTAACTAGGCACAAAGCTCGATTTGGGCCGTTAGCTTATAAGGATGGGTCAGGCTCAGGGAGCACTGCAGTAGAGTCTGAGTCACGATTTAGGAAGACATTCTCAGTTAGAGAGTCTGCTAGTAGAAGCATTAGCCGTCTTACATCCATATTGGGAGTATTTGGTAGTAGAAAAAAGTCCTCTAAAAAGATTCCAATATGAGCTACTATCCACGACTTGGATCCATACATATTTCCTAATAGAGATTCCAAGCAACAGAGAGTTGATACTATATAGAAGAAAGATAAGAAGAAGGATATGTGCTGAGCAATTTGATCTTGGTTTCACTTCAGTCACATCCCAGCGCATGCAGCGGACAATCCATATTATTGCTCTGCCATATCATCTATACAGGATGCCAGTTCAGGTGTAGATCCTCCAAGATCAAGGGATATCCATAGTGAGCTTCTTGACCAAAATAAGAAGGATCTTGAAAAATGGATTGTCTTATATCAGAGCAAGTGGCCAGTATATGGATTGATTGTGATATGTGATGGTTGGACTGGTCTTACTAGACGAAGCATTATCAACTTCTTTGACATATTGTGATGGAAGAATTTTTTTTACAAGTCTGTTGATGCTTTCACTGAGGTGCACGATGCCAGCTACATCCTTAGATTGATGGAGTAGGTGATTGATCAGGTGGAAGAGCGAAATATCATGCAGGTTATTACAGATAATGGACCACAGTATAAGGCTACAAGGGAGATATTGAAGCAGCGACCGCATATTTTTTAAACCCCATGTGCTGCATATTATATCGATCTGATGTTGATGGATATTGAAAAGATTCGTAGGATACAGAAGGTAGTGGAGTTAGCACAAAGCATCACTAGATTCATTTACAACCACACATGGGTCCTATCATTGATGCGACAGTTTGCTGGGGGTAATATACTGAGATCAGGTGTCACACGATTTGCTACTAATTATATAACACTTGATAGTCTGATTGAAAAAAAAAAGTATATATGCGCCAGATGTTTGTCAGTCCTGAGTGGCAACAGAGCAGATATATCCGGACAGGCACTAAGGGGAGCGATGTGGAGAGCTTAATGATGAGACAGTCATTCTGACAGTGGGCCGAGAAGATAGTGGTGGCTATCAAGTCTCTATATGAAGTGCTTTGGGCCGTGGATGGTGAGCGATATCCCCAGATGGACTTCTTATATTATATGATGGAGAGGACAAAGGAATAAATCAAGATGGTAGATCCACAGCATGCCAATGAGTACATTAGGATCATCGACCATCGATGAAGCTATCAAATGGGTCGGAAGTTACATTTAGCAGGTAAGCAGCAAATAAAATTTTTTTCAAAATTTGTATAAATAAATTTAATCAATTATGAAAATCTATATGTAGTTTATTATCTGAACCCGAGATTTCAGTACTCCATACCTGGTATTGGCATGGATGAAGAGCTTTTGTCCGTCCTGTGAAATGGAATAGACAAGATGGAGCCCGATCTAGACATTATGGCTGTGTCTTGAACAAGTTAAGTTCCATGATTTTACAAAAAATTAGCTATATCTTCAACAATTAAGATTTTATAATAAATAATTTTTTTACAGATGAAAATATTTAAGGAGGGCATAGAATCATTTGAAAGTAATATAGCAATCAGAAGCAAATCAAAGATGAATCTAAGTATATATTAATAAATCTATTATCATATTGATATATTCAATCTTCTTTTTGATTTTGCTAAATTTTAATGATTTTGTAGCTGAATGGTGGTGCATTTTGGTGGATCTACACGAAATTTGAAAGATATTGCCATCAAGATCTTCTCCTAGACAGTTTCATCGAGTGGATGTGAGCGCAACTGATCGATCTTTGTCCTTATTCATAGCAAGCAGAGAAACCATCTAAAACAGAAATGCCTCAATGATCTTATGTATGTGCATTATAATTTGAGACTGAGGCTCAAATATATTGAAGAGAAAGTTCAACTGAAGTACTCAAATCCAACTATGAGTGATTTTATTGATGATGATGAAGATCCGATGATTGGATGGGTTATGACTTATGAGTCAGTAGCAGGAGTTGGAGCTTAATGAGCCGAGATCGCCTCCACGACCTGCCAATTTTGTTACTAGTGAGACTGGGATGGATGCCTCTTAATGGACAAGTAGCAATATTCTACATAGGCCTCCAGCCGATATGGCACAGCATCCACCTTTGCAGCTTAGGCAGCCAGAGCAAGATATGACGAGAGGACAGGCAGCCAGAGACAAAAGCAAAGGCAGTTGCAGCTTCAATAGAGAGTGAGCATTCGGTTCATTCTGATTTAGACACTAGACAGAGTAGTGATGATAGTTCTTCAGCTACTCATGGATCTGGTAATCATGGAGGGACTAGAGGACAGGAGACACAGCCGATTGGTGGTCTTTCATTCATTGGTGAGTTTCAATTTTCGCATGCCACACAGGATAGGGACGATGGTGTACGAGTTGGTAGAGCTGGTGGCGATATGATTTCATACAGACGATGGACTCCACGAGATCGTTCAGGATATGATGCAACTACAAATGACCTCGCACGTGTAGAATCCATAGATGTATCAAATTCGTCCTCCTATTCTGGATCCTCTTACCCACAGTCACAGATAGCCTATGATCCTTACGAATATGGATATGGATATGATGCATTAGAGACATCGTCTTCTAGTGGCTACTATCCATGCAGCCTAGAGCATAATATGGATTGAAATTTGCTGCCGATATATTTGGATGTGCCTCTTCACAACCAGCCTATCAGTCCGATGATAGCTTTCAAAGCTAGGATCTCAGTGAGGGATCGAGGATGCGTTATGATCCAGTGCGCCTACCTTATGGAATAAGCGCAGAGGATTATCATGCTATGTGGCTAGAGGGATGGATCGATGTTTCTCCTGAATATATAGATGATTCTGATATTTATGGACATCGACGATCGATCAAATTTTGATGATCGATACATATTGAGTATTTTTTAATTTTTTAATTGATTTTATATATTTTAGAATCTAATGATATCTAGTCTATGTATTGATTATTTAGGATGCTCAATATTATGTCATAATATCATGCTTAGATTCATGTCACGCAATTAAGTGTATCGGAGTGATACGAATATTAATGAATATCACTTAATATCATTTTGGGTTCTAAATTACTTAATAATGCATAAAAACTTGATTGGACACCTCTTATACAAAAAAAAAGAAAAGATCAAAAAATTGGCATGTGGTTTGACCGACACGTCGTCGTATTGTGTGTCGGACGGTACCAAACCGATATCATATCGAATCGATCGATGATCAAGACGCTCATCGATATTGGTTTTTAAAATCTTGGTTCAGTTAGACAATTGATTTCAAGTAAGCTAGAGGATTGGAAGCCGATATTTTATTCTTGCAGAGAGTAGATAGGGGTGGCAATTTGGTTTGATCCGTCAGATATCCAATCTGATCCGATCTGAATGGGTCAGATTTTATTCGACCCAATTAAAATTTGGGCGACTATGGGTTTAAAAAAAATCCGAAGTGGATACGTGTCAGGTATGGATAATAGTATGCCTCACCCCAAACCTAATTCGATATATATATATACTCAAATATCTAACACAAAATCCTAGCCGTCTAAGCTTCTCGTATTCGGCCGCTCTACCTCTCCTAAGCTTCCATATTCGGCCACTCCAAGCCTCCCACCCGATTGGGACTCTTGAGGATGGAAAAAGCAGAGGAAAATTGAGAGAAATGAAGGGAAATCAAAGAAACAAAGGAAAGTAGAAAAAGTTGAGGTAAGTGCTTGTCCTACATCGATTGTCATTTTTTTTCTTTTGCTTCTTTTTCTTTTCTTTTCATTATCTTTTCCAGAGATCTGTGGAAAGGAGAGCACTTGAGAGAGTTTAGAGGGTTTTCGAGGTTCTGATT
>KE505208.1:383679-394553 GCA_000441515.1 Elaeis oleifera | reverse complement strand
TGAGCACATGCATCACACATGTGAAAGAGGTGCACTCCTATCGAGAGTCACTTTCTTCCTTGATTCCTATGATAGGAATCCAAGTCTAAGAAGGACTTGACATTCTCTCTCCACTTTATTTAAATGGCTTATCCATCTCTTCGACCTCCCTATTAAAGATCTTGGATAAAGAGTAGCATTCACGGGCATCAGTCGAGCTCCATGTCAAATGACTTCGGTCACCACTGTGGCCATATATCACTTGAAAACAAGGTAATGATCCCCAAATCTTTTGATTTATCCTGCTCAATATGTACCTTTAAACTATGGATTCCTACTAGCTATCGCTGAATTCTTTTTGAAAACTCGAGCCCTATTTTTCTCCCTTTTTTTAGATATTTTCAATTCTTTTCTTCTTTTCTAGCCAACCTCACCATCAGAACCATCGCTGAAGTTGTGGTCAACCCTCTTGCACCAGTGGTGCTTACCACTAAAGCCTCAGCCATTGGCCACTGCTCACAATGGCTGACCATTGATCCTCTGGCCGACAATTACATCAATAATCTTCTTTCCTATTGGAGGGAGAAAGGTCATCTTTCCTCGTTCTTCCCCACTATCTCTTTCTTATTTCTCTCCCTTGATGGTTTCTTTCTCCACTATCTCTCTAGGGTTGGTTTGAATCTAACAAAGGTACCTTGATTGACCCTAGTAAAAGGATCTTGACCCATGGATGCCAAGCAGTGTCTTAGCTTCCACTTTGGTCCGTTTTGAGACACTATTAGATTTAGTCACTCTCAATTGCTATTGAACCATCTATATGCTAGATTGAACTTTGATAAGATGAAGTTACTTTGATTGAACCAACTTGAGCCGCTAGGTATTGCCGCATGGTTAACCCTATCTACCCTCTTAGTTTCTCTCTCTTTTTTTATATTTCTCTCTCTTCCAAGCATATGCATCTAGTGGAGGGTCTTGAGCCCTTTTGCTTTGGATTTGACTTGATCCTAGTAAAGGGGCCTTGAACTATTTAGTAGCTTGGGCTACATGTCGACATACCTTGGACCTTGTTGAACACTGCTGAATTCTGCCATCATCAATCTTTATTGGTCTATCACACTTTAGGTTGATTTATAATTTGTAATCAATTAGATTATCTTGACTGACCAAGCTAGGCCATCGAGCTCTACCACTTGGTTAGCCTCATCTCTCCTCCACCTTTTCCTTATACTTTCTATCATTATTCTGAATTTCCATCAATGTTCTCTTATGCTTGGAGTTGAATCCATGTAGCATAAAAATCATTTAGATTGGAACATGTTCAACAATGAGATACCACGATATGATCAATATTTAAGGATTTTGAAGAGAAGAAATTTCTAAAAAATTTTGGATCTATCAGAATAATTGTGAGGTAAGTAATACTTTATTTCTTTAGATTTATCGATAGATTATAAAATTATTATCTTAATTAATTTGAATTATGCTATTCATGATGCATGAATTTTATGAATGATGTTTATTGAATATATTTATTTTGAAATATTATGATGATGTATGATCATAAGTATTGATCTTGTTATGGATTATGCTTAACTGATTTTGATACTACATGATTACATGAACATGATTTGTGAAAAGAGTTTTAATTCAAGATGATTGATTTAAACTCTCAATCTAACTATGTTAAGGACCCACCAGTGGAGGCTAATACATCATTACTAGATTAATCTTAAAGGTTTATGTTGCAAGAAGATATACAACATATATCGTGAGCAGATACATGATTCCTAAGAACTTCGCTATAAAATGATATGTGATAGATTGCAAGAAGATACACGATATCATATTCCTGCCATGAGAAAAATATAGTCATAATTCATTGCTAAAGAAAAGAACTTGAAGTTTTGATAAAGATTAGATTTATAATTGGACTTAATTTGCCTGTATGATGCTTTTATATTTTTGCATATTTGGATCTGATTTTGAAAGTGACATCATTCCATATGCTTATTTTTCATAAATAATTATTAATTATTATCTGATTAGTCTAATTTAAATGTTCATTACTTACTAGATTGTCTAGCTTATTATTACAACTAACTCTTTGATTGGCCATTAACTCAGTGGCCCTTTTGCACGTAACTCAGTGGCAAGTAACATTCAGGGCAAGTAACTCAGTGGTTCTTTTTTCATGTCCCACAAAGAATAATTTGACCATTTTTTTTCGAAGATAAGATTCACAAACTAGATACAACTCTGAATCAAAAGAACCAAAGATCCCATTCTTTTTAGTTTGTTTATCCTATCCTCTCTAATATGGTCTAGTTTATGATGCCGCAAGTATTTTTGGTTAATTTCATCTCTGAATCTCTTTTGACCTACAGCACTCACTACTTGTTTGTTTAAATTCACATTCGCATCAATATATAAGTGATAAAGATGGTTAATTAAAAGATCACGTATAATTAATTATTTATAATAATAAATAAAATTTTTTATTGAAATTAAAATCAAAACCATCCTGTGCTAGCACAGATACGAAATTAAATTTTGACTAGCTACAGTAACAAATAACAATCTTTTAAATCTAATCTAAATCCTGATGATAATCGAAGAGAATAAGTGCCAGTGACTTCTGCAACAACTTTTGCTCCTTTGTCAATCTGAAGGATTATGTCACCTTCCCTCAACCTCCTACTTTTATTAGATCCTGCATTGAAGTACATATATGAGCACTCGAACCAGAGTCCAATACCCAACTAGAAGTAGAAGAAATCGTTAGGTTAGATTCAATTACGAGCATACTTTCTGAAGGTTTGTCATCTTTTTTATCTTCAAGCTCTCCAAATAGAGTGAACAGTTTTTCCTCCAATGGCCTTCAGCATCACAGTAGAAATACTTTTTTTTGCTTCAACCTTCTTTGGAACATCTTTCTTTGGCTTGCTCTCATTCTTCTATTTCTTCGTGGGTTTCTCTTCTTCTTCCAATCAGATTTTCTCTTGGATGAAGAAGTTCGCTCCATAACGAGAGCAGTGCCTTTTGAACTCTTTAAGATTCCTTCAACAGTGATCAATATGTTGATCAGTGCGGATATAGTGCAGTCCAGTTTGTTCATATGAAATTTATAATAAATTGACTATATGAACTCGTTAAAGATTGAAGAATCAAATCTATTTGTAATTTTTTTGCATATTTAGCTTAAACTTCTCAAGCTCCTTTATCATGTCCTTAATCATTATCATATAGTGCTCATAGATTAACTGTCCTTCGCACATCTTCAGATTGAAGAGTCTCTTGGATACTTCAAAGTACGCTGTGTGGCTTTGCTCATCATTCAACTCTTGTAGATAAGTGATCATAGTCCTGACAGTGGGCATATGCTCATACTGGTTCTACAATTCATTTGACATGAAAGTTAGCATATTGCACTTAACGCAACTATCTTTATCCATCCACTTTTCATATGTTGTTCTTTGCTCAGCAGTAGGATGGTTTGGTGATACTAGGGGTTTCTGATCGAGTATATAGCCTAATTTCAGAAGTCAAGACAATCTTGAGGTTTCTTAACCAGTCTTTAAAATTGATTTGGTAAATGATTAGATTCAAGGATGCGGTTAAAAGATTTGAAGCTGACATGGTTAACTGTGAGAGTAGAGATTCAAGTTAGATTTTTATACTATAAATTTATATTTACTCTAAAAACTTTAAGAAGTAAACAAAAACTCTCATTATCTTTTCAGTTTCCTATACTCTTTGGGTGAAAATTGAAAATCCTAACATGATAATTAGATTTTTAGTAGATGCTACGGTCCCACCGATGTCATGCATCTTACCTAATAGTTATTAGTAATATGCACACTGATGCGTGGATAACTCTTTGTCCAAATATTTTTTTAAGCAAGTAGCAGTGACTTAGTCTCTAAGTTATGTGGACTCACCTAATAGTTATTGACCACACTCGTTAATTAAATCTAACCCACCATTTGTTAGATATATGTCCTAAAAATTAATATGACTGACACATTGTAATAAATCTAGGATATAATTTTATACTTAAAATATTGATTTGATCAATAAAGGATAAGTTAATTTTATTTAAGAGTGATGTGTCCTTGAATCATCCATGAAACTAATATTTCGATATATATTCTTAAATTATTAAAAATTAGAGATATGTATATAATTTTTAAATTCTTTCAGTCATAGTATCATCGTGAGGATGGTGATCGATCCGGATAGACCAGCGCATAGATCGCTTTCTTCAGGATGGATGAGTCTCTGATCTACAGTGTAAAAATACTGAGCGACGAGTACGGATAGTTGTTAGAGAATAACTAGTACTGAGCATGATCATATGAGAGATCACTTAGATTTCTACTCGATTGTCAGTGATCGTCTCAATACTGTAGTTATGTGAATAATCTTTTGACCTATGATGGTAGGATTGCTCATGATGAGACTGCTGGAGTTTGACTGATATATAAACATGATTTTATTGAGATCTTGTAGTGGATGTTGACGATAATTGATTCACTATAGTAGTAGAGTGTACATCTAGACAGAATCTATCGATCTTGATAGAGAGGAGTAGTCCTATAGGGTTTAAAAGCTAAATCTGAGAGTCTGTAGCCATAGCAGTGCGATTGATGAAATAAATTTTCATGAGGATCACAATTAGACTTGAGCTAATCAAATCTATCATATGACTGATGATGAGGTTTGACGATTTATCCATAACCTGCTATCTAGTCGAAACTCATGATAGAGGAACTGAATCACATGAAAACTACACCTTAAGGTTCTATTTGGTTCTACTGGATTGCCACTATATACTGTTAGGTGTTACTGATGGATTGTGAGAGCTTACTAAGGTTGCTCAGGATCGACAATCCTTGATGAGTTAGCATAGAATTGTTTCGATCCATTGAAAAAAATTTCAATGATACTATAATAGAGATCATGGTCTATCCTACTACTAGATTGAATTGAGTCTATAAGGTCACACAACAAAGAGATTAGACCTCGAATAAGTAATTGGGCTTATAAAATCTCAATTGGATTTAGAAAACCCTATTGGATTCAGGATAACCTTGCTAGTACGTAGTTGAACCCAATTTTTTCTTTACACTTGAATTATATATTTGATAAAATTAATTCAAATTAATTATCTGCTAGTAATCTTAATAAATTAGATTCATTGGGCTCTAATTATTGGGTGCCTAGGATTTTGGATCATATGTATTAAGTGTTCAAACCCTTAATTGTTTGCATTGGGGTGCCACTTGATTTGATCAAGTTGGGTGTGGCCACCTAAAAGAGAGCATAAAGGACCAACATGGGGTGTCCCCTAAACTCTATGTGGCATATGAAAAAGTGGATGAAAAGACTCCTATAGTTGGCTCCTAATGGATCTCCTAAAAAGAGTCAAATATCTAAGGCTGTAAAGATTCCTAATGCAAGTAGGACTTATATTAAGGGGCTATTTGGTTTTGAATAGAATTTAAATCTTTTACCTATTTAAAGAAATCTTTTTTAAGGCTCTTAAGATCAGATTTTCAGTAACTCCCATGCCTCCTAAGGTCTCCCCATGCCTCCCTCTCTTCTCCCTTCTAGTTCCAATGCCCAAGGGTTTGGGCATCCTCCATCTCCACACCCAAAAGGAGCTTGGGCGTCTTACTTGGTGGTTGATTTTCAGACTTTGGTTGTTTCATAATAAAAAAAGAGAGTAAGATAAGAAGAGAAAAAAAGATCAAGAAAACAATCAAAGAGTTGATCATGATCCAGGCTTCGTTCAGATTCGCAGGATGATTATTTTGGAGAAGAAAGATTAACACCAGAGGACTGTTTTAGGCTGATCTTGAGTGGATATCTATAGAGGCTAGATACTTACGTGGCTAAGGAAGAACCTACTCTCTTTCATATCTAAATTCAAAGAAAAAATTACGAAATAAATATGTGATTCGATCATATATTTAATTTCAGCATAAAATTTAGTATGTATTCAATTTTAGCGTATGAAGTAGATCCTTATATTCTATATTTTATACATACATTCTTTAGATTAAAAAATATTTTAATCTTTTATACTACTATGTTGTTTAAAAAAAAAATTTGAAACACACATGCATGCCCCCAAACGAAATTCCAACAGTGGTATCAGAGCCACGGATTTCATATGTATGAGATTGATATACATGTTTTGAAAAAAATTTTAAAATATAATTTTCTTGATACATGAGATGTATAGATGATTGTTTTAAATCTAAAATTTATTTAGATTTATTTTTTAGTTCATATATTCGATATGTGAAGGCATGCATAGATTTAAAATTTATTCTAGATAGGATTCTAGTTCATGTATATGTGATATATAGATGCATGCATAAATCTAAAAATTATTTTGATCTGATTTATGATTCATATATGAGATGTATGATTGCATATTTAGGTTTGAAAATTTATTTCAATATGATTCATGATTTGTATATGAGATATATGATATCATATTAAGATCAAAATTTTTGTTTAGATCTGAATTTATATACATATATGAGATATATGCTTATATGTTAAATCTAAAAATTAGTTTCATGATTTAAATTTATCTTTTATGTAATAATTTAGATCTAAAATTTAATTTAAAATCTAAAATTTATATTTATGCATGAAGGTTTTGGTCATAAGTAAATCAAAAATTAGGTCATGTAATTAGATTGCATCTAGGATTTTTGATTTGAACATAATGGGTCTAATTCGATTAAGTAATTGATCAAACTAAGTCAGGTATTGATTAGAGTTAGATCAATTAAATTTTAAAATCATATAATTATTATTGATCAAATCGATTAAATTCTATATGTAGAATCAATTAACCTAAGAACCTAATTTGGCTCAATGGTTTGAGCCTGATTCACTTAAGCTAATCTATTTGAACCAATTGACCTATTGGTGTCTAAGATAAATAATTGAGTCGTGATTATTTAATTAATTTTATTCACTGATTTGATCAATTTATTGATATCTAAGGAAAGCAATGGAGGGACCCCCAACGATCTCCACTTATCTGATCAATTTGGAAGATTAAGTCTTGAATAAGGTTGCTTATCAGTTTGATTTGACCCATGCCAATTAGATCGATCATATGATAACTGATTAGATGAGACTTAAATCTAAACCTCTCTATAAATATTAAGTCCATAGGTCTTTCATCATTGTAGATGTACGGGCATGGTACTAGTATTGATTGTTCTCGACTGATCACAGTGGTTCTGTTGCATCGAAAATATGAAATCACTCTATTAGCAAAGAGTTTCTCCAAGGTAAGGATAGAGTTGGGTCCAATAACTGTTA
Source organism: Elaeis oleifera (assembly GCA_000441515.1). Classification (NCBI taxonomy): domain Eukaryota; kingdom Viridiplantae; phylum Streptophyta; class Magnoliopsida; order Arecales; family Arecaceae; genus Elaeis; species Elaeis oleifera. The sequence goes on along the minus strand of KE505208.1, from coordinate 387,224 downwards.
GGTGAGGGATCCAATGATAGCTTTGCACCTGCTTATGAATAGTGGGTCAGATTTAGCTAAAGAGTATGGTCAATAACTGTTAAGTGAGCCCACATAACTTAAAGATCAAGTCACTGCAACATATTTAGAGAAGCATCTAGACAAAGAGTTATCCACGCATCGGTGTGCATGTTATCAATAACTATTAGATGAGATGCATGGCATCGGTGGGACCACAGTATCCATTAGAAACTCAGTTGTTGCATTAGGATTTTCGCTTCCCACCCAGGGAATGGAGGGATCTGAAAAAATAATAGGAGTTATTGTTTGCTTCTCAAAGTCTCTAAAGTAAATATAAATTTAAAACACAAAAGTCTAACTTGAATCTCTACTCTCGCAGTTAAACTATGTCAGTTTCAAACTCTCTAGCCCACATCCTTGAGTCCAATTGTTTAACCAGAATCAATTACAAAGACTGACTTAGAAACCTCAGGATTGTCCTGACTTCTGAAAAATTAGATATGTACTCGACCAGGAATCCCTAGTGTTACCAAACCATCCTACTGCTGAGCAAAGAACAGCATATAAAAAATGAATGGATGAAGACAGTCAGGTTAAGTGCTATGTACTAGCTTTCGTATCAAACGAGTTGCTGAGCCAGTATGAGCATATGCCCACTGTTAGTGCTATGATCACTCACCTACAAGAGTTATATGGTGAGTAGAGCCATACAGTGCATTTCGAAGTGTCCTAGAGACTCTTCAATCTGAAGATGTGCAAAGGACAATCAATCCATGAGCACTGTATGATAGTGATCAAGGATATTGAAGAGCTTGGAAAGCTCAGGCTTGATATGCAAAAAGAATTGAGATGGATTTGATCCTTCAATCCCTTACGAGTTCATATAGTCAATTTATTATAAATTTTACATAACAAATTTGATTGCATCATACCCAAATTGATCAACATATTGGTCGCTATTGAGGAAACCTTGAAGAGTTCAAGAGGCACGTTCTCCTTATGAAGTAGACTTCTTTATCTAAGAGAAAGTCTGGTTGGAAGAAAAGAGTAAACCCGTGAAGAAATAGAAAAAGAAAGCAAGCCAAAGAAGGATGTTTTGAAGAAGGCTGAAGCAAAGGAAAAGTGTTTCCACTGTGATGCTGAAGGCCATTGGAAAGAAATTGTCTACTCTACCTGGAGAGCTAAAGATCAAATGGATGACTAGCATTCAAAGGTATGCTCGTAATTGAATCTAATCTTATAGTTTCTTCTACTTCTAGTTGGATATTGAACTCTGATTCGAGTGCTCATATATGTACTTCAGTACAAGATCTAATAGAAAGTAAGAGGTTGTGAAAAGATAACATCATCCTTCAGATCGGTAATGGAGCAAAAGTTACTGCAGAAACCGTTGGCACTTATCTTTTTCGATTACCATCAGGGTTTAGATTAGATTTGAAAGATTGTTATTATGTTTCTGTAGTTAGTTAGAATTTGATTTCTGTGTCTGTGCTAGCACAGGATGATTTTGATTTTAATTTAATAAAGACTTTTATTTCATTTATTTATAAAATAAATTGATTATACGTGATCTTTTAATTGATAGTCTTTATCACTTGCATATTGATGTGAATGTGAATTTAAATGAGCAAGTAGTGAGTGCCATAGGTCAAAAGAGACCCAGAGATGGAATTAACTAAAAGTACTTGTGGCATCATAGACTAGGCCATATTAGAGAGGATAGGATAAATAACTAAAAAGGATGAGATCCTTGGCTCTTCTGATTCAGAGTCATACATAGCTTGTGAATCTTACCTTCGAGAAAAATGATCAAGTTATTCTTTATGGGACATGGAGAAGGGCCATCAAGTTACTTGTCCTGGTACACACCCATGTGTATAGGCCATTTGATGTGCAGGTCAGAGATGGTTATATCTACTTCATCACCTTTACCGATGATCTGTTATGGTATGGATATGTGTGTCTGATGAAACACAAATCTGATGCTTTTGAAAGTTTAAAAATTCAGAAATGAAGTAGAGAAATAAACAGACAAATCCACTAAGATTCTTCGATCTGATCGAAGAGGTGAATACTTTAGTCAAAAATTTTTGAGATATCTTAAGGACAATAGCATAGTCTCTCAATAGACTCCTTTTGAAATATCTCAGCTCAACTGGATATTCGAAAGGAGGAATAGGACACTATTAGCTATGGCCAGGTCCATAATGAGCTTCACTGATTTATCTTTATATCTTTAGGGATATACCTTATTAACTTCGATTCATTTATTGAATAAGATTTCATCAAAATCTATTCCTACCACACCATATGAGATATGACATGGTAAGAAGCCAAATCCAAGTTATCTTAAGATTTAGGGATGTTCGGCCTATGTCAAGAGACAGATGGCTAATAAATTAGAGGATAGATCTGTAATAACTCATTTTATTGGATATCCAAAAGAATCAATGGGATACTACTTTTACTTTTCACAAGATCATAATGTGATTGTGAGTCAGAACGTTATATTCCTAGAAAAATAGTTTATCCAAGTTGGTGGCAATGGGAGGTTAGTTGAGCTTGAAGAGAAGGTTTTTAAAAAGTAAAGAGTTATGGATTTTTAGGAACTCATTATTCATGAGCCAGTAGTTGATTTTTCTTCACCACCTCGTAGATTTAGCAGGGTCTTCTAACCTCCTGAAAGGTACATGGGTATATTTACGGAGAAAATAAAGAAATATTCTTATAAAGATAAGAGTCATAGTGATGATCCTAAGATCTTTGACGAGACGATGTCTGACATCGATTTCGAGAAATGATTAGATGTAATGAAGTCAGAAATTGATTCAATACACTCAAACCAAATATGGTCCTTAGTGGATCCACCTGAGGATATAGTACCCATTGGGTATAAATAAATTTACAAAAGAAAATAGGTGCAAATGATAAGATAGAAACCTATAAAGGTAGGCTCGTGGCAAAAGATTATGTCAGCGCGAAGGCATTGACTATCAGAAAATCTTCTCGTCTGTAGCAATGCTGCAATCCATTCATACTCTGCTTGCTATTGCAGTTTATTATGATTATAAAATCTGACAGATAGATGTGAAAACTGTCTTCCTAAATAGATATCTTGAGAAAGATATCTATATAAAAATATCTTTGGGTTTCACATTTGGTGATGGTGATCACCAGTCTGTAAGCTGCAAAGGTCCATATATGGATTAAAGCAAACTTCTTGGAGTTAAAATCTTCATTTTGATGAAGCGATCAAATCATCTGATTTTGTCAAAAATGAAGAGGAACCTTGTGTATACAAGAGGATTAGTGAGAGTGCAATAATATTCTTCATATTATACGTGGATAATATTCTTCTCATTGAAAATGATATTCTCATGCTGATCTCGGTCAAAAGATGGTTGTCCAAAAAATTCTCTATGAAAGATGTTGGGTGGATATCTGGCCTGGACACCACCTTCCAAGACCTTTTCAGTACCACGCGATGCAGCAGGAAGAAAGAAGAAACAAAATAAAAGGAAAAACAATCAAAATACGTGAATCAA
>KE505208.1:307610-322509 GCA_000441515.1 Elaeis oleifera | reverse complement strand
ATATATATATATATATATATATATATATATATATATATATATATATATATAATTTTTTATAATTAATTAAATTAATTTATCGTAACCATCTCAAATTCATCGTAGCCGGATAAATATGTCCCATTCGGATCGGTCCGCCCAACCGATGTCCCTAACCCCATCCTACCACTACGACCCAACAAGAAATAATGATGGCCAGCATGAAAAGGATGGGGAGATTGGCCCACTCGGCTCACCGTTGATAAATAATGGTTTCGTATTGTCCCCCCGGTGGTGGCAGCAAGCTTTCACAATCCACCAACCACTCTGGCCATGCCCTATCGTCCTTTTAGATTCCTTTGTTGCAAAAGTAGAGACACCAACTGCTCCCCATCACCTCAGTGGATGCGATATAAAGTTACATATTCAAATCAGCACGCATGTACCCATCCATCAGATAAGAGGCAAACGTACGTGTAAAACTTGCATGTAACATACACGCACCGTGCTCATGCTTTCGCCTTTATTTTTCCTCCTGTTATTGGGACATGATCACATATTTTAACATGCAGGGACGTCTATGAATTGAGGTTGATTTCCTCTCAATAGTCCGACCTCTCGAGTAGCAACTAAAAATCTTGAATTCAAATTTGGAGCAATGCCTCTGCTACGAAAAGAGAGAGAAATAAGAGATCGAGAATTATTTAATTTCTTAGTTGAAGCATCAAATTTTTTAAAAACCACCTGGAACTCGGGCTTCTAGAATCAATTTATTGTATAAGATGCCTATAAGCAAACTGACATATGAAGTTAGTTTTGATTTTAAGAAAAAAAAATTTAAATGATGAATTATTATTTAAATGAACCAAGCACCTAGAGTAGATTGATTGCATGCCAGCTGGACATAACATCTAAATGGTTTATCCGCAAGCAAAAGTTGCTTGGATATCGATCATATATATACTTCTATAAAATTTAATAATATTAATTTAATAATAATTAGTGTTGGGATAAATCGATCGGCTTTTGACTCAGGCCAATTGACTCCCCACTCCGACTCGGTAATAACCGACTGACCGAACATGCGACTCCGACTGATCATCGACCAAACTGACAGTTCCGATTCTTCATCAACCGATTGAACAAACTTCACCGACTTATAGCCGGTGACCGATTAGTGTTCGGCCACTATTGGTAAATAGCGAACGACTTAAGCTGACGGCATGACAGAATTATCAACCGACGGCTACGTCTACTACTGACGTATGGTCGGTTGATCTGCTCAACATGCCATAACCATCACGAATGGTTATCCACCGCATATCATAGCGCAATTAGTGAAAATTAATGACCCACTACATGATTATGGCCCAATAATTTAACTCCATAAATACGGGATCACGTCCGATGATTACAAGAACTTCATCTATAAAAGAGAGGTAAGTGAACAGCACAGGTAAGCCACTTCTTATCAGAGCTCTGCTACTTTCTACATTCAAAGAAACTACTGTTCACCAACTTTCTTCTCTGATTTAAGCATCAGAAGATCTCCGCTGGATACCAATCCGATCTGTGTGGACGCTGTCTTGCTGATGCTCGTTTCCGACGATCGGCGATGGGGAGTTGGCCGCAACAAATTGGCACGCCAGGTAGGAGGATAACAAAGGATCATATTTGCCATGACAAAAATCAGAGCCCAACGCTCGATTGCAGAATCAGGGTTCGACATGACAGACAATGACTCCTATCGTCCAATGTGATTAACCACGTGGTAATATACATACCAACCACCATTGGAATTAGGAGTGGGGGGCAACTGTTGGGATAAACCGATCGACCCCGACTCAGGCCAATCGACTCTCGACTCCGACTCGATAATAGCCAATTGACCAAACATACGACTCCGACTGATTATCGGCCAAACTGACAGTTCTGACTCTTCATCAACCGATTAAACAAACTTCACCGACTTATAGTCGGTGATCGATTAGTGTTCGGCCACTATTGGTAAATAGTGGACGACTTGAGCTGACAGTATGACAAATTATCAACCAACGGCCATGCCTACTACCAACGTATGGTCGGTTGATCTGCTCAACATGCCATAACCATCACGAACGGTTATCCACCGCATATCACGGCGCAATTAGTAAAAATTAATGACCCACTACATGATTATGGTCCGATAATTTAACACCATAAAATACGGGACCACATCCGACGGTTATAAGAACTCATTTATAAAAAGAAGGGTAAGTGAATAGCACGGGTAAGCCACTTCTTATCAGAGCTCTGCTACTTTCTACATTCAAAGAAAACTACTGTTCACCAACTTTCTTCTTTGATTTAAGCATCAGAAGATCTCCGCTAGATACCAATCCGGTCTGTATGGACGCTGTCTTGCTGATGCTCGTTTCCGACGACAGGCGACGGGGAGTTGGCCGCAACAAATTTGCACGCCAGGTAGGAGGGTAACAAAGGATCATATTTGCCATGATAAAAACCAGAGCCCAATGCTCGATTGCAGAATCAGGGTTCGACATGACAGACAATGACTCCTATCGTCCAATGTGATTAACCACGTGGTAATATACATACTAACCCACCATTGGAATTAGGAGTAGGGGGCAACTGTTGGGATAAACTGATCGACCCCGACTCAGGCCAATCGACTCTCGACTCCGACTCGATAATAGCCAATTGACCAAACATACGACTCCGACTGATTATCGGCCAAACTGACAGTTCTGACTCTTCATCAACCGATTAAACAAACTTCACCGACTTATAGTCGGTGACCGATTAGTGTTCGGCCACTATTGATAAATAATGGACGACTTGAGCTGACAGTATGACAAATTATCAACCAACGGCCATGCCTACTACCAACGTATGGTCGGTTGATCTGCTCAACATGCCATAACCGTCACGAACGGTTATCCGCCGCATATCACGGCGCAATTAGTAAAATTAATGACCCACTACATGATTATGGTCCGATAATTTAACACCATAAAACACGGGACCACGTCCGACGGTTATAAGAACCTCATCTATAAAAGAAGGATAAGTGAACAGCACGGATAAGCTACTTCTTGTCAGAGCTCTGCTACTTTCTACATTCAAAGAAACTACTGTTCACCAACTTTCTTTTCTGACTTAAGCATCGGAAGGTCTCTGTCGGACACCAATCTGGTCCGTGTGAATGCTGTCTTGCAGGTGTTCGTTTTCGATGACAGACAATGGGGAGTTGGCTGCAATAGATGGCAACTAGATATTCATAATTGAGATTGGATATATCTAGTAAAATGAGTAGTTTTTTTAAAAATAAAACTAGAATGAGAAGTAGATTTGTAAACTCTTCTTAAAATCTTGATGAGATTGCAACCTTTTATAAATAGTTGTTATTGGGAATTGATGATATATTGTTTTGGCAGAGAAATAAAGCATACATGACCATTGTATAATATGAATATTAAATGTTTTTCGAACATGTCCGCATTGTTAGCAAAAATGCTAACATTTATGTTAGAAAATGGAACGCCGTTGAGCAATACTTTTGTGACTATTACACTTCAGAACGGATCACGAGGTATCTGACAAACCGGCTAACAGGAGTTTCTCACCAAACCATAAGCTCAACAATAAAAGCCCACCATGTGGCCACCTCCAAAGGGTTGTGGAGAGTCATTCAAATTTCAAATTCTTTGTCAGCCAACTGGCGATAAATTGCTCATGATTATGAACGCTTTTCATAATCCTATGATGGATAAATGATCTACATAGATAAGATGCACAAACGAAATATTCAGATATGATTTTCGGAGCACGGCCGATATATTACCCAAAATAGTTGATGCATATGCTTGACTTCCTCGATTGGTAACGGATGCCAACACTCCCCTAGATCTAGGATCTTTCAGGTCAGTGCTCCTAAGCTCTCTTAGCATATTTTTCATTCTTTATATATTATTATTTTGCCATTCTTATAACATCTTATTTTCTTAGTAGTTGAGTTCGACTTATACACTGAATTGTCTTACTGAACACTCCCTTGCATTTCATCAGAGCCACCATTCGAGCATGACTTTCTCAATTTCTTTCACCTAGGATACATATTACAATCTTCAAGGTGGCCTCTCTGGCTAGGACAGCAGACCAGCTAATTCTCCAACGACCTCGTTAGCTTGGCAAGCAAAGGTTATCAGAATTGCTCCTTTCTCTTGATGGTCTATGTTGTGCAGGTAACCCGCTGATTGGGACAATTCTTACCAACCGAGACAATCCCTCTGTTTGGAGCGCACCTAGGGTGACTCGGTGAAATTAGATACGACCCGGGCCCGAGATCTTGCCCGCACACCTATTTCAAACCGCCAACTCGACTTTCCATGCAGATGAAGACTGTAATGGCATCCACAACTAACAACCTTAATTTGAAGATTCGCGGATGGATTTTCCTCCCTACTAAATGACAAGAATGTGGTCCAATGGCATAAAAAATCAAGCCTAATAACTTACAGATTCTGGCTAACAATCTACGGCTCAACCTTCTTATAACGGATGTATGAAGGGACCCTAAGATAAGCAAGCTCAATGGGAGGAAAGGAGACTAAAACTCCACTCCCCTGCACTATTTATCTCTTCTCTTCTATTCTCAAGCTCCGGCTAACTTAGGTATCGAAGGATCCTCTACTAGAACACCCCCGGCATATGTAGACTTCCCTTATAGGTTCTTTTCAACTTTTCAACTCCTAGGTGGCATCCTACTCCAGTCATGTCAGCATCTGGCTAGAGTCTTACAGCAACAAATGGATGCTAAAGGAAGGACCTAGTCTTCTTTGAGAGGAGAGAGAGCATGGTGTGGATGAGAGCACATAACTCCATCGCCTCCCATCGATAATCCATCCATTGTAGCCAGAGTAGTGTTGTCCATGGGTCTGTTGCAGTGCAACCCTAGGCTACAATAGATCCGCTGCCGCTCGACGTCCTAGCTCGTTAGATACAAGTACTGACTGATGCCGTACAGCAGCTCCAACAAGTGATAGAGTAGCAACTATGTATGGAGGCGAATCCTCAAGTGTCTCCTTTCCATCATAGTCGGCAATCTCACTCCCAGAGCCTGAGATCCATCCCTCAATGACACTCTCATCATTCCTCCTCCCCTACGACTCGGTCCTCCTTCTGTCAGAGCGTGAGAGAGGAGGCTCAGTTTAGAGGCTCTTCCTCCATTAGAGATTCGACCTTGAGTTACTTCCTCAGGCCTAGGAGACTATAGTGAGAGGAGGAGCTCGAGAAAAATGTTCAAGATATTGGGCACTGCCTTGGTGAAGTCCAAAATGGGCCTCACCAGAGTAATGACGGCCTTGACTTCAACTCCTAACCTCCCTTCTCCTAGATCATTTCGGGCGAACTGATTCTGAATCGATTCAAGTTATCTCAGTTGGAACCGAATGATGGCTCTACGGACCCCCTCAATCATCTAGAGCATTATAAGACCCTTATGATGTTGTAGGGCACTTCGGATGCCCTCTTTACCTCACCTTTCCAGCCACCCTCAGAAAGTTGACAAGGGCATGGTAGTCAGGACTCCAACTCGGGTCCATCCATTCATTCAAGTAGTTCGGTAGGCTGTTGTTACCCACTTTGGCAGCAACCAAACTCAACCAAAAAATTCCAACAGCCTCTTCTAGAGAAGAGGGCTAGTCACTACATGACTATATTGCGTGCTTCAATATTACCATGCTAAAAATGCACCACCTCGATGAGTCAATGGTAATATCGGTGCTCAAGCGAGGATTGCAAAATGAGTACCTCATTTTCTTCCTCGATAAGATTTTTGCAAGAAATTACATCGACCTGTTGGTCTGAGTCCGAAAGTATGCCTAGGCGAAAGAAGCCTGAATAGTGCACAAATTGATGGAAAAAAAGAAGACCTCCGATAAGAAGTGGGGTCAGAATGATCCTCGAACGGTCCGAGCCAAAGAGAGATCCTCCCAACCATCAAAGAGCTACAAATCGAGGAGCCCACACCGACGATTTGGTAGCTACACCCCTCTATCTATTTCTCAACTCTAAATCTTGATGGAGATCGAGGGCCAAAGGTATCTACAATGGTTTGAGCCAATAAAAGTCCCTCCACTATATGAAACTAACTATTAGCGATGGCTAATTACCATCGCTAATAGTTAGTTTGTCTTCGCTAACATTATTAGCGATGACTTGCCGTCGCTAAAAATTTGACAAAAATTTCTTAATCACTAATCGTCATTATTAGCAACGATAAAATTATCATCGCTAATAATGATAATTAATGATTTAATTTTTAATTAAATTTAAAAATTATTAGTGACGGCTTGGCCATCACTAATGTCATCGCTAATAGTTTTTATTTTTAATTAAATTTAAAAAATTATTAACAATGATAGTACTATCACTAATACCATCGCTAATGATTTTTATTTTTTAAAAAAATAAATTAATATTTTAAAACTTATTTTATAATTATTTTTTAAAATTATTATAAATAAAATAATAATTATTTAACATAATTATAAATAAAAATTAATTATATTATATTAAAATATAAATTATATAATTTTACAAATCTACTTTATAATTTAAAATTATATACATATAAAAAAATAAATAGCATATGGATGTAGCATCTCCATGAGTGAGCATCTTAACAAATTAAAATATAAAAAATAGGTATAAAAAAAATATACTAAAAAAATTATATATAGGTATGCAATCAAGATAATAAAATGGCACTGAATGATATAAACCAATTAGGATGATTATAAAACTATAACATAGTTTCAACATGTCAAAGAGAAACAAGCAAATCATTAGATGTTAGCATTAATAGAGATGGAGATTTTAATGACTTGCTAGCTCATGCATACTTTTGATGCAATAAATAAAAATAAAAAATAAAAATAATATATATACAAATTGATACTCAACACATCATAACTAATTATTCCACATCATCTAACATTAATATCTAAAATTAATGAAACATGAAGTTAACATGAATATCTGAGTAAAGTTTACCCTTTACAAGGTCATTAGGATCGGCATGAACAATAACAGCCCTTCCAATAATGAAATTTGATCCACTGAGTGGAATCTGCAAAAGAGAATAAACATAGAAGAGTTGAAAAGATAGAAAGAATAATATCTCATTAAAAATATATTAAATATAAAAAAAATAAATAACCTACTTGTCAATAATGCTAAAATTAACAGTCCTTGAAACATCAAATTAAAACCATATAAACATCTAGTATTTCCGTAACTAGCTATGCATAATGCTTCAGTAAACCTGCTCAAGCATAAGTAAAACATCACTCTAATACCAAGTTGTCATTTTTAAATATTATGAAAACAACAATGCAGCATCATAAAGTGGCCATGACAAATAAATCATACCATCTTCACTAGCAGTCACATTTTTAAGATAACCAGCATGGCGGTTCTCATTTTCAGGTGCCCCATGTTCCCTTCCAGCAGGATTAACATGCGGCCCTATATTTGAAAAAATATTAGAATAACCCACAAATCAAGCACTTCAATTACAGATAATATTGATCTTAAAACAAGAGCTCGTTACCAGTAGATATGCAACCATTGGTGGTGTCACCAAGAGCATGAATATGAAATCCATGAAGCCCTTGAGCCTAGAGATGTTTGCAATTACCTTAGTAGGATCGCGGTTGGGGCTCGGGGAGGCAGGAGATGGTCAGGGGCTCGGGAAGGCGGGAGGTGGTCGGGGTCTCACGATCGGGGGCTTGGGGAGGCGGGAGGTGGCCAAGGGCTCGGGGAGGCGGTCGGATGTTGTGGCCAGGGGCTCAGGGAGGCAGGAGGCGACCGGGGCTTGCGGTCAAGGGGAGGCGGTGGAGGACTGATCCGGCAAAGGGAGCGATGGGGCACTATTATAGGAAAGACTACGGCAGCGATTGACAACCGCTACTGTAGCTAAAAAATTGCTGCCACTGTTGCCATCGCCGTAAGTCTATGGTAGCAGTTGTTGTAATGATTGATATAACCGCTGTCATATACTAGGTATAGCAGCGTTTATTTAACCACTGCTATAGCTTGCAATATAGCAGCGGTTGGACTGATGTTATAGAAGCTATCATAGCAGTTAGTTAACCGCTGCTGTAAATTCTATAGCAGTAGTTATACAACCACTGCTATACCATTTCTATAGCAGTGGTTATTTAACCACTGCTATAGAGTGCATAGCAGCGTTTGTATAACCACTACATTAAATTGCATAGCAGCGATTATGGAACCGTTGCCATAGATTACAGCAGTGGTTGTCCAACTGCTACCATAGATCTATAGCAGCGGTTGGTATAAACTAACGACAACGGTTGGTATGGATATAGCAGTGATTGTGCAACCACTGTAGTAAGCTATGGCAGCGATTTTTTAGCCTACGACAGTGGTTCACAACCACTGTCGTAGTCTTTTTCTTATAGTAGTAGCTTTCCAACTGCTTAAATTTATCATTTTTTACTTGATAGATATAACTCAATATATAATTACTCAAATTAAAATTTATAATAATCAAAAATTTCACATAAAACTCAATAATAATGTAAAATATATCTCAAATACTCAAATTATATTACTGATCAAATTGTATTACAATATTTTTAATAAAATAAATACATCAAAAATCTCCAAAATCAAAATTCTCCTCTCTAAATATCTCGTCATCACCAGGAGATACTGAAGCAGGATTCGAAGGGGCTGGAGTAGGAGCTGGAGGGCTGGAGCTAAAATGTTAGTCAACATGTCCTGAATACTCAATAAATTAACTTCAAAATGAGCGGAGAGCTGACTCACCATAGCAGACATGATGTTCTATAGTTGAGATGCGCACTCCTCAGCCTGAGATGTACGCTCCTAAGCCTGAGCTGTACGCTCCTAAGCTTGAGTTGCCTATGCCAAGGCCTCGTTAAGCTGCTCCCGACGGATGACCTCAGAAGCGTATGAGGAGATGCTCGCCTCAGATCAATAGCTCGTTGACATATGTTTGGGCCTGCAATGAATCCTCCCAAAGTGCTTAGGTCCCAAGACTTGAGATAGATGGTCATAGGGACCAGAGATGTTCGGGCCCTTGGTCGCAAGTGCATCTAACTACTCCTGTAATTATAAATTCAAATAAATATCATAAGAAATGCTATAATATTAATCATACTAATCATACTCCAATTATTACTTACAAAATTCTTTCGATCCTAACGTTCATTGGCCTGTCCTTTTTATCCGTACAACTCGATTGAAAGATGGCATCACGGACGAACATCACCCCCTCTTTCGTTAGCTATAACAATCAATCAGCTTGTTAGTAACACATAAAAAAATAACAACTCAATAACTTATAAACTAAAGAGTCAGAATTTATTATTTTCTATGCACATGACTGGCCATAGACTCATGGTCGAGAGTGTGCATGTACTCCTGAGTAGCTTGATTCTCTCTATTCTGATAAGATGCAGCCTAAAAAGTATTTAAATCATATAAGTTAAAATCGAATACAATTATCAGTATAATGAAAAATTCATAAGTGACAAATTAAATCTGAAAGTTCTAGGTCCTCTAATGCCTGACCATCCCCTCCCACTGACTTAGGGGACAGTCCTGGATCCAAGGAACAAGCTCCTCTTTAGTATCCCTATAGTGCTCTAGCCACCCTCTGTGGAACTTGACCTTGTAGTTTCGATATAACTCTCCAATCTTCTATAGTCGGGCATCTCGAATCCTCTCATGATCTGAAAAGTCATACCTCTTCTATACAAATTATTAAAAATCAGTTACGAAATTATTCTAATCAAATATAGTGTAAATATATCATAAGCATATATATAATTAAGATACACTTATCCAAATCTCCTCCCACACCCAGTCCTTGACATCGAGGTCCATCAATTGCCAGTCTACAGGCATTACGGGAATGATGACGGACTGCCTCACAAGCACTCCAAAAAAAGAATGCATCTCCCGCACGATCTCCTCTACTGACCTCCCCTTCTGATCGTACTTCACCATGACCTGATGCTGGTGGTTCCACACATGCAGCATGCATGTGAGACTGTAAAATGTTCTACTGCATGATGCTTCTGCAATGAAAATATATTATGAATATACAAGAGTGTGCAATAACTATACAAAAATAATAAATAAATAATTGACACAATGAAAATCTACTCTCACTGGAATCATGCGACGTGGATGCCGGTGGAGCTAGATCTATGGGTGGAGTATGTGCTGGAGATGTGGCTACTGGTGAAGGCTCAGATGTTCCGGTGGGAGGAAGATGTGCCTGCGAAGCTAAAGCCAAGACCAATGCGGTGGAAGGAGTATATGCCTCCGAAGTCGATACAGATGCGGAGGTGGATGCAGAGGTAGAGCTCCGCGTAGCCTACCGAGGGACGAAGGTGAAAGCTAGATGGTGTTTCGGTGCTATCATGACCTGCAACATCAATGAACATTAATAAAGATAATATATTATTGAATAATAATATTAGTAGAACATAAATAAATAAATACTAACATTTATATCAGAATGTTGAACTCATCGTCTACTGGCGTCTACAATATGGACATCACCATCGCTTCTGACAAAAATATCTGGGACCTCGACAACATCAGGTAAGTTTATCCTAGAGGAAGACTTTATATGCATGGTCTAACATCGTCATCAACCTTGGTATCATCAAAGATATTCTAGGCACCATCCTCACAATAACACTTCATTGAGGCTTCAAGGGATTTCTAACATAGAAGACTTGACTAGCTTGGGAGGCAAGTATATACGGTTCTTCAGCACGGAGATGGCGTTGCATGTTGACAAGAGTAAAATCACTCTCATCAATCTTCATCCCTGATTGAGACAAGATATCAAATCAATCATATTTCATCAATACAATCCTCCCTTTAGAATAGTAGTCCAAGATGACTATCTTCCCCATAACCCCATAATAGTTCAGATCTTCCATACGAGGCTGTAAATCTCTCGAGCTAGCATAACACCCAGTGGTGGCGCCCAACATCACGCCTGTATTGCCATGTTTACGGTTCAGCTGTGAATATTGAACCTATAGCCGTTGATGACGAGTTGCTTGTACTCATACATGGTGTGATTAGATCTCATAAAAAGAGCACGCACTTCATGGCTCATATCATCGGGCAGTAATCTCCATACCTAAAAGATGACACCAAATTAGTAAATATATTTAAAAGGATGTACAAGATAAGAATATGTACTCGCTTACATGATCTTTGAACCACTTAAGAAATTTTTTGCTATGTATTTTCTTCTTTTTCTGTATACTTGGAGCGTCGTATTTTACTCTTATGATCTCTTTGTGTTTGCTACATAAGGAACAAATTTAGAGTTACTAGTGTAATGGAATATTTTTTCTAAGTAATGAAAGTTAAATAAGGCTGAGTGACTCACCTTATGTATGGCTCAATGATATCACAATTGAACAGCATGTAGCAGTGCACCTTATCTCTTTCCTCAAGGCTCAAATCAGTAAGACGGTATGAGATGGAAAGTCCATCTGGTTATAGAATAGACTCAAATGTAGGCTCATACTGATAATCCTGATACCTCATTGGCCTGTTATGATGTATCTCGAGCTTGCTTAAGTACATAGTATAAAAATCTATACACTCTTGATCCAAATAACCTTCTGCTATGGATCCCTCTAGGTGATTCATATTTTTTACATAAGATTTTAACATTTGAATACTCCTCTCGATGGGGTACATCCATCGATAGAATACTGGACCTTCAAATGCAACTTCCCCCGTAAGATGCATGGTGAGATGCATCATAATTAAAAAATGATAGTGAAAATATCTTCTCCAGATTACATAATATAGTCACCATCTTTACCTTTATTCCTTCATATTTTTCTTAAGTAACCTGTTTGCACAAATATTTCTATAAAAATTGCAAAGACGAATAACAGCCATTCTCATATTTTTTGATAACACACGATGAACAGCTATTGGGATCAACTCCTACATCAATACATGATAATCATGAGTCTTCAATCCACCAAGTCTCACATCCTTACTATTCACAAGCTTTGATATGTTACTTGAGTACCCATCTGAGATCTTTATGTTCTCCATCATATGAAGAATATGGACCGTTTGGAAGCATTCATAACATAGCATGCATGAGGGAGCCTCCACTATTCTCCCCTATTGGCTTCGAGTGGAGTGATCTCCTAATATCCCATTCTTGCAAGTCAAATCAGAAATTAAGTCATCCTTGATCTTATCCTTGATGTTTAAGATCATTGCCAATAGGAGCTTGCACACGTTCTTTTTAATATGTATGACATCTAAGCAGTAGCGTAATAAGTTTGTCTCTCAATATGGCAAGTTAAAGAATATATTTTTTTCTTCAATTAAAATATGTATCATCTGTCTTTGATCGACGCTTCCTCTTCTTACCACCAATCGGATGATCTTTTCTAAATTCAACATTGAGACTATCCAACTCTCTCAATATCTCACTTTCAGACATCCAGCTAGGTGCCTCACCTTCTTCAACAATACCATCGAAGGAGCATGCATCTCTTCTATATAGATGGTTTCGATGGAGGAAGCGTCGATGCCCCATAAAGCCAAAGCTCCTATGATGTGTCAACCTTCTAGATCCAGTATGCTTTCCACCAACCAGATATACTAGCTCATCTTTCGTGCTCCAATCCGACATTAGGGCATAAGCTGGAAAGTTGTTTATTGTCCACATAAGTACCATGCATATAAAAAATGACTCATTCATCAAAGCATCAAAAATTGGAATACCCTAAACCCACAATTGTTTCAGCTCGATAATAAGAGGCTGCAAATAGACATCAATGTCATTTCCTTCCTCGATCGATCTAGGAACGAGCACTATCATAAAAGCGAAGAATTTTTTCATACACATCCATGGTGGGAGATTGTAAACATGAGCAAACACTGGCCATACACTGTGGTTGGTATGCATGTGCTTGAACGAGTTGAAACCATCGCATGACAAGCCCAACCTCACATTGCGTATCTCTTGTACAAAATCAGGATGTATTTTATTAAATATTTGACATGCCTCTCCATTAGCTGGAAACCTCAATGCATCATCTTTTGTTCGCTTCTCTTTATACCATCTCATGTCCTTCGTTGTCTTTGTCGACATAAACAACTTTTGAGTCTCAGTATCAAAAAAAGTACCACATCAATTTTAAGGAACATGGATCAATGTGTCATCTTGTTTATTTCCATCTTGATACACCACATCTCGTGCACTCATTTCAGTTGGCATCTCCCTCTCAATAGAGCATGCAATCATTAGGACATGCATGTATCTTGTTGTAAGTAAAATCTAACTGTTCAATAATCTTCGATGCCTCATAATTATTCTTCAAGATTTGTGCATTGTCCGAAAGAATATCCTCCAAAAGCTCTAGTATGCAGTCCACTCCATTATTACTGAACTTATTGGAGCATTTTGCATGATACAACTGGATTAAGAGCTCAAGCTTCACCATTTTTTCACACTCGAGATACAACAGAATATTAGCATCTTTCATCAACTTGCAGATCTTCTCTACATCCTCACTGTTTGTCATTCCACCAACCACAGAATCAGGCATGGACATAGATACACCATCATTGTGGCCAATAAATGGAAAGATATTACAAACCATTTGTTTCACTCTCCCATCATGTTGATCACCTCCTTACAGCCTACCCTCACATGTTGATTCCAACAAATTTTATAGCCAGATTTAAAGTCACAAATAATGAGGTGATCATTTACATCTTCATGAGATAGCCAAGGCACACCTATACACTTCTTACAAGGATATTGGATAAGTCTATGGTCTCCAAATTTCTCTATAGCAAAATCAAAAAACTTTTGAAGTTCGATCTCATATTCTGATGAGAGCCTACTCAACTTCATCCATCCCTTATCCATGGTTAAAATGATGATACTATAATTAAATCATATATGAAAATGAGACACAACACAATAACAATAAGATAATTTGATAGTAATTGCTCGTAATTTACGCATGCATACTAATACTTAGAGTTCATAACATCATTACATAGGCAACAAATAATGCTTAATGAATCCTAACTCCACCAACTCCTTTCTAATAGGTGTGGTCCTATCCCTTTAAAATGCATCACTTTTATTATTGCCATAATTTATTCTTTATTCCATATCAGAGGAAAATCTGGCAGTATCTCCCTATAGTTCTCTAAGTACACAATATAGATGGATCATATTTTAACCACATCTAATATATATCCAGAGAGCAAACAAGATAACTGCAACAAAATTTTTTATAATAGAATAAAAATATTATGATAATAATAAAAATTAATATATTTTTGAACTACCCAAATGGGACATTCAAGAGCCATTCATAGAGTCCGTTTTGGGGATCCTGTGACCGACTCTTGAACAGGAGTCTAAGGTTATGTCAATACATGCAATAAATTACTACTATGCACCTCTCTATAGAAATAGAGAGATGTACCCGGATCCGACCAAATCTTGAATTAGATTTGACCCAAATCCCGATCAGGATCCTGACTCGGATCCTAGATCATATCTGAGTCAATCTGGATCGGATCCTGAACCAGATCTTGGACTGGATCCCGACCGGATCCTAATTATTATTATTTTATTATAATTATTATTTGATAATAATACAATAAATTATTTATTACAACATCCACCCCCAACTACCGCCCTCGGCCCGTCACCACCATCCCCACCCCCGCGCCACCCACCCCGCACCGTCCCTCGCCATCCTCTGCCCACCCCTGCACCACCCAACCCCGCACCGTGCCACCCTCTGCTCATGCCCCACCCCGAGCGGCCCCT
>KE505208.1:255333-279624 GCA_000441515.1 Elaeis oleifera | reverse complement strand
GGATTACATCTAAGATTTTTGATTTGATCATATTGGATCTTAATCGATTTAGTAGTTGATCAAACCAAGTCAAGTGTTGATTAAGGTAAGGTCAATAGAGCTTAAGATCATACAATTATTGTTGATCGAATCGATTGACACCCATATATAGAATCGATTAACCTAAGGACCTAATTCGGCTCTATGGCTCGAATCTGATTTACCTAATTTAACCTATTCAGGCCAATTAACCAATTGATGTCTAAGGTAATAATTAAAGATGGTTATTTAATTAGTTTCGTTAGCTGATCTGGTTAATTTATTCGTGTCTAAGAAAAGCAACGAGGGACCCCCACCAAACTTTACTTACCTGATCAATTTGGAAGATTGAGTCTCAAATATGGTTGCTTTACGATTTAGTTTAGCCCATGCCAATTAGATTAGTCAAGTGATGATTGATTAGATGAGACCTAAACTCAAATCTCTCCATAAATATTAAGTCTTATAGTCTTCTACCGTTGTAGATGCGCGGGTGTGCTAACGGTGTTGATTATTCTCGGCTGGTCACAGTGGTTCAGTTGCATCAGGATCACGCAATCATTCTATTAGCAAGAAGTTGCTCCAGGGTAAAGATGGGATTGGATCCAATAACTGTTAGGTGAGGGACCCAATGACGGCTTTGCACCTATTTGTGAACGATGGGTCTGACTTAACCAAGAAGTATGGGCAATAACTGTTAGGTGAGCCCACATGACTTAGAGATCAAGTAGCTGTAATATATTTAGAGAAGTATCTGAGCAAAGAGTTATCCATGCATCGATGTTCATGTTATCAATAACTATTAGATGAGATGCACGGTATCGGTGGGACTGTAGTATCCACTAAAAATCTAATTATCGCGTTAGAATTTTCATTTTTTTACCCGAAGAGTGTTGGAAATATGATAAAATAGTAGAAGTCTTTTTGCATCTAAAAATTTTTAGAGTAAATTATAAAATAAGTATAAATATACAATTAAAATCTTTGCTCTTTAATATTCATTATCTCAGCTTCCAACCCTCTAGCTCAAATCTTAGATATCAACCGTTTAACCGAAACTAATTCTATAGACTGGCTCACAAACCTAAGAATCATTCTTAATTTTAAAAAAATTAAGCAATATTTTTTACCAGATTATTCTAATATTAATAGCTTGTCCCACCTAAATTAACGAGCTATACTTGATGAGTGGATGGACAATGACAATAAAGATAAATGCTATATGTTGAAGTCTATATTAGATGAACTCCAACATATGCATGAGCACATGTTCACTACCAACGACACATTGATTCATCTACAAGTATTGTTAGGTGATCAGAGTCGCACAGCATATGAGATGCACGATGGACAGTTAGTCGATGATCATTATTTAATAATGATCAAGGACATTAAGGAGCTTAAAAGGCTCGACATGACCATATATAAGAAATTACTTATGGATTTGATCCTACGATCATTTTTAGTTATATGGATAGTTTATGGTAAACTACCATATGAATGACATTATTGGCATCTTATCTGAATTGATCAAAATATTGGCAACTAAAGAACCTCGAAAGAGTTCAGAGGTAAATACTTGGAGAGCCTAAAGAAATAAGAACACACCTTGAGTAGGCATGTCGAAATTGCTCAATATTATTCTTACAATTTTCTCTTCTCCTAGTTGAGTATATAGAGTCTATGAGAAGGTAGAGGGCTAAGAAGTAACCCTTAAATTGACAATGGGACAAGAGTTGCTGTTGTGGTCATGGGTATCTGTCCTTTATGATTATCATTTAGATTTAGTTCTTAGAGACAGTCTCTATCATTTGCATGGTGATGCATCTATGAACTTAATTGAGAAAGCAGTGAATGCTATTGGATTTGAGAGATCCAGAGTTGAGATAAACCTTAAATATATATGAAATCTTATGCTAAGTTGTATAGAAGAAGAAATGATTAACAGACTGGAGAAATATAAACTTTTAGGCTCATTGACTATTGAGTCATATCTAGTTTGTGCATCATCTCTTTGAAAAAATATGATCAAGCTACTTTGTGGGACAAGAGGAAAAGGACCACTGAGATACTTATCCTAGTACACATTTGATGTGTGTAGCCCATTTAATATGCTAATAAAAGAAAGTTATCTCTACTTTATTACCTTTACCGATGATCAGTCATGGTATGGGTATATATATAAGACACAAATCTGAAATTTTAAAAGTTAAAAATTTAGATGTAAAGTAGAGAAGCAAATCAAAAAATTTCTAAAGATACTTTGATCGGATCGAGGATGCAATACTAAAGAAAAAAATTTTCGATTAGCTCATAAAATGGTATAGTTTCATATTGGATCCCTCTTAGTACATCTCAGCTCAACGAGATAATTAAGAAGAGTCATTGGACTATATGAGATATGGTCCATTCTATAATGAAATTCATTGATTTATTTTATTTCTTTAGGGACATACTTTATTTCTATGAAATTAGATTCTCTCTAAATCCGTTTCTACCACACCGTATGAGATATGGCATGGTGAGAATAGAATCTTAGTTATTTTGAGATCTAAAGATGTCCAACCTGTGTCAAGGATAGTAGGTGGATGTGTTAGAGGATAGGTCTATAAAGTTCATCCTAAAAAAGTTTAGGATACTACTTTTCTTCTGAAAAGATTATAATATGATTATGACCCGACATGCTATCTTCTTAAAAAATTATTTAATCAAGATGAAACAGTGGGAGGAAAGTCTAGCTCAAAGAGAGTGTCTCTGAAGAGCAGTGAGTCATAGGACCTAAAGAACCTATTCATCATAAGCCAGTATATGTATATTCCTCCTCCATCTCATACATATAGTAGGATCTTCCATCCTCTCAAAAAGTACTGAAATATGCTTAACAAAGGATATAGAAAAAAATTATTTCTCATGAGAGATAGGGAACATAGAGATAATCCCAAAACTTACAACGAGGTGATGTTAGACATCGACTCTAAGAAAGGAATGTGAAATAGCTTTTCTGAATGGATATCTTTTGAAGATTTCTATATGGAGTAGCTTATGGATTTTACTTCTCGTAATAGGAGATCACAAAGTCTATAATAATTTGGAATTGGAACATTTATTTGATGATATGATCAAATTGTTTGATCAGAAATGAGAAATTATGTATTTCAAAAGATCATTAGGAGTGTCCAATACTGACATCAGTTAAAATATAATTGTATATAGAATTCTTCATGAAAGACATAAAGCAAGCATTCTATATTCTAAAGATCTATAGAGATAGATGTAGTTGGATGCTTGTATTTTCACAGATAAAGTACAGAGAGTAGATGTTGAAAGGGTTCAGCATAGAAATCTCAGAGAGGGGTCTGCTATCCTCTTGGGCATAGATATATGTCGTGTAATGTACTTGAATTAATATAGTTAATACTGTGAATGTCATGAGTAGATATCAATTGTATCCAGATTGAGAGCGCTAGATTGTTGTGAAAATATCCTTAAGTTCTTGAGAAGAACTAAGGATTTGTTCTTAATTTTGAAGAAAGATCAAAGCTAGGAGTGGAAAAGTACATCAATTCAGATTTTATATGTAATGTTAATGGTAGAATGTCTACATCATGGATATGTTCCTGTGTAATCATGTCGATATCTTGAAAAGATTTCAAGCAATCGATTGATGGAATCTGAGTACACTGTAGATGTGTAGGATGCATTTTGGTTCTAATATTAGTTACAGAACTGGATGTCATGCCATCAGATGTCATGACACTATACTGCAAAGATAATGGCACCATGGCTCTTGCTAAGGAGCTTAGGTCACTCTAGATATCCAAGCACATAGAGCAACATAATACATGACTACCTCAAGTAGAAATACATAGAGGTACAGAGAGCAAACTCTACATCAGATGTGGATAACCCACTGATAAGTCACTTAGCTAGCTGAAGAATAAAGTCTGTCTTGAGAAGATAGGATTTAGTACATGACAGATTGACTTTAGTGTAAGTGAGAGATTATTGGATGTATACCCTAAAAATCAATCTTGACTAACGCATATCATATTATTAGGATATGATTTTGTACTTAATGGATATTTATATTATCATTCATATTTATGTATCCATAAATCATCCAAGAGATTAACAAGATGATGACACATATTCTCAAAGAGTTGAGAATTTGAGACGTGTCATTGATGATTAATTTCTAAATTGCTCCTGATCATAGGATCATCATGGAGATGGTGATTGATCTAGATAGATCAGTACACAGATCACTTTTTTGGGTAAATGAGTCTCAAGTCTGCGGTATAATAACACTGGAGCGAGAGTGCAGGTAGTTGTTAGAGAATAACTAGCACTGAGTGTGACCAACACGAGAAATCACATAGATGTCTGCTCACTTGTTAGTGACTTTCTCGATGCTGCAGTAGTATGACTGGTCTTTTGACCTGTGGTGCTACAGCTGCTCGCAGTGAGGCTGCTGGAGTTTGACTACACATAAATATTGACTCAATGAATCTTTATAGTAGATGTTGACGATAGTTGATCTACTGTAGGAGTAGGGTGTGCACCTAGATGAAATCTATCGATCCTAGTAGAAGGGAGTAGTCCTATGAAATTTAAAAACTGCTTTAAGTCTATAACCATAGCAGTGTGATTAATGAAAAAGAGTTTTCATGAGAATCACACATGGACTCGAGCTAATTGAATCTATCATATGACCAATGATGAAGTTTGACAATTCATTTATGACCTGCCATCTGGTCGGGACTCACGATAGAGGAACTGTATCATACGTTAACACACCTAGAGATTCATCACCTTTGATTCTGCTGGGTTGCTACTACATACTACTAGGTGTTACTGGTAGATTGTGAGATCCACAAACATCATCTCGATGAGATCATCATGATCTCTAGCGTAGAGATCATCATGATCTTTTAGGAAGAAAAGAGAAGAAAGGATTCTTCTCGTGATCTCTAGCGTAGAGATCATCATCCTCTTATTTTTTTTCTTCTCTAAGATTATCTTAAGAGAAAAAAAGATTTTCAACTATCAAGATGCGATCTTTGCAAGGGTACTAGCATCTCAGTAAGATCAAGAAGCTTCTGATCAGATCGAAACCTCGTGTGGATACTTGTAGAGGTCAGACGCTTGTGCGGCTTCAAGAGATCTTCGGAAGACATCCATGATCATCAGTTCATGGTGAAGATCGACTCATGCGAAGGTATGAAGTTTATTTATTTTTTCTATTTGATTTTTATATTTGAATCCAATCTCACATATGTCGATCCTATTTATAATTTTAAGATTTGATCTCATGCATGCTTAGATTAAATTAGATTTAATCTGAATTTTAAATTTTGCTGCATACTCATTTTGAAAATTTTACATGCATAAAACTATGAAATCCCAACAAAAATGCTGTCGCTAATGGCTGTCGCTAATACCTTAATTTTTGTAGTACTCTAGATAGGAAGAATAAGAGGAAGTACCATCGCTTCCATCGTGACCATGACCACTATATTGAAGAGTGCCTCCAACTTAAGAATGAGATCAAGGTCCTGATCTGAAAGGATCACCTCGATAAGTATGTTCGGGAGTAGCGAAATTAAGTGCTCGATGACAAAATAGTGGCAACCAATCGATGATCGACATCATCAATACCATCTTTGGCTTCACCGACGATAGGGGCAAAAGACCAAACTGAGGAAGAAAAGAGATGGTATTTGGGGGGCATTGTTTCTATTTTGATAATGACTTTCGAGGGGAGTACACTCCTCATAATGATGCTGTCATTACATTACTAATGTTGGCAAGCCATAATATAAAAGAATTTCTATTCATAATGAAAGTCTAACTAACATCTTATTTATGATGCTTTTTGAAGGATAAAATTGCCCGATGATTAAGCAGAAGCATGCGCTAAGTTGAGGTGGGGTCGAGTAAGGCTTGACCCCAATGAGCATGCCTTTTGTGCAACCTCGAGAAAGCTCCTAGAGTTCGAGATGATCCAACGAGGAACCAACCCCAAAGTAAACGGAGGGAGCCGAGACTCCTTACTAAGCCTTACATATGGATGAGGCTTCGAACCTATTTGGCTGGGGGGACCAAAGAGAGCCCGGTATCTGCGAAAGCACATAAGAGCTCTTCAAGGCCTCCTAAAATTTAAAGGTCTGATGATGAAGAGGCTAACACTCCAGAGATTTTGTGTCCCCGTTTGAGACCGACAACAATGACAATAAAAGGGCCAATCCTCCAGAAACTACGAGCGACCACTTGAGGTTGACAATGATAACAGCAAAGGAGCTAACCCTCCAAGGATCTCGTACGGCTGCTTGAGACTGACAATAATGACGATAAAGGGGCTAATCCTTTGAGGACCCTGCGCAGCCACAAGAGATTGACAGCAATGATAGCAAAGGGGCTAACCCTTCGAGGACCCCACCTCAAAGAGGAAGAAACTCTAGAAGACACATAAAGAAAATATCGATAGAGGAACACTTCATATAAAAGGTTCGTAAACATTCTAGAGCAAATTTATTACATTTAAGCAAGGCTCATATAGCAAAGAAAGGAAAATATGAAGCTCAGACTCAACTGGAATCCTCAGATGAAGAATCGAATATCACTCAATGCCATCTTCGATGATGCACACAAAGAGAAATCCTCTTCTGACAAGCACCGGCCATGCTAAAGGATATCAGGGAAAGCGTAACTGATTTTTCCTCGGAAGCCTATCCACCTTCAGGATGTTCCTTCAAGGAGGTCCAAAAATCAACCTAGGGGAGGCAAAAGACAACATTTTAGAAAGGTCTAAGACCCCTCTATGGAGGACAACGTATTAGAAGCCCCTAGGCAACTACCATTGTGGCTCTGCAATCGGAACAATAGAATTTTTCACTACCTCTCATGCCAAAGCGGGACGCTCACTTGTTGTACATTATCTTGAAGCACTTTGTGGCTGACTAGAGGTAGGAGAAGATTTCACTAGATAGAGGAAAGCATCAATGATCTCTTGACACCAGAGAGATGGCACCACCATGACATTTTGGAAGATGATTAGGGCAGGACTAGCCTCAAGCAACTAGACCCCTATTTATAGAGGGGACAGGTCTGGGTGCATTCAACCACCTTATTAACTGTGTAACAAGTATCATCACCTGAAGAGCCTCAAAGACCACGTCCCTTGAAAAAGAAGCTCCAATTGTCCTTTCCAACATATCATCTTTATCAGAAATGCCAGCATTAATGGCCATGTCCCATTAGGCCTCCAGGTTGTCTGGTTCTCTATCACACAATCCCCAAGATGGATCACTTTCTCTAATCGATAGAGGATGGTATGACGCTTGTCAACATCTAGTACATGGCATGCAAACAAGCCCACAATTTTCAAAACCTTGCCTGCCATAATGCTACTCGAGGAGAGTCAGATGACCCTGGCTCTGGCATAGAGATCAATCCATCTGAGCCATCGGAGCCCTTGATTGTGATAAAAGCCAATCAGCACAAATACCAAGAAGAAACAAGGGACTTCATTCCATTTAGAAGGTAAACACAACAAAGAGATATATTTTATTAATTGAAGTCCATTACAAAAGTTTGCAAAAGGAAAGAAAAGGCTAGTCTTTGGGTAAAGTGGCTTCAGCAACATTCTCAAGCTTGGATGAGGTGGACTCATCCTCATCTGACGGGAATGCCTTGACCTCCTCATCGCTGTTCCTAGGATGAAGGCGCCTTAAGTCTAACTTGGGACTATCCGCTATAGGTATGCCTTACAATCTTGAAAGCCATATATATATATATAAGCGATTGAAGAACTTTGGGCAACCTTGTTCTCGAACTCTGTTGACTTTGTACTCCTCGATGCTTTGGAGTTAGCCTTGACGATGACTTTCATCTTCTCCCCTCGACAACAACCTCGGTGACTTTCAACTTGTCCTTGGTTGCCTTTTTGGTCACCTCGGTGATTTGCCTCACCTCTTTTGCAGCCCTCACCTAGGCCTCAGATGCCTAGAGTTCCCTATCAAGGACAACAATGTCATGCGCCAACTGCACAAAGAGACAAAAGTCAGAGAGCCATGACCAAAAGCCAAGCATAAGTGTGAGAATCAATAACTCACACCGAAAAGGCAGGCGTATGAGGCCCCTACAACCTCATCTAAGTGGTGGGACCCCCTCTCCAAACGATCAACTTGTTGCATTTTGTCACCTTAAATTCAGCCCACAGTGGTGAAACTCAGACATGGAGAAGCCCATGGTGCACAGGCCTGAAGGTGCGTAGGCTCGCAGCACGCACAAGGCCGTAGCCTGTGCATGAGACACGTGGTCCACCATGCGGTCCAGGAGGGCCTCATGCGGTCCACGCATGAGTGCGTCTGATCAAATGGCTGTGGGTGCATGTGGGTGTGATCGAGTGGTTGCGGGTGCGTGCAGGTGAGATCAAGCGGTTTTGAGCCATTCTGGAGTCCTAACAGGAGTTTGAATCCCAGTAGGAATCATATACATGACTTACACATAGCTTTAGGGCCTTTAAAGGGGCAGATGGCCAGAGGATCAAGCAGGTGGCAGCTAGAAATTCTTCTTGAGGGGTTTGAGAGTTTTTTGAGAGTCTAGAGCTTCTTGTTGAGAGAGAAAATTTATGAGAGTAAAGAGTATGTGTTCTCTTTTCTGTAATTGATTTTCTCTCATAGTAAAGTGCATGGCCCATGTGTTAGAACCTGGTTCCTCTCCAATACCAGTTATGGATCGATGTCTTATGTGGATCTGGATGTTAATCTAGAAAATTTGAAGAAAGAAACAAAGAAAATGCAGAAATCTAGATTAGATCGTGGATGAGAACGTGAGAGAGAGAAAGAGAGAGATGGTGGCTAGGATTTCAGGAGAAAAAGCTCAACATTTATTTCATCCATCTTGGTAATACAATGACCTATATATATACCAATAAAATGGGTTCAATGATCTGAGCCCAAAAAACTTCTTAGACTAATCAATATATGAAAGAACTCACCGAGCCCATGTCTCACATGCTCTCATCCCTTAGACTTAATTTCAATTCAAACCCTTGGTTAGCCCCCTTAAGACCTATCAAACTAGGTCTTAAGATCCTAGGATCAAAACTCAATCCTAGACCCAAATAAAAAATCCATACTGCTCTACCCGTGACGCTGAGTCGATCCAGTCTCAGAATGAGTTGACTAATCTAGAACTTAGTCGACTCAAACTGGCACTGAGTCGACTAACCTGCGTACCGTACCAATTTTTTTGAGAAGCCTATCTTTTGCTTTTTCGAGGCATAGTTGATCCAGATTGAGATTGAGTTGACCCACCTACGACTTAGTCAATTCAGTCTTAGTTTGAGTCGACCCAAATCTCTGAATCTGCTATTCCTCCTAGCTTCAATTCTGGCTCTGGTTCCTTGCTCCACCTTATGTCCCGAGGTATCCGGAGCCCCAACCAAGCCTCTCAAAGTCCTCATCATCTAAACCTCGAGCCCGTGGAGAGCTACGCACTACCTCCACCCTAGGACCACTCCTGTCCTAGCCGTAAGACCATACCTGTCCTAGTCTTTTGGATCCAACACCCTGACTCCTTCTGTGGCCTCTCAAGGATTGAGAACACCAAACCAACTCCTACAATCTCCATCTTGGTGCACCCAAGCCTTGGCACATCAGTCCTTTCGCACGATCCTGCTGTCGCTGCATATCCTGATAGCCCTTTGTGTCTTTGCCACCGCCAACCCTCTTCAGCTACTGAGCTCTCTTTGAGGCCTTTGGGATGACTACCTCCACTGCTAAAGACCCTGATTTACTCCTTTGCACCAACGTGAAGTTTGTAGACACCCTTCTGCTTGACAGCCACATCAACTGTTACCCTAGACTTCCCCGGAGAACCCGCAGCATTTCTGTACCGATACTTGTTGCATATCCTGACACGATCTCCTTAGAGCCACATCTACTCTAAACTCATGCCATATCCCTCTCCACCTGTGAAGCTACCTCCAACTGGTGCTCCATCAGAATCTGAAGTTCCCCTGATGCTACAGAAGTACCCGACTCTGTAACTAAGTCACCTGAGGCCAACCATCCAATACTGTCCTACTAGCCTGTCGCTGTACCTCGAACACCATCACTATCCTTTCGGACCCTCTGTACTCTAGAGACCCCTTCGAAGCTGTCTCGGATACACCGCACCCTGCAGACTCCTCCGAAACCACCAAGAGCTCATCTGACTCTTCTGACTCAGTGACTGAACCAATGAAATCTGAGCTGCTCCTTTCTCCTCTTTTTTTCTAAGTAGACACTCCCACTTAAAATTTCCTGCTAAACCACACCTGTAGCATTTTCTAACCTCCTTACTGTCTTTTTGGGACTGTCTCTACCCCACCTGCTCGTCCTTCTTCTTTCCTCTCTTGGGCTGCTCAGAAACCGCAAAACCCTCTAGGAAGAACTCCCCTTCATCATCCATTCTTGCTGCTTGTTGGATCTGAGCACTGAGACGATCTCCTCGTACACTAGTGTCTCTTTACTATACAACAACGTTGTCACCAACGGATTGAAGCTCCTGGATAGCGAATACAATAGCAGCAAACTCTTATCCTCCTCTTCAAGTTCCACTCTAATGTTAAGCAAATCCATTCTCATCTAGTCAAACTGCTGAATATGCTCCACAACATCCTCACTCTCCTACATCCGAAGGCTGTACAGTTGCTTCTTCAGCATTAATTTATTACACATGTTCTTCCCCATATACAACTGGTGCAACCTCGACCATAAATTCCTGTGTGTTCTTTCCTCCAACATGCTATATAAAACCTCATTCACCAAACATGCTCTTTTCTCCAAAGACATCCACTGCTTGTCATCCATTCCCTCTGGCCTATCCTCCACGATCAAATCTAATCCCATCTGTACCAATAGATCCTCCACCCTCACCTTTCATATGGTGAAACTCTTCTTCCCAACAAACCTCTCAAATCCAATCTTCAATCCGCTATTTTCATGATCAACCCAGGTTAAAATAGCACACAAAATGGATCTGAAAATACCTGATAGAGATGGTGGACAGTAACACTAGATCTCTTTCTTCCTCATAAAGTCTGGAGAAAATCTTAGATCTGAAACCTTGCTGCTAATCTTCTACTGTAGACAACTCCATGATCTTCTCTTCTTCCTCCTCTATGCTCAATCAGGCTCTGATACCAGATGTTAGAACCAGGTACCTCTCTGATACCAATTGTGGACCGATGTCTTACGTGGACCTGGATGTTAATTTCTACAAAACTTGAAGAAGGGAATGAAGAGAATGCGAAAACCTGGATTGGATCGTGGATGAGAATATAGGAGAGAGAAAGAGAGAGATGGTGGCTAGGGTTTCGGGAGAAAAGCTCAACATTTATTCCATCCACCTTGGTAATACAATGACCTGTATATATATCAATACGATGGGTTCAACGATCCGAGCCCAAAAAACTCCCTAGACTAACCAATATATGAAAACACTCACCGAGCCCATGTCTCACATGCTTTCATCCATTGAACTTAATTCCAGTCTAAACCTTTGGTTAGCCCCCTCAAGACCTATCAAACCAGACCTTAAGATCTTAAGATCAAATTTAATCCTAGATCCAACAAAAATCTATGCTGCTCTACCCGTGACACTGAGTCAACCTAGTCTTAGACTTTCGACTAATCTAGGATTTAATCGACTCAAACTAGTACTGAGTCGACTAACCTACATACCATATCAATTTTTTTGAGAAGCCTATTTTCTATTTTTCTGAGACATAATCGATCCAGATTGAGACTGAGTTGATACATCTGTGACTTAGGCGATCCAGTCTCAATTTGAGTCGACCTAAATCTCTCTATCTGCTATTCCTCCATTGCTTCAACCTTGGCTCTAGTTCCTTGCTCCACCTTATGTCTCAAGGTATCTAGAGCCCAAACCAAATCCCTTAAAATCCTCATCGCCTGAACCTTGAGCCCGTAGAGAGTTATGCACCGCCTCCATCCTAGGACCACTCTTGTCCTAGTCCTAGGACCACACCTGTCCTAGTCTACCGGAGCCAACACCTTGACTCCTCCTGTGGCCTCCCAAGGATTGGGAGCACCATAAAAACTCCTACACCATGGAGGTAAGCCTCGAGCTAATTCACATTATTTGATTATATCTTTTGTGTATCTCTCTTCTTCCTTCCTTCTATGATATCTACATCATCACCAGCATTTGCGATTTTGGATGGGTTCCATATTCTATACTCATGAGGGATCCTTCCAACAAGTGGTATCAGAGCAAAAGATTATCCGAATTATGATGATTTTGATCAAGGTTGAAGAAAATGGAGAAGACAAGCTCTATCTATGATGGGAAAAGTAATTTATTTCTATGATAAGAGAGGATGAAGGATGTACTCATCCAACAAAGATTGATTGACGCTTTTTTGTATGAGGAGAAGCTAACTATCATGGAGAAAATAGATTGGAAGCAACTCTATATGCAGGTAGTTAGCATGATCTTCTTGTGCTTGATGGATGATGTGGTAATTCATATGCTTAGCAAAACTTCTTCGATAGTGATGTGGATGAAGCTCGAAGAGATAAATACGATGAAATCACTCACTAGTACTCTCTTTCTTTGAAAGCAGTTCTATCAGCTTTCGATGGTGAGGGGCAGAGCATGCAAGAGCATCTTTACAACTTTCAAAAGATCCTTATTGATCTCCTCAATGTTGGTGAGAAGGTTGAGGAGAAAACTAGGACGTTGGTCTTGCTTCATCGCTTCTTTTTCTTTTGAGTCTTTGGTGATTGCTCTTCTTATGGAGAAGGGCACCATCAAAATGGATGAGGTCACTTCTATACTTCTTCAGAATGAGATTCTCAGGCAAAAAATCAGACTTCAAGTTCAGACAGTGACTCGACTTTAGCGGTGACTGGAGGTGGTAGTGGCAAAGGATGAAGTGACAGAGGATCGTATGATGGGCGGTCCAGATCCAAGTCGAGAGACTTCAGCAAGATTAGATGTTATCGGTATACTGAGTTGGAGCATTGAATCAGAGATTATCCACAGTTCAAAATCGAATGAAGGCTACTATGACGGCGGTCCATGGTAGCGACACTGATGAGACTGATTATGTGCTTATAGTCTCTGATGAGGTATCTATTTTTCTCTTCAGTGCATTTTAGATTTGACTTGTTTGTATCATGTTTGTTGAAGAGAGGAGCTGTTTGACTCTCTGAAGAGTAGTGAGAATACTAGTCATTTGCTGGCCAAGGGCATTGGGATAGTCAGCTTATAAACATATAATGGAGCAATGAGAAAATTGAGCAAGATCTTATATATGCCCAATTTCAAGAGTAATTTGATTTCACTAAGCAGATTGGATTCAAGTAACTATAGATGGAGTGCTGATGATGGAATCCTGAAGGTTATGCATGGCAGTAAGATTGTTTGGAAGAAAAAAAATATGGAGGATGCTACCTCTTGGCAGAGAGCTCAATGCGAGATGGAGTTTCAGGTGCCAGTGGGAGCTCCGCACGAGGTGGAGCTTTGGGTGCTAGTAGATTGGACATGAGATAGGAGACTCAGAAGGATGATAGATGACGTCGCAGAGTGAAGTTTCTATTATCGTAAGATGCTATCCCGAGTAAGTCTTAGATCAAACAAGTCACAGCACATGATGGAGATGGGATTGAACAGTATAACTGGACTTCCATGTTTGTCCATCCATGAGCAACCAAGTATTTATCCTAGGGCATGGGGATGAGATTATCCAAAAGCTCTTAAAATTATGTGAAGATCGAATATCGAGTTGAGGTGGAGATTGTTGAATTTTAGCACCTCAAAATCAGCCCAAAGCAGTGAAGCCTAGACACAAAGAAGCCCATGGCATGCTGGCCCGGTCCGAAGATGCACAGACCCATAGCACGTGTAGGTCTGTAGCTTGTGCGCGAGACATGCGGTCTATCGTGCGGTCCACCGCATGGTCTAGGGGTGAGCATTCAGTTTAGGGGTGAGGCACGGTCCACCGTGGGCCTCACGCGGTCCACATGCAGATGCACACGATCGAACAACTGTAGGTGCGTGCGGGCGAGATCGAGCAGTTCTGAACTGTTTTGGAGTCTTAACAGGAGTTTGAATCCCAACAGAAATCATATACGCGACTTGGACATAGCTTTAGGGCCTTTAAAAGGGGCAGACGGCTAGAGGATCGAGTAGGTGGCGACTAAAGAGTCTTCTTGAGGGTTTTGAGAGTTTTTTGACAGTTTAGAGCTTCTTATTGAGAGAGAAAAATTTATGGGAGTAGAGAGTATGTGATCTCTTTTCTGTAATTAATTTTCTCTCATAGTGAAGTTGCATACCCCATGAAGGTAAGCTTTGAGCTAATCTACATTATTTGATTGTCCTTTGTGCATCTCTCTTCTTTCTTTCTTCTGTAGTATCTACATCATCACCAACATTTGCGATCTTGGATGGAGATCCGTATTCTATACTCGTAAGGGATCCTCCCAATATAACTGACATCAGAATCGACTCTGTCAACTTTCGAGCAAGCTGATGGTCTTGAAGGTCGAAGGCATCCCTCCGCATCAACTTCATAATGATGGCGAACCCCCTTCACCTCCGGGCAAGGAAGGATCCATCCGAAGCCTCACCAACCACTTGACATCTCGAGGGAAAGTTGAACCCAGCATGATGAAGGAGAGGGAGCTTGAAGCAGCTTCCAGGCTATCGACATAGCAGACTGTGGCATCCTGACCACTACTGGGTCATCCCCAATCCTTCACAATAGAATGAGAACAAGAACCCCGACTGGGTATCCCTCGACCTCTTTGACAAGGACTCCCCACTAGAAGAATTCATCCTCTTCTTCATCACCAACTTAATAGATGAGTATGATGGCTTCATCAGGAATCAACTCTGACAGCTACAACAACAAGAGTACAACTAACAATTGGATGGTAGAAATAGAAAATCTAGTTTGAT
The DNA here is from genome assembly GCA_000441515.1 of Elaeis oleifera. NCBI lineage: Eukaryota > Viridiplantae > Streptophyta > Magnoliopsida > Arecales > Arecaceae > Elaeis > Elaeis oleifera. Next base: position 264,630 of record KE505208.1, on the reverse strand, counting down.
GAATGGTCTACTTATATGGATCACTGATGGCATGGATTCAACCATCAAATTATCAGATCTTGCCACTTGGTCAATAATGAGAGCAGCAAACCTCATGACCCTTCATCGCACCTCAAACTGCATCAGGTGATTTGTGGAGCACACTTCGAGTCTCATCAAACTTGACACGTAGTGGGTTTCGATAGATTGGGGAACGATCTCCATGTCTCTTCTCTCCAAGGCATTGTTTCATTGCCTCTTGAGCTTCTTTTCCTCATAATGACAATATGGATCTTGAAGTGATGCCCTTCATAGTGAGACAGATGCCTTTGAAGGAAATTGAATTGGCAGCCAGTAGCCAGATCGACTACTTTCTTCACTTGACGTCAGAAACCACTTCAAACTCGAAAGTGGGGGTAAGTATTATGGAGATAACGTATTGATCAGAACAATCCATCTCTTTGGGGGGCATTCAGGGTGACTCAATGAAATTGCAGTGGATTCGAGCCCAAGACCTTGTCCTCTTACCTATTTCAGACCGCCAACTCAACTTTTCACATGGGTGAAGCCCGCAACAATATCCACGACTAACAATCTTGATTTGAAGACTGATAGATGGATTTTACTCCTACTGAATGGTTAAAATATAGTCCAATGTTCTAAAAATCAGACCTAATTATTATAGATTCCGGCTAATAGTCTATGGTTCAACCTCCTTATAAGAGAGGTGCGAAGGGAATTCTAAGGTAAGCAAACTCAACATAGAGAAAAAGAGACTAACACTCCACTTCCCCGCATTATCTATCTCTTCTCTACTATTCTCAAATTCCGACTAACTTAGGCATCAAAAGATCGTCTACCAAAAAATATTTGATGCATATGGACTTTCTTTGGAAGTTCTCTTCGACGTCTCAGCTCTTGGATGGTATTTTATTTCAGCAACATCAGCATCCGATCGGAGTCTTATGGCAATGGTGTATATGGAATGGTTTTTGGTCCCTAAACTAAACTCCTCTAGTCCATTTGAATGGTTAATTTGTTCTCACTAATGCTTGTATCACCGTGAGGGGTGCGAAAATGAGTGCGTCAAGAGCAGGTGGGCTTAACATTTAACTAACAATAAGAGAGGAGTAAAAGATAATTGGAGTACAAGGTAGTTTTCGTGAACCCGTCTTGGGGAGGGAGAGAGATAAGAGAGACAATTCCATGAACTTGGCTTAGGATGAGGGAGAGGAGGGAGGAGGAGACAAGCAGGGACTGGCCTTAGGGTAGGGGACAATTGGATCGCGGCATTAATGCCATACCAACTACATCCACATCGCCCTCCCTCTGCCGTCCCCCACTCCCTTCCTCAGGAAATAGCTATTCCGAGACTCCACCTCTTAATTACGCCTTTCTTCTTTTATCCTAAATATTGTGTAGAATAAGTACATCAAAAGATGTGTCATCCGAGTCCTAATTTATCTAGAATAATCAAAAGCAGCCGCCTTTAGGCTTTGGCTTTCTGTTATTGTTATGATTTGTCGTGATAAATTGAGCTTTGCAACATTAATAACCGGCAACTTTCTGGAGTGATGGAGACTCATAACAGCATCAGGTGTAGTTTGACCTTGCTCGACAATGGTAGCACCTGAACATTGAATCCAAGCCGTCCGCATTAAAAAAATTTTTAACTACAGGGTCCCTAACAAGCAACCCGTTATCCCATCGTTCCTGTCTTAGCCTCAGGCTATTTTTTTTTAATGGATAAATATTATAAAAATTAATTAATTTTTTATTAATCAATTTATCCATATTTTCATATTTTTAAGATGGATAATTAAGTTTTCTATAGATAGCATGAAATGAAAAAAAATTTCTCTATCTAAAAGATGACTAAATCATTTTTTATCAGCTAGTAAAATAGATATTTAATTTTATTCTTGAGATGTGCCATCCTCATTTCTAAAATCTCTAACATTCAATGCTCAATAATTGAGGTATCTACTTTCCTCAAACTTAAAAGATATAAAGAATATCATGTGAAATATAGATAAATTTTAGCAACTTACTCAAAAAAAATAGTAATGCAAAAGAATATGGATAACAGATTTTGAAGCCATTTTTTATTATAAAAAAAATATAAATTATTTTTATTAATATTATTTAAAATTTTATTTAGATAAATATGAATTTTCAGATAAAATTTTATCTATAAAAGAACAGATGCTTAAATGCCTTTATCTTTTTTTGAGGGCACAATTCTAAGAGAAGAGATGCATGCGACGACATTAATTAAGAAAACCAAATATTAATCTTGATCACCCATAGAAAAGAATTATAAGTCATAATTAGAAGAATAATATCAATAGCTGCTAGAAACCTATTATAATCACCATCTACCAGTATTATAAGCAAAATGATTTACTGTTCATCAATAGGAAACCTAGCCTAATGATTCAACGTTAATGTGTATTGCTTAATAGAAGAAAAGTCAAAGAGATTAAGAATATCATTACAACGGAAAAATGGTGTAAAGGTGGATGAAGAATACGGGCATTCGGAGGTGCGGCAGGTGCATGATTACAGGGACGCCAACCAACTTGTCCCGTCTCGTTGGTTTATCCATTGGAACATATATTTGCAACTTTTGTTCGGTATCAAAGCTGGAGGTATGGGCAGGAAACGAACGGTGGAATCTGAGCATGGATTACAGGTCAAGGGGGTGCACGCAGAAAACGATAGATGCCACAATAACGTCGGACAAGCGTGAGAGGTTTGGCGAGCTGATGGTAGCTACTGCTCTACTGGCTAGCCTGGTTGGGGTGACAAAAGAGCTGGCATGGCTCACCAGTCTCCAGCTCTACCAATTTGTCCCCAAGTGCTGCAAATGTTGGAGGCATGGGAAGCATCAACATAGCCCAGTCCAAACCCAAAGGAATGCCTCCCAAACCCTTGTGAAACGAGAGCGAGCCACGGTATACAAACATCACGGTTCCGTTCGCAGGGAATAAACACAATAATCTATATCTACCGACCCAACAGCTATACGGCAGTACAAGTGGACGGAAGAAAGAAAGCCTGGAACTAGAGTGGGTTCCTGGTGTTGCTGAGGATGGAGACTAGAGTTGGTCTGGGGAACAAAAAGGAGAGGAGGGAGGATGAAGAGCGGCCGGGCCTTGGCTTTGGCCGTGGTTCAGACTCCATTCCACTTGCTCCTCAAAAGCTGATACGGGCGGCTGGGCTTCCCTTCCTTTCTTCTTGTACCAGCAGGGATGGCAGCAGCGTCCCAACTTCGACTCCGTCCCTCAGTAGCGGCCCACCTTATTTCTGAACGATGCCTGCGATGGTGGAAGAGCTCTGCAGCCTTTTCCCACTCCCTTCAAATCCCCAGGTTTTCTTTTCTTTTTTAACCATTTTATATAACCCTTCTTTCCTCTCCTCCATCATGTCTTTTTTGCGTTCGTCTTAACTTCTTTGCTTCGGAAGGCGGTGGTGGAATTCATTAAATTCAGTGTTTGGGTGGTGTCTGTGGCTGATGCAGGCATGGGAATGGGCGTAGGTGGCTGGGATCTGAGAGGGTTCCCTTTACGTCGGCGCAGTGGCAGGAGCTCCAGCGCCAGGCTCTGATCTACAAGCACATCATATCTTCTGTTCCTGTCCCCCTTGACCTCCTCTTCTCCAACTCTCCTCCCCATCACCTCCTCCCAAATTGTATGTTCTCTAACTCCTTTGTTTAATTTTTAACCCACTGGCTTTGTCGCTGTTTTTTTTTTTTTTTATTTCGGTGACACTGCTGTATTCCTATGTTCTGTTTTGGTTCTAATAAACAGTGGTGGCGGGTGGAGGTGGTGGTGCGTTTGACTTGAAGTTTTCCAACAGAATGGATCCGGAGCCGTGGAGGTGCCGGAGGACTGACGGGAAGAAGTGGAGGTGCTCGAGGAATGCGGCGCCGGACCAGAAATACTGCGAGCGCCACCTGCACAGGGGTCGCCCTCGTTCAAGAAAGCCTGTGGAAGTTAGCAACACCAAACCCACCTCCACCAACGCTCCTCCAACCACGGCAGTCTCGTCCAACTCACCAAACACCACCACCATTGCTACCAGCCTTTCTAAGCCGCTTCCATCTCAATCCTCTGGCCTCTTCCCTAAGGATGAGTTGAAGATTCCATCCCAATCCTTGGAACCAAACAGGGAACCAAGGTTGGTTGCTGGGTTTTTGAAGCATCCATGTTTATATTATGTATCCAAAGCATTTGCTCTAGCATAACATTATGGTGTTCGTTTTCACTAACGATCTCCAGGTTCTTGGATTGGATGAAAGGGACTAATGAGGAGATGGAAACAAGCTTGCAGTGGGAATTGATGCATTCGAAGATTGGGTTGAGTCATGGCACCGCTCCTGCTCTCCAATACTATGAGGACCAGCTGAACTTGAACTATACTGCGTTTCTTAATCCCGATCTCTGCTCATCACTGGAAGAAGACACCATGGACCACAGCAGAGAAACCCCCAGGAGCTTCATCGATGCTTGGTCCATGGAGAACACCGCTGCCACCACGGAAGATGGAAACTCAACATCTGTTCCCCCAACCGGCGAGCTTCCGCTGTCAACCCCTACTCTTTCCATGTCTGGCGCGGGAGAAGGCAGTGATCATCAAATCCAAACGGCCCTGTTTCGCCGCTTGGCGGTCCTCTCGGTGAGGTTCTCCAGACGAGCAATGCGACGTCTCCACGGCAAGTGTTCGGTGCCAATGGCGGGGATTCCAGTAGTGGTGGTGGGCTTATCAACATTCCGAGCCATGGTTTAATTCATGGCAGTCATGAGGTGAGCCCCAAGAGAGTCCAACCAGGTTGGCTTCCTCTCCTTCTGGTGTCCTGCAGAAGGCTTTGGTTTCGCTTTCTGACAGCAGTAATGGCAGCAGTCCTACTCTTGCTGCTACCTCCCGATCCTAGATTGCTCTCCAGTGGATAAACCAGCCCAAGCAATAGTTCTCTTTTCTTGTTATGCAGTTGCTGTGTTCTTGTTTGTTTATTTTGTTCTTATCATTCGGTTGTATGTTGTTGCTCTCTGGTGTTTTGTTGGAGTGGAACATGTCAGAAGTGAGGAGACTGGTAATCTGTTGGCCTACTGACATGGGTTTCCAATGCAAAGTCATCTGCATTGAGAAGTGGAAACAGTTGATGATGCTCAGTTTTCTGCTTCTCTAAAGTAATCTGCTTCGCTCTGGGAAGCAGAGAGATCCGGTTTCCTTCAGAATTTGTCAGTGAAGAGTGAGTGGCAAAATGTTCTCTATCTATGGTTTGAGATTAATTCCGGGAAAATTGGCAGGATGAAACTCGTATATGAATTGATTCTCATTAGTGTAACATCTGGAGACCTACCGGCCATGGTAGTAATGGGAAGTACTGAAATAATTTATATTTTTTTGGACATGGAAGACCTTAAACTGAATTAGACTCTAGTAGGCTATGGCTTGAGATTTTCTGAAGGCAATTTCACAGGGAAATTGCTAATAAGATTTCTTTATATTTGGAGGTGTCATTTCACACTTTGTGTCAGAACTTTGAATCCCTGAAAAGATGAAAATCTTGTAGCGCGGCCTAGGAGAATAGAATCCCCAACAATCTAGCTATTTGCAATTGGCCTTGGCCAGAACATTGTCCTCTATAGCGTATGAAAGAAGAAATAGTGGATCATGTTCTCTTGAGCTGCATTTACCCTGCAATTGTATTGCAAAAACTTCGACAATGGTCCAGCCGAATGCCACCGACAACAGTAAAGGACATGTTGAACTCTTGATGTAAAAGGCTGCATAATTCAATTCTTGTTGCATCGAGGTAGAGGGAAATAGCAGGATGTTCCACTTCATGGTACAGCTGAAAATGTTGCTTCTCCAGCTTATCGAAGCCAAACGTCCAACTAGCTCCAAGCAATTAACGACCGTATTGTCGATCGGTCAGCACGAGCTAGGCATGTGACGGGCCATCATAAAGCGTGATCCGTATGGCATGCAAGGCCTATCTCAAGTTTTCAACTTCCAAGATGGATCATGCATTAGTCAATTCTTGTTGAAAAGGATGCATCCTAAAGTATATGCATGAGGTCATGGAAAGAGCGAACGGATCTTCAACTTTACAGCTGCATTTAAAGATCCATGGGATATAACCCTTAGGATATGCAAGGTAGACTTGAGATTTTCAACTTCTAAATGAATTATATGTAACAGAGGTAGTAGAAACTTAAATATCTGAAAAATTTTAAAAGTTAAAAATTTATAACCAAATTTAAATCCAAAGCGATATGATCCATTGATATGAACACGACACGTATTTAGACAGATTCGGATCTGAAATAAATGGGTTCGGATCTGAAATAAATGGATTCGGATCATAAATGAGTTGATCCGTTTATGATATGACAAATACGTGTCTTAAGTGGATTGATCCATGTAACCCATTTTGATCCATTTTGACTAAATGGATTAAAACAGGTTAACAGATGACATGACAAGTTTAAACATGTTCAACACGTTTATTTTAAGATTACTTGAGGGCAAATAAGAAAAATCAAAAAATTATAATCCTAACCTAAAACAAACAATGATGAAATTTAGAGCTGTAAATTAGCATAGCAGATAACTAAATTATTTTATATTATTTAATTTTTAATAATTTTTATTATTTTAGTTAAATTTTATAAATAAGTCAAATAGTTAAACGGGTCATTAGATAGGTCGTGTACCCATTTGACCTACCAACACGACTATTAATCATATCAGACAAATTGTATCGTGTCAATCTGTGTATATTCGTGTCGTGTTCATATTCTACAAGTCGACCTGTTTAATTAAACGGGTTATGTTCGGGTTGAATTAACCTGTGTTATACCCTCAGGTTGATACGATCCGTTTATGACTTATGAACACAAATTGCCAGCCCTAAAGACAAATGTTAGGAATTATATTCTAAAGCCAATTGGCTTATTGTAAACAATTGAATTTTGAATATGAATTATTGATTAATGAATAAAGTTATTTTGACTTTTTCATCACAAGGTGTACATCTTCGTTATTAGAACTCTTGTATTGTGATGAAGTCTTTAAAACTATATAATGATCGATAAAGGAGGATTTATTGAATAGTTCTTAAACATGTTCGTGATGAAATGATACGTCATTAATAGGATAATGACGTTTATCAAGAGTAGGTCGTTGTGTACCATATAGGTTGATTGTCTTTGTAACCAAGGAGTGTAAAGACACTGGTATGGCATACAGATGAGATGTAGGAGTACATCGTCACTGAATAAGTAACTCACCTGCTGAGCACTCTATTGTCAAGAGCAGCTCACAAAATGTAAGGACATAAGTGTTCCTCAGATCTGAGATCACCATAGTGATTTGCAAGCAACTCACTGTGCTTAGGTACCAGACTACCTGTATTCTAATGCAGTGACAAAAGCTATTGAGTATAGTCAAATACTTGCGAAGTCCATGTGTGGATCAAGATGGGATTGATCCCTCTAAATTATAGGAGTTAATGTATTATCGTATTTCAATTTAGTGAAATCTTGACTAGAATAATCCATGTGATGGATTTAAAAGATTAAAATATGATGTGGATGACTGTTTCAGGATTGACAGTTAAATCCTAGATCATCTTGAGCATTAGAGTCAAATAGATGAATTATGCGGTAACCATATGTCGAGATTTTTAAATATTGCTTTAGAAATATTCAATCTATCTGGACGTCGGATATCATTGCTAGATGATCACTTCGATTAGTATAGGAATGAGTTCCTATGCTACCGACTTAGTGTTCGAATCTATGAAGTCATGCACAAAAGTCAAATAATATAAAAAAAATTGACCGAATATTTATATGTTCAATTTGAAAGTATGAGACTTGATTGAATATGTAGATTAATTTAATTAAGAACTAAGTTGTAGGTCATACGAAATTAAATACTAACTATGTTCAGGTAGCACTATGCATGAAGTGTGGATTTGATTCCAAAGATAAATTAAATCAAATCAATGATCCAAGCAATTATGAGAGATTCGATTTGAATCTTAATTACTTTAGATCAGATCTAATTTAATTAGACTTAATTTTATTAAAGCTTGATTGGGTTAATTTATTAAGTTAGACTTGGACAAGAATCCTAATTGGATTAGGATCAGCAGTCTTTTCAAAATTGATTCGAATTGGATTCAAATTGGATTCGAATTGATCCAAATCTGATTTGGTGCACCTAGTCATTTTTTCAGACATTCTCTCTTTTTATGGACCAACCTAGGTGTTTGAGAAGAGGCTGGAAACAGCCCCTTCTCCTTGGGCATGCGCCATAGTAAAGGGAGGCACCTCTCCTACTTAGATTAAGATTCCTTGTGCTTTAGGGAGTTTGAATTTGATTCAAACATGAAGAGTCCTTTTTCTAGCACCCAAAAGAGTTTGATTTGATTTAAAATCTCTTACCTATATAAGGAGGGTGTGAGAAAAAAAAACAATCAATCAATCCTAAGGCTTGGCGTGGAGATCCTTTGGTGTGGGCGTCCTCTCTCTCTTGGGCATCACCTATCACTGGGTGTCTCTCTCGTCTTGGCATTCTTCCTCCCTTTATGGTGGCGTGTGGACTGTTCCAAGGGCTTGAGATTAGATCTCAAGTGTTCTTCTCCCTCCTCTCCGAAGAAGACGTTCATCTCTCCTTTCTACAGAGTTTGGCGTGCACGCGAAGTAGAGGATCCGTGTATCCGAATCTCGCAAAGTATATTGATCGAGGAGCTTCTTCAACCTTGATTATTTTCACTATGAATCAAGATGAGAATTCATAAATGTTATAAAATTTTAATTACTAATCTATTCTACCTTCTTGGCATCCGATGCGATCGGACAAATTTTTTTTTTCAATTGGTATTAGAGCCAGCCCTGTATGTCATAATCGCATAGTCAAATTTTGAGATTTATCTGATTTTTCTGATCTAATTTTGAATCAGAATTTTTGATGTGATTAAGCCTTGGTCTCTTCTTATATCTCCTGTATATTTTTATTAGTTTTGATTAGAGTATCGAATCAAAATCAGCTTCTGAATCCGAATTACTGAAAATCTATTTTAGTAGAAATTTTTTGTACAAATTTTTATGCTGATTTAATACATAATTATGCATGAATTTAATCTATTTTATAAATTTTTATGATATAATTCAATTAGAGAATTGATATTTGAATCAGACTCAGATCTGAATTTATTTGACTAAGTTTCAGATCTGATTTCATCATAATATCGATACATGTTTGATCACATCTTTAACCAAATTTTTTATGCAATCATAC
>KE505208.1:228693-241958 GCA_000441515.1 Elaeis oleifera | reverse complement strand
GTTTATTGTAATTAATTTTTTTATTTTTAATTATAAAAAATATTATATATATAAGTTTAACTATATATCATAATTTTTTAAAAAATTGACTAAATTATTAGTGATAGAATTATTCCTGATAAAATATTCATCGAAAAAATATTTTACTAATATAATTTAATTTATCAATTAATATATAATTAACAATGATAAAAATTATTCATTGTAAATAATTATTAGCGACGTAAATTTTTATCAAAATTACCTTATTTGTGATAAAAAATTTTATCACTAATATTATTCAATTTTATTTATTTTTATTAAATTAATAGCAATGGATTATTTCGTTACAAAAAATCTTTTTTACGATGTAAATTTTCGTCACTAAACTTTTAATTAATAGTGATGAAAATAATTTCATCGCTATTAATTTTTATTTTTATCGATGATTTTGTTTGTCGCAAATACCTTTTTTTAGATTAAATTTTTTCATCTTATTTTTTTAATGATGAAAAAATTTATCACAAATATCATTTATTAGCGACGAAAATATTTTTTATCGTAAAATATTATCAAGATGGGATTATTGTGATAAATTATTAGTGACCAAAATTTCGTCGCTAATATGTATTAGTGACCAAAATCGATTATTAGCAATGAAAAATTTTCGTCGCTAATAACCTGTTTGTTGTAGTGTTGTGCTCTGATGTAGAATGAAAAAGTGATAGCTTATGCATTTAGACAATTAAAGTTATATGAGTTGAAATACCCTACATATGATTTAGAGCTAGCAGCTATGGTTTTTGCTATAAAAATATAGAGGCATTATTTGTATATGGTGAGCACTATGAGGTTTTCACGGACTATAAAAGCTTAAGATATATCTTCACTCAAAATGAGTTGAACTTGAGGCAAAGAAGATGATTAGAGTTACTAAAGAATTATGATCTCACTATCAGTTATCACCCAAGAAAAGCAAGTGTCATAGCTAATGCTCTAAGTAGAAAATTTTTGGATGAATTGATAGCTTTGATTACTTCACGAAACAAATTTTGTTAGATTTGGAGATATCAGGAATTGAGATATGACTACATGATCCCCGAGTTCAACATGCTAATCTTACAGTGCAACCTATCCTAATTGAAAGGATTAAGTCAGCTCAGAAAGAAAATTTGAAATTATAAAAATTAGAGAAACAACAGGATCTGATGCCCAATCTAAATTTTGTATATATATGGATGGTTCTTTAAGGTTTGGTAGTAGATTGTGTGTTTCCAAAGTTCCAGAATTAAAGATGAGATTCTAACAGAGGCTTGCAATTCAACATACACGATGCACCCAGAAGATACTAAGATGTATCAAAATTTGAAGGAAATTTTTGATGGTCTGGTATGAAAAGGATATTGTATATTATGTAGCTCAATGCCTAGTATATTAGCAGATAAAACTAAGCATCAGAGATCTACTGGACCACTGCAGTCTCTTCTTATTCCTCAATGGAAATAGGAGCATACCACCATGGACTTTGTGACCGGTTTGCCTAAAACCCTAAAGATAATAATAGTATATGAATGATTGTTGATCGATTGACAAATCATTCCATTTCTCACTATTTTGAGTTGGTCTCTTCTTGGAAAGGTTGGTAGGCTTATATATAGAATAGATAGTGAGATTGCATGGAGTTCTAGTTACTATTGTACCAAATCAAGATAGTAGATTCATTTCATAATTCCAAAAGAGTTTTCATAAACCCTTTGATACCAAATTCAATTTAGTACAGCTTTCACCCAAAACTGATCAATAGTCGAAACAAACCATCTAGATTTTAAAAGACCTGCTGAGGGCTTATGTAAGGACCTGGGTCATGCATGGGATAGTCACTTGTCATTGGTTAAGTTTGCCTACAACAATAGTTACTAAGCGAGCATCTAGATGGCTCCTTTCAAGGCATTATAAGGTAGGAGTACAGATCTATGGGATGATGTAGAAGAGAACAAATTATTAGACCCAAAATAGTGTAGCAGACTGTGGATAAGTTACAAATGATCAGGGAATGACTTCGCACAGCTTAGAGAAGGTAAAAAGTTATGCTGACAATGAAAAAGAGATTTAGAATTTCAAGTGGATGACCATATTTTCTTAAAGTATCTTCCACTAAAGGTGTGATGAGGTTCGGGTTTGTAGCAGATTGATCTCTAGATATGTTGGTCCTTGTGAAATTTTGGATAAGATTGAAGAGGCTGCATATTGGTTAGCATTACCACTAGCTCTATCGATTGTGCGCAACATGTTTCTTGCATCAATGTTAAGAAAATATGTTTCAGACCTATGTCATGTGGTGGAATATGAGCCATTGCATCTTTAGGAGGATCAGACTTATTAGAAGCATCCGATACGAACTGTCGATAGAAAGGATCAAGTACCACATCGTCGAGCCATATCTTATGTGAAGATACAATGGAGCAACTATAATGAGAGAGAGGCTACTTAAGAACTAGAAGTAGAAATGAAAGTCAAGTATCTATAGCTCTTTAAAACTTCAGAAATGTTAATTTACGGATGAAATTATTTTTAAGAGGAGAAGAATGTAATAGCCCAACCTTTTGGACTCTTAGGTTGGCCTAAAGTAACCAAGGCCCAACAGGTCATGTGCTTGGCACATCCAGGAAGAGGAGGAAGAAGACTCCGATTGGGAGTCTTCTTCTCTCCTGATTCAATCGAGATCAGGGGATTTTGGCCTACCTAAATTGGAGTAGAGAAGCCCTAAATCCCATCTATATGTAGTGGTTTCCCTCTGCTTAGACTTCCATCATCAATTTCTTAAGGAACCGCTGCCAACTTCCAAGATTATTTTGAGTTTCTTCTTAGATTTTGGTGAGAATAGATTGCAGAATCACTCCTTAAAGCCTTGCCAGACTTAAGTAAGAGGTCTTAGCCTTATTCTCCTCTTTCTTTTGGGTTTATCATTGTCATTGGGAGCCGGCAAGTCACTAGATTCACCACGAACAGACTCCCAGGGGGTGTTTGGTTGGAGGAAGTGGGGGTTTGGAATCGGAATCAGAATGGGTGACTCTCATTCCAACCGTTTGGTTGGGAGGAGTCCCATTCCAATTTTAATTTCAGGATGAAATGAGAATGGCTCAATCTATATAGAACTCAATCCCTACTCTCTATGGATTAAAATTTCATTCCAATTTCGATTCCGATTTCGATGCTGGTCACGAACCAAATGCTTCAGAGAATTTCGCTATTCCGATTCTGATTTCAAGTCATTCCGATTTTTATTCCCATTTTAATTTGGTTATGAACCCAACACCAACCCATTCCTTTCATTTTTGTGACCACCGCCGATGGTGATTATTGCCAAGATAGTGACCTTGGCCATGTCATTGGTTTTACACCATCAGACAGTGTGTTGGGTTGCCAGCCATTGGGGCTTGCGACTGCAATTGGGAGGAATAGGGAGGGTGTGTATCCCCAATTTTTCCAAACTTGAAGAAGAGAAGATTCTCTCTTCTCTCTCTTCTTTCTTTTCTCTTTCTTTCTTTCTCTCTCTTCCCTAGTCTATATTCTTTCCTCTCTCTTAGATGGATTAGGAAATTCATGGGAAAGGGTCAGGGGACTTGACAGTAGACCCTTGGTGAACTGGTTGAGGGTTTTAGGCTGATAATATTTACCTTATGGAGTTGATTTTTTTTAATATTAATTTGGTTCTATAGGAGAACAATTCGTTAGATATGAGAATATCGAGTAGGATTTTTGATGCCCAGATCATAACCTAATGAGTTCTATTTGTCATCCATTATGGTAAGGATCCCTGTACTTGATCACCAGTGTAAATATTTATTTATTGAATTACACCACTGAATTTGTATCATAAGATTCATAATTATGGATTTGATTTGTATGAGATGATATGGCTTATGTGATTTTCAGTATGAGTATTAATTATATTTATTATATGTAAACACCAGTTGTTGAAATTATGCTACGTGACATACAACTTTAATTATTTTGAAACTATGTAATGTATTCATTAGTAAATTTGTAATCGAATTTGCATAGAGTAAAGCATAATTATTTAGACAAATGAGTAGTGGTTTGGACTAATCCCTCAAGTGGAATAGCCTCCACAAGCTTATACGTGGGATAACTTCTACAAGTTTATGCGTGGGATGGCTTCCAAGGGCTTATGCCCGAAATAACCTCTACAAGCTTAAGCATGGGATAACATCTCAGAGTTTATACCTGGGATAGCCTCTATGAGCTTATATGTGGGATGGCATCCAAGAATTTATACCTGGGATAATCGCCATAGGCTTATGCATGAAAATTTGATCAGATATGTATTGGGGCATGATCCTATTTAGTCCAAGCTAGAAAAAAAAGATTATCAAATCTAGAATTATGAAATAAGAAATGAATGATAAAACACATGAAACCAATGTTGAATAAAAGGTTGACATATGATGATCCATCTTTTTTGATAAATATTTGATACATGTTTATGTCAATACTTGAGTTATTATGGATATATGATGTGAGTTTTTCTATTATCATTTTGATATTGCTTATTAGTGTTTTTAGTTTATTTATTAATTTGATATAGATGTATGTTGATTCTTATTGAGCTGGAAAGCTTATATCTCTATATTGTATTTTTTTAGAGACACAAAATGCTTAGTTCGGATGGATTGGATGAGAAGTTCAAGTACCACTACTATAAATAGGACTACGGCAGTGATTCGTAACTACTACTGTAGTCCAAAAAATCGCTGCCATAGCCTACGACAATGATTAGATAACCGCAGTCACTATGGCTGTCACCATAGGTCTATAGTAGCGATTGGGTTAACCGCTGCCATAGATAAGATATGGCAGTGGTTCTGTAACCAATGCTATAGAAAAGTCATTGCAGCAGTTGTCCAACCATTACCATAGCTTCTATAGCAGTGGTTGCCCAACCACTACTATAGAGTCTATAACAACGGTTGTCCAAGCGCTGCCATATTAGCCATAGTAGCAGTTATCCAACCGCGACCAAGGGACTAGAGAGAGATTGATCGATGGATCGACTATTGGTGGGGCCTACCGATGCGATGCAGCAACTGCGATGGAGGCGACGCGGCGGCGACGGTGGGCCTACGGCAAGTGATGGTGTGGCCGCGACGGCAACGGGCGGTGGTGGGCCGTGGCAGTGTGGCCACAGTCCGACCATAACGCGGCTGTGAGGTTTGAGCAGAGAGAGAGATCGTGAAATGCTTAAGTCTAGGCTATTGCTGGTTGACTACTTAAGTCATTATATACAAATCATTCATTTATTCCACAACCGATATGGGACTATCAAAATCAACTATAGATTGGACCTATCACAGCGATTATAATAACCGCTGCCATAGGTCAGCCTATGGTAGCAGTTATCGACAATAACTACCGTAGGTAAATCTATGACAGCGATTATTGATAACCGCTGCCATATGTAGAGACATGGTAGTGGTTATACCTAACCACTACCATAAGTTCGAGATATGGCAGTGGCTAATAGACCGCTGCCATAGACCTCTAGCAGCGGTTATTATACAACCGTTGCTATAGAGATAGAATATAATTTTTTTATTTTTTTGAATATGATATAATTTAAATTTAAATTTATCTTCATCATTCATTATCTAAATAATTATTGTTAGAGTATCATCACAAAAGACTACCTCGATCCAGTAGTCCTAGGTATGTCGATCGTTAAAATTTGATTTCGACGATCAGAAACGATCGTATGATGATCTCATAGATAGAGACCACCGATAGATCTAAAAATTTTCAATGATGATCTCGATGATATTTATATTATACTATCAAAATTTTACTTTAATTGGACATCATCATTATGGTCAATTTAGCACGAGATGATTTGGATCGTTAAATAAAAATGAGTGATCAAAAGTCAAATGGCGTCCGATTATAAGATGATCTTTTAGATAAATGAGCTTTACTACTACATTGATTGTTTGTATGATGGTGATCGTAAAATTCAAACCATACGTATATGAACGATCCAAAACTATATGTCTCTTGATTCTCATTCTTAAAGTCTCTAAGTAATTATACTTATACTTTTGTAAAATCTACTTAATATAGATAGTTCATATATATACGGTTTGAATTTTACGATCACCACCATATAAATAATTAAAATAGTAGCAAAGATCATTTATCTAAAATTATCTTAATCAATACAGTTTGGCCTTTTGATCACTCATTTTTATTTAACTGTCGAAATTATTTTATGCTAAATTGATCATGATAATGATATCCAATTGAAGTAAAATTTTGATAATATAATATAAATATTATCAAGATCATCGTTGTAAATTTTTGGATCCATCGATGGTCTCTATCTATCAAATCATTATGCGGTCGTTCGTGACCGTCGAAATCAATTTTAATAATCGATAAATTTAGGACTGTCGGATCGAGGTGATCTTTTGTGATGATACTCTATGATAATTATTTAGATAATGAATAGTAAAGATGATCTTTAAATTTCAAAATTATATCATATTTAGAGAAAATAAAAAAAATTATATTCTACCTCTATAGTAGTAGTTGAAAATAACTGTTGCTATAGGATCTATAGTAACAGTTGCACAACCACTATCATATATTGTATAGCAGCGATTTATCAACCGCTACCATATCTCAAATTTATGACAGCGGTTAGGTAGAACCGCTGCCATAGCTCGAACCTATGGTAGTGGTTATCGCCAACCGCTGCCATACGACAACGGTCACCTATAACCATTGCCATAGGCTACCTATGGCAGCGGTTATCTATAACCACTACTATAGATCCAACATATGGCAGTGGTTAGTGATAACTACTGTCATAGGTACCACGGCAGTAGTTTGAAACCGCTACCGTAGTAAGAGCTATCATAGTCCCTTATTGTAGTAGTGTAGTAGAACTATTAATTCATTAATTAGTTCAGTTTCTGATACCATTGAGCATTTGAATACTTGTAATTAAACAAGTTAACTATCTATTTGATGAATTGATTTAGTTAACATATTTAATTTTATTTATTTATTCTATGAATATTTGAATTTTTTCATTTTAGGCCTTACATAATCTTTAGGGTATCATTCTAGGGTTCATACAGCCCTATCACGTGGCTAACCCAGGTCTAGATTCGGCATGTGACAAAAATAACAAAGAGTAAAGAAGAGGGAGGACAATAAAATGGAGGGAGAAAGAAAAGTGTTGGGTGGAGGGTTATAGAGGAAGATAGATCGAAGGGAGAGAGAGAGAGGAATCATGCCATAATAATTTTGAGCACTAGTGACAACATGACACCATCCAACACTTAAGACAAATTACTATAGTCTGTTGTAACTGTAGGTTGAGAGCACCCCTAAAGACCTCATAGACCATGCATGGCTAATCCTGGATGGAGATTCTTTGGCTGCACCTTGTATGAGGTAACAAGCTTCCTAGTTCCTCATTGATTTACCATCTCCCATTCCTCATCCATTTCTTCAATTTCTTAATGTAGAGAAGAGGATATGGATTTTTCCAATGGCATGATCCTTCATCCTCACCACACACATGAGAGCTCATAAACAAATTGATCTAAAAAAAGAATCTAGAGAGTGAGATTCATGTCTGCAAAAGGAGAAAAATATCTGGCATGGTGTCTACATACTTCTTGGGTGTTTGTTGGTGCTATGTTGGCACTGAAGTAGAGTGTTAGAGATTGAGATTTGAAAGAGTTCACTCCATAGATAAAGCTATCAGGGGAGGGGCCAATCATGACATGTTGAAACTTTTGGGGTCTAAGTGTTATTATTGGAAGCTATTGGGGTCCAATCTTTATAATGAAAACTTATGGGGTGTAACTTATTTAGAAACTCATGAATAGAAATATTTAGTGCTCGGTGCTTGCTATGTCCTTAACTATCCTTTTTATGGTCAATAATGTTATGTTATAACATATTTGAACTGATACGATACTAATATATAACTTTGCCAATATATGGCACATGTGAACTGTTACAGCATTGATTAATAATGTAACTAATATAATCAAAGTAAACATATACAAAAGTGATTTGTGTCGTTTCAATATGGCATCAATCATAAATCATCTAAGTGCAAATCCTATTAACAATATGCTTAAGACAATTATCATTTCCACTATATGCATCCATAGAATTTGTTGTAAGTGCAAATCTTGTTAACATGGATAAGATTATACCTGTGCCATTACACATATATATCATATTTCAAACACATTTTGAATACAACAATTGCCAAAAGATAACCATTAACTTCATCAATTAAATTCACTAATACAATTATCATTTCCACTAGACACAACCATAGAATCAGTTATGTAAAACCTATTAATATGGATAAGATTATACCTATCCGAATCAATACATTTTATCATTTGTGCCATACACATCCGTATGATTATCCGTCATAATCTTATTAACATGGATAAGATTATACCAATAGTATTACACATTTATATCACATTTCAAACATATTTTCATACAAAAGTGGCCAAAAGGGCACCATTAACTTCATAATTAAGTTCACAATAAAATCCAACAAAGACACATTTCAGCACATACAATGTATTAGTTATGTAATACCACGACACTCTATATTAGTCATATAATGCCACATACAATGTATATTTCATCAAATACCATGAATCAATATATGTATCACCATATAATCATAACTAGAGCATATTAGCTACAACAAAAGAGTATGAGAACATATGACATCAATGTCTCCAAGGGGGTCTTTGGGTTGGATGGCTAGATGAACTCAAGGCTGATATAAGACCCATGGAGGTTGCTATAGCTGAAGCTATTGTTGCGGATACTGAGGCTCCTGCTGAGGGTATTACTAAGGTTATTGCCAAGGTTGGTGAAACAGTTGTTGAAGATGGCTGGCTACCGAACTAGGTGCTTTCATGTATCTTAAATTAGAAGTGACAAAAAAGAAGCAACACTTCAAACCCTTGTTAAGATTATATGTAGAAATCAATGTACCCCAGGCTCGTTCAATCTTAAAATGCTAGCTTGTTGTTCAGTTTTTGCTATCTGAAAATACAAACCAAGCATATTTAATTGATGGTTAAGACAAGAGCTTATAAACTAATATATTCTAAATGTTCTTCTTTACTTTCCTTGGCCTTCTTATTCTATCAGATATACCACAGGATAGAGTGCTCTTTGTTTAGGTGCAGCTTCCTCCTTATTAGGAGCTTTTTTCCTAGGATATTTATTCTTCAAGTATTGTGCCTCTACTATATGTAGTTGCTATATCTACAACTATCTCCAGTCTTTCTGATCTTATGAGGGTCCTATGCTTCATTCTCATTCTTACTTCTTGACTTCAAAGGCCTGCTAGGAGGTCTCTTAAGTGTAAGTGCAGCAAGTTGCTCAAACTAAGAGGTTTCCCATGACTACACTCTATGTGCAAGATTGATAAATGCCGCATAGCTCTTATGAACATGTCCTTCAAGTAGAAATGATCTACATTGCTCAACTTCGATCTTTCTTAAAGAATGTGATTATTGTCGCTACATCGCAGCATGGTACCAATTAGCTCAGATTTTCTACATCCACAACTTCATTTTTTAGGTCAACCTCATAGGTATAACCATAGTGATCCACCTTATAGCTGCTGCCTCCACCCCATGTGTGTGATGCTACATGGCTTGTAGCTTTGCTAATCCCAGTGTTGAGTATCATGTCACACCTTGGTTTGGGATTGAATGCTTGTATGTACCATAGAGATAACTCTTATCTAAACAGTCAATATGTTATTTCTGATCCAAATCCACTAAGACCTTCATCTTCAAATTGAATTTAGATTAAGTAGAAGCCCAATCTGTTGCAGATAAGGCATCTTTGAAGTTTTTGCACTTAAATAACTTCTTAAAGTTGGAGTGCAAGTGCCTCACACAAAATTTGTGATCAGTATTTGGCATCATGGAGTTAAATATCTCTACTAATCCCTACAAGAATAAACAAAGATTAGTATAGACATTGGAATATTAGAAAGGATATATAATAATTCTAAATAGCTTACCCTTACCTTCTACATATCTGAGATGAATGTCCAACCCTCTTCTTCTGCTACCTCTATGTCTTTTAAAAGATTACTAATAACCACATCTAGCTCTCTTTGTTCTTGACCTCTACAACAGTATATGCAATGGAAAATATATTATCATTCCCATCCCTCTCAATAGTTAACAGTATTTGTCCTCCTATGTCTCCTTTCAAGTAGCACTCATTTGAGCCAATAATGAGTTTGTATCCATTACGAAAGCTCCTCTTATATGCATAAAGATAGATATACGACCTCTGGAAGAGAGGTCACTGCCCTTCTCAAGGCAATATATTATAAGCATAGTATTATTAGGACTAGTCCTCTTGATAATGTCATAGTACTCTTATAGTTTTCATATTGTTCTCTATGCGATTCGTGATTGTCTAAGAGTGCCTTTCTCTTTGTCCTATTGGCTTGAGCCTCAGAGATCTGCACCTTAACATCCCTCTTAATACTCAAATCTTTAATACCCCATTTATGTCTTAATATCTTCAATATAGAGTTTAAACAACCATCTAGAGTTTCCAAGGTGATTATAAAAATATCTCCACATTTATATGTGGGTTCAAACCTCCTAACCTGATACATGGATAATCTCAATTGGGGGAGGCATGAATCCTCTAACCACAATTCTTCTTGCATACAACCATGACTTTAGATTTTTTATTATGCTTGTACACATAGTCAAGTCCTTCTTGATAGCATACTGTCTCCAAACTTTTCTAAATACATTGATTGTAGTAAATACTATTCCCATTTCAGATCTATAGGCTTGGAGAAATTTGTATTCTCATTGAATTCTAGAAATCTAGAGCTATCTGCTTCTCCTTTAGATGAGCTATATCGATGCTTTTGAGCTCATCAACATGCTCGGGCTCTTTCCCAACCATCTTCTCTTCTTCCACAAGTCGTAGCTGCTACCCATGAACATCTATATCAACTACTGAATCATCAACATACTCCTGAATAACATCATCCTCCTCATCAAAATCTAAGAAGTCACTCAAAAGTAACTACCATAATGTTAGTACTAGTTGTATGATACTCTGCTTCATCCATAGGCTTTTCATCAAGCCTTCTACTTTATTCATATGCACATCCTCAAAACTGTTGATCTTGCTCCTACCACTGCCCCTGCCCCTACCCCTGCTCCTTCCCTTGCCCTTGCTCCTACTCCTCTTCTTGCCTCTCCTACTATGGTTGCTTCTGCTTAGCTGCTAAATCAATTTTTGGATGGATGGAAGTGTGGGGGGTGCCTCTGCTATATCCAATTATATCTCATCAATTTTATATTCTATATAAACTGCTACATTGCTTTCCTCCTTATAAATGGCCATCATCTGAAGCACATCTTGATCAATATATAGAGGCTTTAGTCCTTCCAAAGACTGCCCTGAGACTAGATGGTGCACTTATTCTATCCTTTGGTAACTAAGATCCTTTGTAAGATTTATTCACTCTAGAAAATTCATTTAAGTCTAGGCTGTAATTGTCATAATAGCTAATAAAGCCATCAAGATACTGCATGGTAGGAGAAAAATGAAGATATCCCCCATGATAGGTCTTTAGAGTAAATATGTCATTTATGGTATATATATATATGTAAATTATTGTTAATTCTATGAAGTGTAAATTGAACCTAACTTTTTAAGATACAACATTGTTACAATACAATAGTATTACCTAACTTCTTTAACATCCAACATTATTACTAATTTACCTAATAATAAAACACTATTATAATACAACATTGGTCCCCAACCTCCAACTAAATAGTTTTCATTGAGATAATGAAAAATAGAATAAGAATATAATAAAATATAATACCCAAGGGCTGCTTTCAATTGCTATTTAACTATACTAAACATCGGATTCTATCCTTTCTAAGGATTCTACAATGGTCTCCTACAAGTTAGCTGTATTAACAACCCCTATAGAAGGTGGCCCTAAGATCCAACAACTTTTTCCTAGGGTTTTTGCTTTCTTGGATTACCATATTTTTAGGGGTTCAAGTGGTGTAGTGGTCCCTTGACTTCAACACTTCCAACTTCTTAAAGGAATGAAAAGAAGTGGCCATTTACACTAAGGCTGCAATGCCTTCCAATTAATATGGAAGGTGGCCCAAAAAATATCCCTATAATCGATTTACTAGAATCCACAAATTAAAAAAATTCTTACCACAATCCCTAAATTGTACAACAAACTATAAAACCCTATCCATTAATTATGAACACCATGTAATCAAATACAAAAAATGTGAGCACCAAATCATAATACATGCATGATTATCAAGTACAAACAAATTGAAAGGGAAAAGTTCAAAACCGTACCTAATTGTCATCTTCCTTTCAAGAAATTCTTTGCTCCAATGGCTAGTGAGGAGTCCAAATTTGTGGAATCAAATGGTGCTCCTAGAAATAGAATCCAAACAAAAAAGTCTCCATCGATTAGGGCAAGAAATGGCAGCGGATTTCGGAGGGTTATAGGGCTTCAGATATAAGCTCGGGCACTTAGACTAATTTTCCTCCAAAAATATTCTGCCTAATTGTTAGCCCCCCAAAATGAATAGAGGGCCCTTCAGTCATTTCATCTTTTCCATTAACATTGTTAAGCCGAAGATAGATGGCTGGGCCACTTTGCAATGATCTTAAAGTTTTAGGATCCAATTAAAATTTTTAAACTTTTAAGATCCAAGTGTAAATGGGCCAATACTACAACAAAAATGACCATTAGCGATATTTTTAAGTGCCACTATAAATCAAAAAAATATCATAAATATCTTTAGTGATATTTTTATGATATTTTCTTATGTGCTATCTTAAGATGGTGTTGGCATTTAATTATCGATATTTAAAAATATCGATAAAATTTTTATTTAGCAGCATATATAAGTATCTTCAAATTTTAATGTCAGTATTTTTATATACCGATAAAATTATCAAAAATAACTATATATCCTAGAATTGGAACAAGAGTAGGATTCAAATCAATGATCTTTATTTAATAGCAAGCTCTTAACCACTAACCTATAACTTATATTATTAATATATAAATATAGTTTATTTAACTTATTAACATACATTCATGTCATTAAATAAGTGATGTTAAGAATATATATATGTATAATAATATATTTTATGAGATTAGTATTACT
>KE505208.1:196646-212879 GCA_000441515.1 Elaeis oleifera | reverse complement strand
CCAGACTCCGCCAGAGGATGAACCTCTACAACGCCATCCGAAGTCCACTATTGGTTAACTCTCTACCGGATTCCTCAGGAAGCCGGACTTCACCGACAGAAAGTCTCCGTCCGGACTCCTACAGCAAAAGACGTCCGCCTGCAGCATCAGCACCCAAGGCCCCCGACAACCGATGGCTCGTCAACAACCTCGGAAACATCCGAGCCTCACTTAATCAGAAGGCCACCCCGCTCCATCGGATACCTCAATCGAGCTTCAGCCGATAAGCCCGAACTCTCTGGCAAGTCACGATAACGGCCACTACTTTGCTCCATTTCCTGTAACGGATCCCACGCGGCTCCACCACTCTTTGACAAGTCACGACAACGGACATCACTCCACTCTTCATAACAGACCCCACGTGGCTCTAAACGACTCTTGATGCCACTACTCTCCGTAACAAACTCCGCGTGGCCCCGAACGGCCCACCACCAGGCGGTTACAGACGTCGCTGTCAATCAGTTACGCTCTCCGTCTATAAATATGGACTCTCAGATACGTTCTTCTTTAAGCTCAAAATTCTATCTCAAAACTCTGCTAAAATTTCTATTCGAGCACTCCATTTCTGTTGAGGCAGAGTACTGACTTGAGCGTCGGAGGGTCTTGTCGGAGCAACCCCAACTTCGGTTTAGACTTCTTTTGCAGGTCCCGATGGCGACCGCGGCTTCCTCGACTCTAACTTCTCCGGCACTAGCGAAATTTTGTACCAACACCGCTAATAGCCATTTTTGTTATAGTGCATTTTGTTCTCTCCATTCTAGTGCTTCGAAGGCACATTCCAGTGCTCCCATACGGTAAAATTTTCATATGTTCATCAGCATCTCATAAAGCGCAAGCATTGAGAGTGAAGGTTTAGGCAAAAGAAGTAGAATCTATTGAAGTAAATAGAGCACCATAGAAACCAATAAAGCTCTGGTAGACACACCTCCTTAGATCCATGTAGTAAAGATACAGAGTAGCCCATACATTGCCAGGGAAACCAACAAACTAATTGATTTTACCAAATATAGATCATCTAAACAACTAAGTAACTAAAAATAAAGCAAACAACGGGAAGAGGAGAAAGGGGGAGAAAAAAAAGGAGAAGCAAAACCCAGAAGGGGGGCAAAAAGATACAATAAACAAGTTACGGCTTTAACAAAAATTGCATGTCAATGAATATCACGATTGATCGATCCATTTGCAACGGTGAATAAAGGGATTACGCCTCAACAAAAATCATGACAGAGTCAATCTCTTCGATGATTTTTTTTCTCTTATTTAAATTAAGCAACATGCCTGACATTGGCAGATCTAATCCAAAAGTGACATGATAGATTTGATTCAATCAATAATTTTCATCACTAAGTTAAAAATTTAGTTAAGTTGGCGGCATTGAAATTGAGATCGTAGTTTTTTTTTTTTTGTTAAGGCCTGATGTGGCAAGCAACGATTGGCTCGGTCTAAAGTGGACGGGATAGACTGGGTCTATCTAACAGTGTCTCCTAAAAGACCGGGTTAGTACACCTCATGATTTCAGGAAGATTATTAGGTAGACGTGGCAGCTTCCATGCATCAAACCGCCTTATAATGGAGTTATTAAAACTTTTCTATTACAAATAGCTTCTCTTCCGTTCATCCCTTCACACTCTTAATCCAATCTCGTAGTCAGATAGTCGCAAGAAAACGCCGTGCTACTTCTTACATCCAGAAAAGTAACACCAAACAAACAACGAACGAAATGGGATGCCACTCACAAAACGCACACGCCCTCCTCGTGCTCGTCCGCTCACCGGAGCCACCTCCGTAGATCGGTGGTCGACGAGGGCGAGACCTCGCCGGCGATGCTATCCGTACAGCACGACAACTGCTCCAGCCCTAGTCGTCCATTCGCGCTCTTAAAGCTCGGGCTCCTAAGACTCTGAGAATATCCTCCCCCAATCCCGCCACCACAGTAAGGCTCCGGCACAGGAAAGAGAGGCGCTTCTTAGCCGAACCAATCCGCTGCTCCCTCTCAGGCGTCAACGGCCTCTGCCTCGGTGTGCTCTGCGACCTTAACCTGGCCTTGGCCGACTCCGTCGCCGCCATGTAGTTCGGAACCGCCACCTGGTGGTGGTGGCGCTGCGCCTCCGAGCCTCCGCTGCAGTGATAGTAACCAGAGCTGGTTGGGTGTGAGCAGAGGCCGGGCTCCTCTCTTCCTTGCCACACCGAGGGCTCGCAGACCGGACCTGAAGACTCCTACTAGCATTCGATGGGGAGGCGTGGCAGGGGAGTGGAGGTGGTGGGAGGAGCGGTGGTGTGGAGACGCCAGTTGTTGATGCCTTCGAACATTAATAGGAGTGGAATAGGAGAATGGTCGTGCTGTATCGATCTCTAGAGTCTTGATGGGGTCTCTCTCCATGGAGGCTCGTCCTCTGCTGCCATTTCTATTATCACATGAAGCCCTCGAAGCCATCCATCGGTCAAGCCATCTTGATGGCCGCTGCTCTCCTTCCGATACCGCCGAAGCCTCTTCCTGATCTTCTCCAGAGGATAGCCATGAGGAGGCCTTCCTATCCGACCTCCATAGCTTTTCATAAAGTAAACAAGAAACTTTCCTTAGAAAAGCTGCAAAAAAAACAGGAAAAGAAGATAAGGAAAAGAAAAGAAACATACCTGCTGCGAAAAAGCGTACGAGAGAGCCCTCTCTCTTTTCAAAGCAGCTTCCTTCCTTCTCTCCAACAAGGACCGGATCCCTTCAATCGTACGGGGATGATCGTCCCGGTCATCGGCGTCGCCACTCCCATCTCTCGACTGCTAAAGAGAGAAATATAACAAACAAGAAACATAGATTTTGGCACAAGATTTTGGTCAGTTTGGAGTTAATTCCTAGATCTTACCATGGATCGCCGGTCGGCGCGGTCGTGGAGGTAGGGTGAGTCCCAAAAAGAGGTGTCGCAGCTGAAGGTGGCCGACTTGTTGCTCCTGCACCTGGCGCTCTCCCGGGCGAGCCTGGCCCGTTGGTCCCGCACCCGCTCCTGCACCCGCACCAGCGCCTGCATGCACCGCAGCGTCGTGTTCGCTTGCCTCCTCACGTTTTGCCCTCTCACCAGCGCTTGCAGTTTCACCAACCCTTCAATGCCTTCAACGCCCTCCTCGCCTTCACAAATTCCATCCATTTCTGAACACCCATCCATATCCCTCGCCTATATTTATACTACAAATGGAAAGAAAGAATGAAACATAGAACATGATGTACCAGATACCCTCGGAAGGACGCTTGGATGACGATGGCGGCGTGGTGCTCTTTGACAAAGTTGACGGACGGCCTAGCTAGCCGGACCACCTCTGCTGCGGCCTGTGCCGTCGCGACGGCCGCCTCCGCGGTGGCCGCCGTCGCCGCTGCCACTGCCATCGCGTGCCTTTGCTCTGCTGTGGTGGCCGCCCCCGATGATGCCGTCATTGACCTCACCTCGGCTTCCTCCTGCGTTTGCTGCTGTTCGTGGTCGAAGCTTTTCGAATATCCATCTCCTCTTCTCCCTCTTCTGCCACCAGCACAATAGATACATGGAATAGCTAGTAAGAGATAAAGAAGGAGTAGATTGAAGAGAGAGAGAGAGAGAGAGATAGGTGGGGGAATGGTTGGTGGGAGTGACCTTGTCTTCGTCTTGGTCTGTGTCCTCGCGAGGCCTGGAGGACCTCCTTTCGGAGTCTTTGGTGGGGGATCTGAAGGCTCTTTTGACCGCCGTCAGCCACGAGCTTCCGCCTTTCTTTCCCATGGACAAGCCGGCATTTACGCCGTTACCCAACGGTGGCGCGCGAAAGGTAGAGAGCAAACCGGAATGGAATTATATGGGAGGGACACAACTTTCATCCGTTCCAGCTGCCTCGTCTTAATGGGCGGTTCGTTCGAATAAAGAGCTGTGGGGTGCCGGCGTCTTTCGGCGTTTATGAGGATGATAGCAGTAGTAGTAGGACTAATTATAGATTGACTCAGTCAACAGACACACACTTGCACCCTATTACTGTTGATATACGGGCCCACAAGGGTGAAAGTTTGGGTGCGTCCTCGGAATTTTAGGGGGGCATGGTCTTAAATTATATCTCGAGTACCAACGGGTGGCGACTCAGGGGCACCAGAGCGTGCGTTTTTTCACAAGAATTAATTTCAAATTAATGTTCGTGTCGGGAAGGCTGTGAAAAGTGGAAGGACACATGCACGAAAGGCAAAGCAAGCAGCTGTGATCAAATGGAGGGAGAGGGAGAGGTGGAGATCGATCTCCAGGCCGACGAAAGTAGACCTAGTGTCACCCGGTGAGCTGGCCGCACGTGCCGGCCCAGGAATTCTAGGTCCTTTCCAAGGTGAATGTGGCAGCCACCTCGTCATTCATGGATGAACCTACCCACATTATAAG
Source organism: Elaeis oleifera (assembly GCA_000441515.1). Classification (NCBI taxonomy): domain Eukaryota; kingdom Viridiplantae; phylum Streptophyta; class Magnoliopsida; order Arecales; family Arecaceae; genus Elaeis; species Elaeis oleifera. The sequence continues at coordinate 208,467 of KE505208.1, read as the reverse complement.
GTGAGGAAAAGCTACATTTTTGGACCGCCACGGGATGGAAGCCAAATGCGCAAGACGGGGATGATCAATTGCTAGACCTACGTTTGCATCCACGAGTTTAGACCAGGACAGGATCAGACCTGCTCAGTACCTCACGCTACTTTTTGTGAAATATACTCAAAACCCATGGTGGTCTAATGTAGATATTGGAGAAAGAATCTTTCTACCGTCCGAACTCATACGGCTCAATTCACGTAAGGAACTTAACGACACAACATCAGTATTTTATATTTAGTTCTGGTGCATGATTGGATTGCTTTTATTTAAATACACCTGGATTTAATTTATGCGTAAGTACAAATTCTGTCCGATGAAAGCCGAGGACTGGAGAACGTCGATAAACCTGCGCATCTGAAGAAAGGAGCTCCCCGGATTGACTCCATAGAATCCTCTCATGCCCAAGCCAGAAAAAGCTTTAGATTAATAATGGTAGGAAAGAAATCATGACGTAGAATAACATGTGCATGTCTCTTCGTATCCGAGGTCCTTGGCCCTAGATTTATGTATAGATGAACATTCTTATCGCATTAGAGTTGGAGTCTTAATAATCCTAAGTAGAAGACCTCCTCTTGACATCAACTTGGGAATAAGAGTTGCACTGAAACTAGCCTATGTATTGCTAGGGTCCATGTCAATCTATAGTAGGCAGGTCAAATTTAGACCACATTATATGCTCTCCACTTCTAAATATGAGCTATTTTCTAGCTTGAACTAAAGTAGTTAAATTAGCCAACTATATGTAGGCAGGTTTGGCCTTATCTTACCTTGCCATCTCTTGAGGTTATGGGTTGGGAGTGTGACTAGATATGCAAACCTCGACTGATCTTGACCATTAAACTATCTTATTTTGAGAGTCTTTGAGATAGACTTTTTGTGTGAAGAGCTATAAGTGTTGGCTCTACAATCTGTAGAGGTTTGTTCTTCAATCTGTGCAAAGTCAACTTATTGGCCCGCTATAGGTCAACCCATTGGATAGGTTGGCTCGCTGGATGGGTTGGTCTTCTAGATAGATCAGCTTGCTAGGGATAAGTTGTTTATAGTTATGCAAAAGGTGCTGGATATTAGCATTGAGGTTGTTGTCCTCTAAAATTGACTTGAGAATCAGTATGGCTTGACGTCAGCTACTTAGAACCTGCCCTCAATTCTTACTATTGCCAACCTGAGGTTATTGACTTTGATTCTCTACGAGTGTAGGCATCTAGGTCAAAAACATCTGATGTTTCGCCCCTAGTCGCCAAGTCTTGTAGGTCAAAGATTTGTAGGCTAGAGTTGCAACCCATATCAAGGCCTCAAAGTAATTGGGTTCAATCAGACTTTGGGCCTCCATTTGCTCCCTCTTTTAGGTCTGCAGGCTATGCCCACTCTGTCATAGCTCTAATGTTAGCTTCTCACCCAAGGTCTTCATTCTCAACCTGAAATGGTTGGGTTGCTAGAAGTTCAGCTCATCGGATCTTCTATTAGTTAGGTTCTTTGGATAGAAAGTACCTGGATGATTAGGCCGAGCATGGATTAGGCCTAGTTTTTACTATATCTTTTCATCAACCCCTGTTCGATGGAATAGAGGTCTTAGTTACTTCTAGGCGGTCAGTGAAGTCCTAGCAACTTTTCTATGATTGGCCGCATAGTTGTCGTATCAACCTAGCCTGAGCTAGGACTTGACCGAAGTTGTCTTCATGGGTGGATAGATCCAAAGCTTGAATTCCGGAGAGGTTGTGGGCTATGAGAGCTAGGTTTCATACACTTAAAATGATTCAAAGTAGCCATATCACAAATAATCAATGCACATATAACATATATGCAAATACCGATTCAAGGCCGATATGATATATTGTACGTATATGCTTTGCATAGTGAAATTGTTGCTAAAGATGTTCAGATCTAGTGGAGGAAGACGATGTGATATGTTCTTGATTTTCAACAGATGGCATGAATTTGTTGATGCCAACGTCATGTGTGACAAAGATGGAGGATCAAAGAGCATCAATGAACTTGCACACATGAAGAAAGGGGCTTGTTGGATTTATTTAGGTTGGGCCCTCTCATGTCTAAATTAGAAAGGACTTGAATAACAGTAGAAAAGAGAGCATAGTATAGAACAACCTATTTTTTCATACAGAGAGTCTTAAGCTCTTTTTATAGATGAAGAAGCTATCTTCCAATGAAGTTGCACTCTTCTGAGTCTACATCTAAGTCGATGATTACTTGATTTTTCTTATTTAGATGAGCTTGAAAATAAAAGTTCCGTCAGAATTGGCCTCCTATTAAACCATATGACGACCTATGATAGACAAATTAGATTTAGATCACCTTAATATCCATATTATATACACAAGTATGCTAGAATTAAAATAAAAAATTAACAGAGATATCCTTTATGTTTGGACCATTTATACTTGAATCTCAAAACTTTAAAATGTATCAATGAGACCTAAAATTAAATCATTACAAATGGCCCAATTGTCCATCTTCATTAGAAATATTATCACATAAGGCTCACCAGATAGCTTAATTTCTATCTGCTTGAAATACTATAACTATCCTTCTCACTAACTTAGCAATGGTTCTTATTTTAGCAAAAATTGAAAGGAAGTGGAGGAGCACTTTGAGATCTTCACCTATGGATGAATGACTTTTTTCTTTGAGATCTATGCAAGAGGATGAATGATGAAATATGTAGTACTTTAAAATCTATATAAATGGATGAATGATAGAGGATGAAGTACTTTCAGATTTATATAAATAAAAGAACCGCAAAGAATGGAGTACTTTAAGATCTATGAAGACGTATGAATGATCATAGATGGAGCATTTTTAGATCTGCATAGATAGATAAATGATAAAGAATGGAGTGCTTTAAGATATGTGTAGACTGATAGATGATAGAGGATGAAATGGTTTGAGATCTATACAAGCAGATAGACGATAAAAAATGGATCACTTTGAGATTTGTGCAAGCAGATGGATGATAAAAATGACATAGTTCAAAATCTATATAGACGGATGAATGATAGAGGGTAAAGTGCATGGAGATTTATGCAAACAGATAATAATAGATGAAGTGCTTTGAGATCTATATAGGTAGATGAATAATGGAGGATGAAATACTTCGAGATTTGTGCAAATGAATAGATAATAGAGGATGGAGTAATTTAAGATGTATATAAATAGATGAATGCTCGAGGATAGAGTGCTTTAAGATCTATGCAAGTAGATGGATGATATAGTGCTTTAAGATTTGTGTAGATAAATAGATGTAGAGAATCAAGTGCTTTGAGATCTGTATCGATGAATGGATGATATATGAAGCACTTTGAGATTTAAGTGGGGACAAATGTATCACGGACCAAGCACTTTGCGATCTATGAAGGTGAATGAATGACAAGAATAAGGCTATTTGAGATCTATGCATGTAGATGGATGATTGAGGTCGGAGCATCTTAAGATATATGCCGGCAAATAAATAGTAAAAGATAGGATACTTTGAAATCTATATAGGTGGATAAATAAAGAGAATAAGAATTTTGAGATTTGTATAAATATATAAATATCAAAGAGTAGCTTTTTTGAAATAAGAATATTTTGATATTTTGTCGTTTTTTTTATGACGTTAAGATTCAAATAGATGGTTGGATATTTGTAATAATTAATTTTATGAAATCTAATAATATGTTTAAATTTTGAAGTTATGGTTCATATTTGAAAAAAATTATAATATTTTAATAAAAATAGGTATAAAATGAATGATATATAATTTTCGTTCAATAAAGAACGAACATAATGCTGCAGCTCATTCAGGACACATATCTCAATCAAAGTATTGTTGATGTGTACATGTACTGCAAACCTAATTTAATCCACGAGCTTTGGTATTATTGATGGACACGTGATTGGGGCCACTCTTACTTTCCAGCTCCTGGTGCATCTCCCCTACATGTACGCGTAGTTCGGCTTTCTGCCACCCACTAACAATAATAAATTATAAACATGCAAGCATACGTAGCACTTCTGTGGCCTGCTGTCGCTTGCACAGGAGTGCGCTTCAATTCTGTCGGTAGGGATTTGGCTGTATGCGCGCCTCCGACCGACTGGACCGTCAAAGCTCTCGTTTCGGCACCGCAGGCTCGAGGGAAGGCAGCAAACGGACGGGATTGATTCAAAAGCCTCGAGGCAATTGTTTGTTGCCTTCCGTTCGGGAAGGCGACGCGGGCTCCCGGTTCGACATGTCAGGGTCAAATCAAATCTTGGAACCTTTGTGAGACGCCGTATTGGCGCGGTGTACCAAGCCCGGACCGGCTGGGCGGAGGTGAGACAGGGGGAATCATGTCCCGTCGTCCGTCATCCGTGCGTCGCGTCTGCCATCTCCCGTACGTACGTGTCGTCGCACCAAGCTGTGCAGGGTTACGCAGGATCCATGGCCGTCATTACAGTAGAAGTTATTACTTACCGAAAAATAGAAATTATTCGATGGACCATATCAACCTTTTTTTATTTCCACCCTTTCTTCTTATTTTATATAAATAATAAGATGATTTCGTGATCGTCCGATCCCCTAACAATTTTTCCTACATTTAGATTGGATTGATCATGATCTCTATTGGAGAGAGAACAAAAGAAGGGTTCTCGAAAGGCAACTAAGTATTTAGGTCGATTATTAACTGATGATTCAATACTGAAAATAGATCGATGTCAGAATGAAGAAGTATCATACTATTTCTTCATATCTATCGCAAAAAGTCAAAGAACCTAATATTGGGATTGTTGTGTAGATAATCCGATATCCGATCTAACCTTCCTCTCATCGGTTTACGGCCAAGCACTTATCGACGGCTCAACTAAACTTCCTTAGGCATCGGGAAGAGAAGATCGAGAATCTGAGATGAAATGACTTTATGACTTCAGCTTCCACCCGATCTTCAGAATAAATGCATACCGTCATGCTCCAAACCCAACATCCAAATCAGTCATGTGACGGCCACACACTCCTTAGGCTGGGGCAAGACCAGCCTTTTTATCGATATATAATCACATCAATCCAATTTAGGTAGTGGTAAAGGCAAATTCACTAATATTTTCTTCAACAAAAAAAATAAATTCTCCAATAAAAATTTAAATAATTTTATTCAATGATTGATAAGCAAATAACACTTAAAAATTCTTTGCTCCTTATTGATCGATTCCAAGCCTGATCATAGGATCTTGTAGATCTAAAATAAAAAAAAGAAAAGTGAGCTTTACGAGTTCAATAAGTTATCAATATCTGTGAAGGATCAAGTATCATTAAATTTTTTTTTCAAATATAATAATTGACAATAATAGATACATATACCAATATAATTTTAATTTTAAAATATATGCCGTATATTGTAGTAAAACACAAAATTCTCTCTTAGTCTTCAGTGACTACGATCACCATCAACTCTGTGACAAGGTCCAGAAGAGACTAACTCGTAAATATAAAATATCTGATCTATCAACATATATCAGTGATTAACCTCACTAGCTAGACCTAGAAGAAAACTGACATTGATTCACACAGCCACAATTCACCCCATGATAAGGTAAAGAGATTAGTTTTGAAGAGAAAGATATGACATATCAGTGTGTACCAGCGATCAACCATAATTGACTAGGTTTAGAAGACTAACTCTGCCAGTGATCAATTTCGACTGACTGGATCTAGAAAAAATTAGTTTCTAATGTGTGGCCAATGATTAGTCCTATTGGCTAGATCCAGATCATAGTCTAACTAGAAAATTTTTTTCATAATTTTTTATAATTAAATAATCATATTTATTTCATAATAATGTCAAATCATGTTTTTTCTCATAACCAACATATTCATTTGCATATCATCAATTTTCATATTTTATTTTTGAAAATAAAAGAACATTCTTGTCTTCAAAAATTTATGCAACATAGAGAAACTATCATATTAAAATTTACAATATGTCAGGATAACACCATACTTGATCTAATTTTAAATTTATAAATACATACTTTTCCAACTTTCAATTTTTTTGAATACTATAATTTTTATATAATTCTATACTGGATAATACCAAAATATGTTAAGTAAAATTCTAAAGATAGATGGAACCTACAGTCGATCGAATTTGAAATTTTTGATCTTCGATTCATAGTTCAATCCCTAAATCTGGTTCTCTTCTGGCGACGAAGCTCTAGCACTAGCAAATCATAATCTAATTAACCTTCACTTGAGGAAAAATAGTGTAAAGAAAAAGAGAATTTTAGTTTGGCCCTGGTTTAGATCAGAATTTGGATTGATTTACAAGTCAGATCTATACAATTTAGATCAATCTAAACTCAGTCAAAGTGGGATTTAATTCATAAGGTGGGTTCCAAAGGTTGAATCTATCTCCCTTCTTTCTCTCTCTATCTTTTTTCTCTCTTCTCTTTCTTCTTCCTTCTCTCTTCTCTTTCTTCTCTCTTCATCTCTCATCTCATTCTCTTTCTCCCTTCTCTTTCTTCTCTCTTCTCTTTGGCCGAAATAGAGCCCTCCCATGGCTCTTAAAAATCAAGGGAGGGGCGGTCATGCAATCATTGGGATAGCCAGAGGGAAGGGGTGAGGGTGTGGCTGACGGTAGCTAGGGACAGTGGTCCGATCGTGCACAAGGGAGCCAAGCTAGAGTTGGTTCTTGATTACAAAATTCGATGGAACTCTATGTTTTGATGCTTTGTATGGCATTATTATATAAGGATATATTTTTTTGCTTGAAACAATGTGATTCATCTTATACTTGCATGCCAAGTCAAAAAGAGTGGGAGGTAGCAAAAGAGATTTGTGAGAAGTTAAAGTTATTTTATAATGTAACTAAGATATTTCTGAAACTACTTATCCCACAGTTAATACTTATTTTATAAAAATATGTGAGATAAAAATAGCATTATCTGGATGGCTTAAGTCTCTAAATAAGCTGATTAGAAACATGACATCAAATATGTTAGATAAGTTTAATGGTTATTAGAATGTAATTCATGGTGTTATGGGAGTGGAAGCTATCTTAGATCCAAGATTCAAAATGAAATTGTTCGAATGGATGTTCACCGAATCTATAGGGATAAAGCTTTTGATGAAATTGCAAAGATCAAGAATATTTACTATGAGTTACTTAATGGGTACAATAGAATGGCTCCTAATGCTTGTTCCTCTGGTACTTCAACTGCTATGGTAGAGGCTACTCAATCAATGAAAATAATTTTCTTTTTATTTTGATTTATTTATTAATAGTGAGAATAAGCTCAAAAATGTGAAAGTAGAGTTGGATCACTACATTGAGGATGGTGTGCTTCCAGGCATTGTCCATTTTGATATTTTAGCAAGGTGGAAAAATCAAGGACGCAAGTATCCTACTTTGTGGTTGATTGCTAGGAATATTCTAGACATTCCTGTATCAATAATTACGTCAGAGTCGACTTCTAGCACAAGTCATAGATTGCTGAGCCCACGTCATAGTACACTTCATTTCAAAACATTGGAGGTATTATATGCTCAAACTTCATTATAGACTGAACTTAAATGTAAGTAAAATACTTTTTTATTCATTGAGTTATATGTTATACTCTATATATTATTGAATCATGAAGTTGTTTGTTTTCATTTTTTAAGTTGATTTGTGCCACCATAAGGTAGCACAATTCAAACAATCCTTGATGATTATGATGATAACGAAGAAGAAAGTTGGTGATGGACCATAAGAAAATTGATGAAATGGAGAAAGTTTTGTGCAAGTACTTGATTGTTCTCTTTTTAATTAATTATTTTTTTATTGTAAAGGGAGATATTTGTTGTTTTGTCTCTATTATTCGTTTTTGATGATGTGTTGTAGGACTTGATTTTAAGTGAAATGGTTCATCACAGTGTTGTTGTTTTGCTGTTCAGATATTATATTCTTTTTTTTTCTTTTTGATCATATTCTATATATTATGAAGATTTACTCTGCATCTAAGTGTCAGTGACATCTCTCTGTTCTTCAATCCACTAATTCAAGATTTAGTTGTTAGCTCCTTCAATGACTTTGATATGCCAACTTCTTACTTTAAGGTAAGATGATTAACATTAAGCATCATTTCTATTGTTTAATTACTTATGTCTATGTTTACATTTTTATGTCTTAGTTTAATATATTAATAAAAAATTCTAGATTTTCAAGTAAGTAGATAGTTTATTGGGTAACTTCCTTTTTAAGTCAACTTATAAGTTCTGTCAATTATGGTAACACAATATTTATCTTTATTTCTCCCTAAACCATATTACTAGCTAATTGTTCTGCTGTATTTTGTAGAATTGGAAAGCATGGTTTAAAGTAGTTGGTGTTTGTTGAACACCAATAACTATCTGAGGCATCTTGGTTTTATTTGGCTCCCACTTCTTGTGTCAGTTCACTGCTGATATGATTGCCATGAATAATGCAGATTTTATAATTACTAGCATCTATCAAGAGATTGTTGAAGGGTATTTGTCCTATCTAGTTGGGTATTCAACTTATTCTTAACTTAACATCCAATTTTTTATTAGAAACTTTATAGGATATTAGGATTTCAATTTGAATTTGCTACATGGTGCAGGATAGGTGTCTAAGATGATATTTCTTATTTAAAATGGAATTAATTATGATCCTTATGAGAAAAATTAAAAAATAAAAACTACTTTAAATTTAATTTTCATTTCAAAACTTCTCTATAATTGTCCGATGCTAAATGCTTGTTTTAATGCTTCTTGGATGTTAGATGAAAACTATTATATTTTTATTTCAGCAAGAATATAGTTAGACAGTATGGGAGCCACACTGCTTTCACTCTTTCTGGTTTCTACCATGTTATCTATGGCATTGACGATTTTGATCCTAAGTTCAATATTGTCTCCTTAGGAGCAGATATGTCTATTTACTTTCCATACTGTGAAAAGAAAAAGAGGCTTGCTTCTCTTCATAGTTCCATTGAAACCTTGCTTTATGATCTAAAGCAAAATGATGAGCATATCTAAGTACTTAATGACTATTAATTCATGGTGCTGCTTATCTAATTTTGATTACTGGAAATATGTTGCTTATGTAGTTTAACTTGTACATGCATTTCATTAATATCTATCAGTTCCATAAGTTGTTGTTCCTAGATTTATACTATATTTCATCTTGAAATAACTTAAGCATTACTTCTTTAAGAAATGATTATACCGTTTTAGTGCTAGGTATTGAGTTCTTATATATAACATTGTGAATGATAAAAACAATTACACAACATTTTTTATAATGTCAACTTGAACATGTCTTTAATTTTTTTTTAATATCTACAATAATTATAGATAGTCAAAGACATGATACTATTTGTGAAATAACTGGAATAATTACATAATTTTTATTTAATAGAAAGATCATTCCTTTCAACTCAACAAATATAAGCCCAGCCTAGCCCACCCAACCTGATCCGACCTGATACGATCTAAGGGAAGCAGGATGCCTAATCCAACCCAACCTAACCTAAGCTCTTCATTTTATCTGATCCGAGATGCGTACAGGATGGATATGGGTATAAATTTTTACATGAAGGGGTATGTACAGATATAGATTGACTTGACCCATTGCCACTCCTACCAAGAACCTAAGCCACCTCAATAATTTTCACCCCAGTCTAACTGCTATCACAGTACAAGAATTTGAAGTATTAGTGACGGCATTAGCGATGAAAAACTAAGCCGTCGCTAATAATAATCTTTAACCATCAAAAAAATGAACCAAAAAATTAGCAGTCACTAATACTATTAGCGACGAAAAACTACTATTAGTGACGGCAAAAGTCGTCGCTAATAAATTTAATTTTTTAAAAAAATTATTATAATTATAATTAAATTAATTAATTATCGAAGGCTATTAGAGATGAAAAAAATTTTCATCACTAATAATTTTGAAAAAAATATTTAAAAATTATAAAAAAATATTTTTTTTGATAAAAATATTAGCGATAGTGGTTAATTTTTAGAGATGGAAGGTTGCCGTCAATACTTTTACTGACGGTATTAGAGATAGTAAACTTTGCTGTCACTAATAATTTAGAAAAAAAATTATTTAAAAATTATAAAAATATTTTTTTTGATAAAAATATTAGCGACGGTGACTTAGTTTTAGCGACAGAAGTACCGTCGCTAATATCTTTACTGATGGTATTAGCGACGGGCAACTTTACCGTCGCTAATAGTCCCTAAAATACACCCCTTTGACCTGCAGGAGAAAAAAAAATTTCTCTTCCGCACCTCATCCCTCCCTTCTCAATTCCCCCTCGTCGGTGCCTCCTCCTTCCTGACGGTTTCCTCCCTCGTCGGTGCCTCCTTCTCGATGGTTCCCTCCTCCTTGTGCTCTGACATCCTGCAGCCCAAACCCGCATGATTTTTCTCCCCTCACCAGTGCCTCCCTCTCGACGGTTCCCTCCTCCTCAATGCCTCCCTACCGATGGTTCCCCCTCCCTGTTCTCTGGCATCCCGCACCCTTGAGCCCACTTTTCGGCCATGCCCGTGGCTAGCCTGACCCTGTCGGCCCTGACCTTGCTATCCCGACCCCACTAGCCCGACCTCATGGCCCCTGCCCCATTGCCCCAGCCCGCGGCCTCGACCCTACGACCCTACCCCATCGGTCCCCGACCCTACACCCCAACCTGTGCGGCGATTCCCCTCCCTGCACTTCAACGTCCCGTGGCCTTGAGCTCGTGCTTTGGCCATGCCCATGGCCACCCGACCCGACCTCGCCACCCCAGCACCTGTCCTGTCGGCTCACCCTAACCCACGGCCCACCCTGTGGCCCCTGCCCCATCGGCTCGACCCTGCGGCCCTGACCCGTGCTGCCTTCTTGTGGCCCGTCCCGCACCCTTCTCTCCTCAGCTGCATCCCCGAGCCGGCGTTCCATCCCTGAGTTGTCCCCTTGCACATCAGTCCCTACGCGCCAGTCCGTGCCTCAGTTCCTGCGCGACAGCCTACCTTCTATTATGAGTATTAGCGAAGGCATTAGTGACGGTTAATGCCGTCACTAAAGTTAATTTTTTATTAAATTATATTAATTAAGTATAATTAGATATTAAAAATTAATTAATTAATTAGAAGTATGGGACTCGGATCTCGACATGCAGAGAGCTTAGATCGAGAGAAGGTGTCAGGCAGCATTCCAAACAGGGTTGGGCGTGCCCTGCATGCTCGAGCCTCGGGTAAGGATGGGGGCCTTGGGGAGGCGATCGGAGGCTCGAGAAGGCTATGATGACTGTCTATGCATGATGCATCTAAAGAGTCTAGAGAGAGATCGATGGAGGTGATGCATTTTTATTCTTATTGTTGTAGTTGCAAGGCAAGTTTAGATGGTCTGTTACATCGCAAACAATCGCTTGTAGCAACCTCATGGTTAAAGGTGCAGAGGAACTTGTAATGCCTTATTTTTCAATGACAGATTTGAGCCTTCTTCTTTCCTCTTCCCTTGTTTACTTTGTTGTTCTTTGATTTAAGTACTATTTTAAATTTTATTTATTTTTTAAAAAATTATACTCTTAGTTTTCGGGCTAGGCTCGGATAGGGGTGGGGGGCTCGGAGAGGCTATGATGATTGCCTGTGCAAGATGCACCTAAAGAATCTAGAGAGAGATCGATGGAGGTGATGTATTTTTATTCTTCTTATTGTAGTTGCAGGGCAAGCTTGGATGGTCTATTACATCACAGACAACTGCTTGCAGCCACCTCATGGTTAAAGGTGCAGAGGAACTTGCAATGCTTTATTTTCCATAGCAGATCT